>OX421846.1:28474802-28952302 GCA_949127995.1 Suillia variegata | reverse complement strand
CTTTTGTTTGCTTTAAATTCAGTCGATGTTGTTTTTCTAAAAATGTATTTCTTAAATTATACTAAACGTTTAAATTTAACAATTATCTCAAGAACCTAAAAATAACATATATATATATATGAAAATTTGTATATAATTATAGCAACAAACCATGTCAATTAAATGTTACTTATACGACACGTCAACTCAACTCAAAACTCAATTGTTGCTGTACGTTTCGATTGCGTCATTATCATTTAAATTGGTATAAGAATTAAAAAAAAAATCCAAATTTAACTGCCAATTAAGCTTGGAAACTGCGTCAATCGTTCAAATCATTCCGAAAAGTGTTGACAGAGGACATCAGGAGAGCATGTCTGAATGCGATTCGCTCGATTCGCTCGATTCATTCGTTTGTTAGCCTGTTTTTCGCATTTGTGAGTGTTGTAAATTGGAAATTCAAAAGAAAACAACGAGGCCGCATGTTAAACGTAATGAACACAGCCACACCTCATCACATCGACACACCACGCCCCGCAAATATTTGCGCGAGTGCGCGCGCGCCTCTAGCTTATATCAAAAATGCAAATGCGCGCCTGGCAGCACGCTGAGCAAAACTTGTTTACAAGATTCCCAAATAAATGCTTAAAATAATAATAAATTTAATAACAATTTTAAATTAATTGAATACTTCGCGGTTAATATTTAAACTGAATTTTCCAGTGTACGATATGCCAAACTATCAAAGAGTTCATTAGAAGTCATTTTTATATCCTGACCTACCCTATCGGAAATTTCTCTTTAACCGGTTGAGTAAAATAATTATTGGGAAAAGTTGTTCCATTGGAAATGTACTTTATTTAAAATTTGGTTTAATTTATTATTTTTCGTTTACAAAACTTTCACATAATTCCAAGGAACTTCTTTATATATCACAAGCAAATATTTTTGTAACAATTTTTTAAATAATCTAACTTTGATTTTGTTGAAAGTTTTTGCCTTGACGAATGTATCAAGGAGGGTACCCACTTAGAAGAATATATCAGTTCACTTCATGGAAAATAAACAAAATTTCAACCAGTTGTGGTTGTTATGAGTTATTTTGGTAATATTTCAGAGTCCTTCTAGGCAATTTTTACAACGTCCATATGAGTACCAAACATTCGTTTTTAGAATTTAAGTCTTGCACAGCAACGTGGCAAATGTTCAAAAACTTCTTAACATTTTTCATTTTTAGTTTCACTGATTGATGGGCTCCGATATGTGCACATATCGACACAAATCAGTCTTCTGCTTACACATATAGTTAATGGTAATAGGACTTTTAACAGGTCTTAACTGCCTTTTGTGAAAAGTCAGTTATTCATGTGGCACAGGTTAACAAGACCGCCATCGATTGAAAAGTATTCCTTAGGCAACATCTTGAAATCATAGACGCAGCTAGGCAGAGATATGAACAAACAAATTCTTAAGTAAAATATAAACTCATTATCAACTGCTAAAAACCGAAAGAAAAAAAACATTTAAGGTTTCTTGCGACAAAAGGTTTAATAATTGTTAAGAAATTTTGAATTTCGTTCATAGTGCGCCGTGTCAGGACAACGAGGCGAATCGCATCGCATCGCATCGCGATCCTTCCAGTGTTGAATTGCAAATGTGCCAATTGTCTATTTTGGCAGCAACACACAAAGGGGCGTCGAGTCGAGTCGAAGCGGGGCACGTGTGAAGTGATTGTGTGCTGATGAATGCGCTGACAATGCCGGATAAATGTGTCCGTGTTTGTGTGTTTGTGTGTGTAAGTGTGTTACTGCATGTATGTATGTATGCGATGGTTTATTTGAATATGTATTTGAATATGATATGTGAATATGCAAAATGAATGCCAAAAGGATTCTAACGAGGAGTTGGCAATTTATTCGCACTTAAGAGCATGAATAATAATCGCACCTCCTGAGCTGAGCTGAGCTGCTATACGATGACGACGACATCGTTTTGTGGCTTCTTATGCATTTTTTGCACGCCACAATGGCGCAGTGCAATTTGGGCTCTGCTCTGCTCCGCTCTGATCTGCTGCGGCATTCGCAATTAGTAAAATGGGTTTCTGTGCCGCCGCCGCTTGCCGCCAACACACGCACATATGCGCATTATTTTTCTTTCTTTTTTTTTCTCTATCTCTCTCTCTTTGTTAAAATTAAATTTCATAAAAAATAAAACAACAAATTTGGTTTGTCGCATGATACCATTTGTCAGACAAGTGCAAAGTCAGTGGCAGAAAGATGAGCTTAACATTCCAGAAATAAGTATGTGGGAATGTGTGGGCATTGTCTGCACAGTGAGCTCGTTCAAATTGTATTCAAGAATTTGGGAAAAAGAAGGCCTAGAACAGGAGAACATATCATACAAAAAAGAAAGGAGTATGGAAGTGGGAGTGGGAGTGAAAGGTCTCTTCTATGCGATGAAGGGCTTTTAGAAGCACTTTTTACGTCTGAAATTGCCGACTGGGAGGTGGAGACTACTATGATTTATTAGCACACACCAAAATCCATTTTGTCTAAAAATAGACTTATCGGTATTGGATTTAATGGTTTAATGTTTAGAAATTAATATTGTTAAAGCAAATTTAATTTTTTTGAAACAAAAAAAATTCCAATGTAATTTTAACTATTTACACTACTGTCCAGGACTACCTCAGTGCCTCAACACAACGCAAGGAAATTAATCTAAAGCCGCAGACAGCGAAAAGCCGAAAATAAATCAACAGAGCAATAATTTATCAGAAATAAGTGCACTGCACACACTCACACACACACACACACATGCAAATATATGCACAAGTGCAAAGTCAGCAACATAAGCGCATAAAATCCAGCGCCACACACAAGCGAGCGCGCGCGCACACGCTCGCACAAAATGCAAAAGTGCAGTCAGTCGTCAGCGCTGGCAAGCAAAAGAGTCAGCGAGTCAGTTCAGTTCTTGTGATAAATGGGCGAGGCGTACGCGAGCGCTTCTTCATTATGTGCTGCGGTGGCGGCAGCAACACTGACGGCATTTTACCTTCATGCCCCCACCTCCACCTTCGCCTTATGTCACACATGCAAACACGGAGACACATGCAAATGCTGTTTAAATTATGCACAATGTGTGCATGTGCGTTGGTGTGTGGAGTGTGTGTGTGTGTGTGTGTGTGTGTGAGCGCCTTGAAAAGGACAACAGTGTCCGTCGCCAACATCGTCATCGCCTTCGCATCGCGATGGCCGCGCGTCATCAGCATAATGTGGGCATTTAAACACACACGCAACGTAACGCAACGCATGGCAAATGCTGCATGCATCATGCTGCAACAATTAAATCGATTTACTCTCGCGTTTACAGGGTCATAAGCTACTGCTGCCACTGGTCGAGGAGGACTTTAAATTTATACACACACCACTAAGGGCTCACTCTTATAATTTTGCTATTTAAAATATATGAATACAATATGAGACACACTTACATACATATGTTTACTCGTATGTGTGTTTCTTACACTAAAGAAGAAGTTGTTATTATAACAAAATTTTATTTGTTTAAGATAGTTAACTATGTTAAGTTAGTTACTATACTATTGTTACTAAACTATTGTTACAATACTAAAAAAAAAGTACACGAAATCATAGTAAACTTGATAAGAATGTCCTACAAAACATAAATTTTACATATACAATATTAGGTGTATGGCAGAACTCTTGTAACAGATGATGACATCAATAATCTTGGTTAGAAAGATTATTTATAAATAATAAGACTTGTCTTAAGAATAATTAACTTAAATATTACTTTAAACTGTGTTTTAATTTAGAAAAACCTTTTTTAAACAAAATACCTAACATATTTGATATCATGGGATCCTTTGGGCCTCGTTAAAAAAAAGGTGAGTAAAGTAGAAAATTGTCCCTCTCTAACTCGAAATTATTTATCTCTTTGAAAATTTAATTTTTGTGCAGTTGCCATGGTTGCTTCAATAATTTTGAAGTAAATAAAAACAACAACCAAGTTTGTTGTTAAAAACCAAAAAAAAAACAAAAAAAAACGAACTTCAAAATAAAACAGAAATCGAGGTGAGTTCGCTCCATTTGCGTTTTCTCTCCACTTTCCTAACCTTATTATTCAACCATGTTTGATATCATTATAAAGTACAAAAATTAAAAATTTTATAACGATACAAATTTTTGTTTAGAATGATATTAAATCATTTCAAAACGATATTAATAGCTTAAAAATAATGTAATATGTACATTTAAACTTTTTAATTGATATGATATACTTTCAACTCTATATTAACATTGTAAAATGTAAATTAAATATAAAAATCGACACTATTCTTGTTAAATTGACCTTAAATCTTGCAAAAAAATATTAACATATATTTTTTGTGAATTGATATTAAAAATTAATTTTCAAATCCAAATAACATTGATTTGATATTTGTCTGGTTAATTTGCAAATTTTGACAAAAATTATTCGATATAATTGATTATATTTGTCACTTCTTTTGATTCTTTAAGTCGGACTTTGGCATCTGAAGGCTACTAATCTTTTATTTCTTCTAGATCTTTTCAGATATTGAAAAATTAAATACTCTTTTATTTTATGTGCTTTGTTTAGTAAATACATTTACACATGATATTCTCATTACATAAAACTTACATTAAACAAAAATTTCGCAAACGCTTCTGCTTGCACTTTCATAGCCGCGGATGTTTTTCATTCTGCTGGTGGTATGTGCGGCTGTAAGTCGGGATATGTGTGTGCGTATGAGTATGTGTAAGTAGAACGATTATTTCTAAATTGGGTTTTTGTAATGAAGCGTTTCAGTGCGCAGCTTAAGCGAAATTAATTTTCTAACTCAGCTCAAGCGCAAATGCAGTTTGCAGTATGCAGCAAAATCGCTGCATATGAATTTTAAGTCCTTTCTTCCACGCTGTCTATCTATCTGTCTGTCTGTCTGTCTGTCTGTCCGTATGCTTGCTTGCCTGCCTGCCTGCTTTCTTTCTTTCTTAAGCAGCTCTGTAAACTGGCTTTTATTGTTTTGTTTTGTTTAGTTTAGTTTAAGCTGTTTTCTTTTTTATTATATTTTGCTGCACTTTATCTTTTCTATTCTTAGACGAAGACGATGCGATGCAATGGCGCACATGTTGCATGCTGCATAAATAGCAGCAGTACTAACAAACACGTTGAAAGTTCTCACACAGAACAGATTTAAGCTGCATTTCACGCGCTCAACACGAAAACAAAAACAATAATAAAACCAAAACCAAAACGAAAACGACAAAGTGCGCCTTTAAATATTTACAATCATGGCGTGCGGGCGCGCGTATTTGGCGGCATACAGTAAGTACATTCCGGGCGCTTAAGCTGCACCATGAAAAATTAATGTTGTACTTGCAAGACAACCGCTTTTACTTTGCACGGCGCTATTCAATCATTTACAGCGAGTAGCTTCCTCTCTCTCTCTCAGCACAGTCGACTGTGTCAGGTGCGCGGTTCGAAGCGCTTACGTCTGCCTCAATGCGGCGTTGGTATTTTGCGTTTGGAATTGACGAATGTCATCGTGCGGCAGGTTGACGAGCTGCTCTTTGTTGATGTGCGTTAATTCCTTGACATCGCACTGGAATGGATACTCTTCAAATGTTTTTAAGCGTTTCTTATTTTATTAATCCATCATTTCCGTTTTTTATTCTGATCTATTAAAAGATAAGATTTAATCTGTTGGATTAATTCTTATGTCGGGCACTTCTCTTTTGTATCTAACCCGCTACTAGCGTAAATATTGACAAATTCAACAGTTACAGTCTTTTAATAGATTTTGTTTGCCAGTTTATTTGTGGGCAACTGTTTGTTGTATTTGTAGTTGTTGTTGCTACCACACTCGCAACGTTCCTCACAAATTTGTATTGACTTTCATTTAGTCATGCCAATTCTACAAAAAAAAAAAAAGAAAAACCCAAATAAATAAAAGCCATATTGAAAATGAAATTCTTTCCGATCTGCTGACAATTGACGCTAATTGAGTATTTAAACGTTTAAACGTCCAAGTACTTTGTACCTACTTGTCACTCTTTTTTTTCCTTCCAGTTCGAAAGCGCAAAAGAATCAGAATCAGAATCTTAACGGCGCACTGGAAATGAAGTTGACTTCAGTTGCCAACGCGCTTTTGCTATAGACACACATCGCGCTCAGATCTTCAACACGTCCAATGGATTTCGCTGGGGTCGTTGAGACCCTACTGCTTCTGCTGCTGCTGTCGTCTTTGAGCGTCAGTCGAGCTGAGTTGTACACTGTAAGGAAATCAAAAGCGCAGCCCAGAACTTTAACATTTCTGGAAACAGCACCCACGCGAGTGCAAGTAAGAAACCTACAAACGTCACATGTGGATTGTTTAGAATAATTGCTATGAACAATTTGAGTGATAAATAAAAACACAGAAGAACTGAATAAGAGGAAGAAGTTGTTAAATAATATTGAGAAGACTGTCTTCTGTGAGCTTAAAGTTTGTCTTCCTCTCTAAACTGTGCTTCGGAATGATGGAATAGTTCAGTGAAATTCTAAACAGGGCACCGAACTGTTATGGAATTTAAATAAAAACGATCCTCAATGGTATTAAAAAATGAGTTTTAAAAGTTTTATATTAAAAACGAACAATCGTTAATATTAGTTAAACATTCTGTTTATTAACTAATTTAAATGAAAACTATTGGTTAGAGCTTTGAACAAATGAATTGTTCAACAACATGTTTGTTGTTTTTACTTTATATGTAGAAACTTTTATTTATGTACAACTAACTAAGTAAATAAATAAATATTGCAGTTTATTGGCGGCATTGGCATTCCCGTGGAAGATCTGAATTTCGAATCGATAACATCGGGCTATGTGCTCAAAGCGGAATATTTTCTGCCCACAAAAGCCGAAGAATTTACACCGAACTATTTGAAACCACAGACGATACACCGGCGTAGCGCAAACGAAACGAAAGTCGACGATGCACAACGACTGCAAAACTCAACGTCAACGTCGACATCGCAGTCGCCGTGGAACGTCGGCGCTGCCAATAAGAGTTCCAGATTCGGTGATAATTTCAAAAGCAAACAGCAGAGTGCGTCGGTCTATCGTTGGCTTCTATACAGAGCCATCGAATTACTGCTGAACGGGTATGTGAATATATTTTGTATTTGTATTTGTATTTGGCGAATGAGATACCATAAAGAGACCGTAAATAATCGGCAACATTTTCCGTTCGTTTGTTTGCAGCGCCGGTTTGTCGGGACGTGCCTGTGTGCTGCGCAGCATTTGCGAGCACGCTGCACTACCGCTGTACTATGACAGCGGCATGTTAGCGGAAATTTTGCACATAATTCTGACGTACGTTCCTTTATTATTTTCTTCTTAATTTGCGTTCTTCGAAATGCAAATTGCGCGCAAATGTTTGCTAACTCAGCGATTTGTCTTGTCTTTTTGCAGACCATCGACATCGCGTGATGAGTATGTCAAAGCCGCCAATGGGGATTACATAAATGCGGAAAGATTGGGACACGCGGGCGGCAATTGTGAGCAGAAGTTTAGCGCATGCATCAAGTCGCCAATTGATCAAATTTCGGCGATTTTCGATTTATAAGCATGGGCATACGTTAAATGAGTAAAAAATCTTGTGAATTAAAAAAAATGTTATACATAGAATCTCTGATAATATATGTATATAAGTACATACATATGTATTCGATTACGTTCTTTGGAATTTATTTAAGTTTATTTTATCTTTTATTTAGCGCGAAAACTACAACTTGTTGTTGATTACATATTACATAGAGTCTGACGGGAAATTCCGAAAGCCATAACCTGTAGTACAAGAACAACAACAATAGCAAAAACAATAACAGCTCGGTAAGAGGTCATGCAAGGCGAGAGCAGAGAACACCTCCACGTTCTATCAAAATGCAAAGTACCAAAGTTTAACTGCTGCCAACAATTACAATTACAGGGTTTGCATCCGACACACACGCACACACACACGCACACTCACACATACATACGTAGACTTGCGTGTTAGCTACACTAACACAAACGTACACACTTACTCGCATACCCACTAAAATGTCGAATGCAGAACAGGTGCGACAGGACATTGACAGCGCACCGTAAAAGCCAACAACAATAACAACAACGCTCCCACCATCGCCACACTCACAGCATACAAACGATAATGGCCCTGAATGTGCGCGTTATCCCACTCAACATCACCATCGCTCCCACGCCACCATTTTTTTTTTTTTTTTTTCGTTTTTTGCAGTATTCAAAATGCAACACAGCACAAGCAGCAGCACAACAAGACCCAACAGGTGTAAAACACCTATGACCGTCACCAGCGGAATTCCCATCTACATAGGAATACAAACTACAGTATGCCCCAAATAAATATATACTCGCTTAAGTACACGATATTTATATGACTTGCATTACCGCTCCCGTTTCAACGCTTCCCAATGTGTTGACATTTTTTAGTCCATCTATTTAAGTAAGGATTTTGTATTTCCAGAGCGTTTGCTTTATAATATTTTAGAGTTTTAACTATTTCTTGATGCATCCATATTTTCCGACTTTATTCAACTCTGGCTAAGAATTTCGGCCTGCTGATTATCTATATATATAAAAATAAATGTATCTTTCTTTCTTTCTATCTTTGTACCATATGCAAATATCTGATTGCAATAAAATTTTGAGGAGTTGCTGTGCTCACGCCAAGGATTGTTTTGGCCACGGACACCTATTGCACCCACAATTTGTAAAATCAAGTAAAAATTTTGGATTATTTTGATAATATTGACCATAAAAATTTGAAATTTGGTATCCGGGTTTATATAGGATGTCGACAACTTTTTCAAAAATGGGCGTGATTGGATCAATTTAACGACCACTTTAAAAAAAAAGAAAAATTTTAGATTACATTTGCTAATAAGTTTATAAAGTTACTGTCGTTAATTTGACCAAAAGTAGGCATAGTTGGACCAATTTAACGCCCACCGCCGTAACTCAGAATAACTACAACTTGGAGTACCGTACCGGAAGTTCCGTTAACTGATCTATGTATATATACATTAATATGAATGTACTTCAATAGTTTATAATAAAAGGAAAGGATTCTTGATGAGAATATTTTTCTAATTAATTTCCACTTTGTTATATTCTCTCCACAAAGTAACTAGTTCATAGATATTCATAAAATTAGCACAATTTTTAGTTTGGTTATTTATAAACTTATTTAATTTGATTAAATTTACAATTTACATATAACAAAAATAATATCAAACAATGTCGCAAATGAAGGTCCTCTTTTAAAGCTCCAACTGAGCTTGCGCCGTTGAATTGGTCGCTGCAGTTGTCGAATCATTGAGCGGATCTGTCGAGGGGAAACTATGATGTGCCGACAAATTACGGCGTCTATAGAAAATTGTGCCGATGACCACGCCCATTACCAGCACAACGATCACCGTTATGCCCACACTAAGACCAACGGATGTGGCATGCGCAATTGCTGCATCATTCAAAGAGAAAGAAAACAAATTTTGTATCACAAATCTTTTGCGGAGTATAAATAAAACCTTAAAGCTTTCGCGTGAAACGCAGCCTACCGGATTCCGACAGTTGCATAGTAAACGAAGATTCTTGTTTTCCGAATCGAACAAATTGACATTTCCACTGTCCAAAGTCGTTGGTATTTACTGGACTGATTTTAATGCCACACTCGCCATTGTGAATGCCACGACCAAAGTATTGCACTCGCCTGAGTTAAAGAAGGCATCGTCATGGTCAAAGAAATAGTTGGAGGACATTTAACCAGTCAAATATTGAATCAAACCTACCCCGCTGCTTTAACACTCCGCGCCGTACCGACCAAGTACACACGATTTTGCGGATCTATAAAGACACAATGCGATAATGGATCCTCGAATGCCGATTTGCACATAAGTTCCACAGTATCGCCACGTTTCGCCTTGACCAGTTCGGTTAGGACTTCACCGCCTCTTGGTTTCACTATGACCTGCAAATAAGCCAAGTTCAATATGATTGCAATATAAAATTACAACAACAACAATTCACTTCAATGTCCTGCAACACGTCTTTGGCATAGTCACGCCCACGCGCACCACAACGCCAAATGCCCGCGACTACATTAACATTTGTGAACTGGCATTTTCCAATCAAACGATTACGTTGAAATTGAACAGTGTCCGGAAAGTAAACCGTATTATTTGGATCGCGCAAAAAACAATCATCGACGACGAAAGGCACCATACAGTACAACTCCGAGATTGTACTGTCCGTTTTACCCTCTGGCTGATAGACCTTCATCACTTTTATCTCATCCGCAGCTTGGAGCTCCATTTCAATTATCTCTTCCATGCTTTTGCCAATGTAAAAGAGACAACCAGATGGTGTACTCGAGTCATAATTTATTATCCTCCACAGACCGATCTCATGGGTCTCGAGGGGTTTCGGAATCTCCAGCGCACATTTAGATTTTGATATTCTATGGATATAAAAAAAAATTTATATCAATTTATCGAACGACACAAATCAACTTACAGTGTATCATAAGCAGAATATCGGCCATTGTACAAGCCATCCATGATGTAGAGCTCTTGCTTGTGATCGGGCAATTCGGCCTGACACGAATACAGCTTATCTTCAAACTGGCAACGCAACACAATATTTGTAGCATTCTCTTCTACGCTCGCCGTCGTCAGTACGCTCTTGTTCTTAATGTCAACAATGATATGCTCATTGCTTTCCGCCATGCGACCCCAATTATAGATGCGACAATCGAAGGTCTCATTCGGCCGTATCGTGGTGAACAGTTCGCACTGGTTCCAGGCCTTGCCAGTCTTGTCGGTGATCTTGCAGTGTTTCGTATAGGATTCATGTTTGCTGCACGCTATAGTACCAGTTCCAATTTCTCGCTGTACGCGCGTATCGAAGTGCGTCTTCTGCGCGGGTAGTATCTGAATCGTTAGATGATCTTGCTCAAAATCACCATAGACATTTTCTGCTTCCAGTGTCCAAGTGGCCGCCGAAGCTGACGAAAGCTTATTAACGCGTATGCCACAAATGTTCGTGGCAAAGGGAAGAATAGCTTCATCTCGTGTAGTTATAATCGGATCGGTGGCATTAAGCTCTAGCTTGATTTTATCATCATCTGTGAAAGAAGAGCAACAGTTTTATTTTTTTTTGCAAATGAATTGTGACCTCACGTCGCTGACTTTTACCTCGAAATCTGAACCAGCAATTTTGTATGGGACCGAAACTTTTTGGCACCTCGAGATATGCGACGAAACCCTCACCATTCATGAGATACAAGGACGCACTTGGCCGAACAACGGCATTAACCGAGTTTAAGACACTTGACAATAATAACAACAAAATTATTTTTATCGCTATCATTTCGCGTTTCTTTGTGCAATATTTTTACTTTCAATTGATTTATATCGTGTCGTCTCAAGAGCTCAGCGCGAAATGACCAAAATTCTAACTACTTACGCTGTCGAACGAACGAAAAAGTGAACTTCCAATCGAAACTTAACAACCGAGGCGATAATCACTAATCACATATCGTGTAGCCTGCTCTTGCATCGTCCGACGCCGTGCCCCTTTGAGAAATCGCATTTTCAGTGTCACCAAATAATAAATTCCAGATTAGATGAAGCGCCTAAGATATATAGCCAGCTAACTCATCGAATAACTGCAATAATATCGCTAATTGAAGCGGTCAACAATGCGAAGAAAAAAATAGGCGAAGAATAATAATAACAAAGGCGCGAGTCGACGAGTCTGCTGACGAAATTTTTACGCTAATCAACATTTAGACAAATTAATGTTACATTTTCTTATTTTTTCGTAGCTCTCACAGTGGCGGTTTAAAGAAGTCGTTCCATTTTATATTTTGTTGTTCTTGCGTTTTTTCAATTATTATTGCAAACTTGCAAGACCTCTCCAAATAAGCTAAGATTAAGCTGATATCATATGGAAAATAATTGTTTACCTAGTTTGTTGACTATATTTAACTTTTCTTAAAATGGACATTCATTGTTCAGGGAAATCTTTAGAGGATCAGAACCAATTATCGCCGTCATTTAATATAGTATTAAACAAATGTAAGCACATAATTATAATAAGTAATCATTGTTGGATTGTTAAATATAATTTTAATAAATTTAATATAATTTATATTCAAAACCGACTTGATCAAATAAAAATACGGTTTTGCTCTGAATTCAATAATATATTTAAATTCGTAGTTATTGAAATAAAAACACTATATGTATGTATATCATCAAAACAATATTTTAATACCGCAACTGACTTAAGCTTTGATTACAAAAAATCATTGCATTAATTTAAAATATTATATTATAATCAAACAAACAATATTTAATTTTTTAAAAACAAAACTTAAATCTAGAGAATAGAAAACAGTTAGTAACTACTAAAGTACTTAAACTAAGTTTTTCAGTTATCAAAAATAAATTGAATGGCTTTTTTGAGATATTATAATCACTATTATTTGTTTTGAGAAAATAGTCACTGTTAATTTGTAAGATCAAGTGGTTTATAACATCCAAGCGGGCAGCACGCGTGTCGTTTTCGGTGAATCCTTTTTTGTCGTCACACTACGCGCTGCTATTTGCTGTCCAATTTTCTGTGATGTGTTGCGTTTTTTCTCCTCCTCTTTCTCGTCGTCCGAGCTATCCGAATCGATGTATTCAAATGCTGACTTTTTTTTTGGTAAAACAACAACCTTCTTGTGCGGCGACGGTTCTTTACGTACTTGCTCCAAATCGGCCAACAACAAGTCCAGCTCGCAATCGGTGTTCATTTCTGCCCCCTTGGCGGCTTGCAGTTGCTTTTCGATGGCATCACCGATTTGTGATAGTTCCTCATCGTTACAATCCGAATCGGATAACCAAAGATCCGATGAAGCGCGACGTTTCGTTTGAGATGCAGAAATCTTAATTGAAACAGCAGATGAATCAGTTCCACAGCAAGTCGTCGCAGTTGCTGGCTTCTGCGTAAGAGGTTCCGACTTAATTTTAATGACACTCTGCGAGAGTGGCTCTGCTTTGGTTTTTGGTTGACTCGATGGTTCTTCTTTTTTCACTTGTATTCTGTTTTGATTTAAATCGGAGGAGCCGACAAATTCACCAACGCACCGTAGTATTTCAGCGCCAAAACGTTCGTATTTTAAATCATAGAAGCCTTCAAGTTTTATGGCTTTAAGTTCTGACATGTTTTTGGGTTTACCCTGTGCTATTTGGGTTAGTGCGTAATTGGAAGCGATAATATATGGCATGACGTCCTGATCGCTGGCAAGCTTAGAACGCAATCTGCAAGGTGAATAAAAAAGTTCAATATATTGTATATATTATATATATTTTAGTTTATTTTTTTATAATTTGGAATTAATTTGACTTTTATAACTTACCTCAAGAGCGCCTTCATGATGTCATTTACGTCGCTGTCCAGTGCCGTTTTAACAACGATCGGAAAATTGAGCGTACCACGCGTTTGTAAAACTCCATTTGGTTCGTTGCGATGCGACTTAGGCTTTAGAAATTTCAAAATATCCGTGTAAGGTTCAATTGTGATGCGTTCTCGCTGTGAGGCAGCACAATCCAGCCACTTAATGGCGCGCTTTGTAACGTCAAGCACGCTGTAACTGCCGTATGAGCTTTGCTTTGTTACGTAGTGCACAAAGTCCGACGTTTGCAAATTCTCAACGATTGTCTTATACCACACATCGCTTTTTGACGCACCGCGTCCAAACATACTGTGTGAGTAATACTTGGCTGGCAACTCCTGTCGCCGCGAGCCACGCAATATTAAGATGACTTTACCCAAGCCAAACCGGCCCTTGAGATCACGCAATAGCGTCAAAATGATTTCAGCATCACTTGTTATGTCCAGTTTGCCGTTATCATCGAGCCCATCATACATTTTTGAATAATCGATGTTGTTCGCACTGCGATAGCAATTGTCGCAGCAATCGCGGCGCACCTGTAACGTTTCGGAGGCATCATCGTCAAAGTGCTCGAGAATGAATTTTCGCCGACAGCTAGTAGAGCGTATATAGCTGGCCATTTTAAGAGTTTGACTCTCTAAGTGCATCTCATGGCGATTCGTTTTGTGGCCGCTGCCTTGTTCACGCATGTACTGGTGTGAGCTCCAATCGGCAGAGTTGTGGAATAGAACGCATTTAGCGGGTACGCCATCACGACCTGCGCGTCCAACCTGGATATAAATGGATTTTGCAATAAGATTTTAAACCTTAAAAAAATTAAGACATTTCTAATATTTTTTACAATTCCAACTTACTTCCTGATAGTAACGCTCAATATCCATCGGTGCACCGTAGTGCACTACCAAACGTACATCCGGCTTGTCGATGCCCATGCCAAAGGCCATTGTCTAAAAAATAAAAATAAATATTTAAATATAAGTTTTGTGAATTGATTATGCGTTTTGTCGTACCGCGACAACAACGCGCACATCATCGCGCGTAAATTCATGATGATACTCCTTTTTCTGCTTCTGTGTTAATTTGCTGTGGTAGACGCGGCATGGCACATGCAACACCAACTTTTCGGCTACAGCCTCACAGATTTTGATAGTGTTGCAGTAAACGATAACAGAACCTTGCTGCTGTACTGCCCACATAATGTATGTACCGACGTCGTTCCATACCCCTAGATATTTAGTCAGGGACGACTTGGGCCGTACAATAAATTCCAGATTGGCGCGATCAAAGCCGCTCTTTAGCAACTGCGGATGTCGTAGGCCCAGCTGCACACAAATATCGTCGCGCACTTGCAACGTTGCCGTTGCTGTCAATGCCAGTATCGGCACTTGCGGAACGGTGCGCCGCAACTCACTAAGACGGCGATAGGCTGGTCGAAAATCGTGACCCCACTGTGATATGCAATGCGCTTCATCAACAGCAATTAACACCAAATTATCGCCGAGCTGTCGCAGTAAACTTAGACCCGATTCAGAGGTAGAACGCTCTGGCGTTGCGTAGACCACATTAAAATCCAACGCTAAAATGCGAGCTTCTATACTTCGATCCGTCTGTGCAGTGCCCAGAAGACAGGCGCGTTCTCGTGCCACATTCAATGCCGTCACTTGATCCTGCATCAGTGAGATAAGCGGCGAAATGACGACGGCTACTCGTTTTAGATAGATGGGCGGAAATTGGTACGTTAGCGATTTGCCATAGCCGGTGGCCATAATGGCGCAATTATCGCGCGCATTCTTAAAGTTAATTGAATAAAAAATAATTAATACATAAAATAAGTCAATTTGTTTATTGCACAGTTCACAGGTTTACCTGCAGCACCGATCGCACAATCGTCCATTGCACCGTGCGAAAGGCGGTATGTCCGAATTCCTGCTCTAGACAACGTAAGTATTTTTCCGGAATTTCGGGCTGCGTCAGTTGTGTCTGGCTAATACAGCTGGCTGGAATGTGAAAGCTCGCTTCTTGTGAGCTCAGCAAAGGTGCCTTGGACGACACAACACTATCGTAGGTTAGACGTGCTTCAATGGCCGCTAGCACACTTGGTGACATCGTCGGCTGGACAACACTACAACTAACATCTCGCAGTTCTTCATCTTCCGAATCAGTTTCGTACTCCATTGTTTTGTAATCGCGGATATAAATTCGTTTTAATCAGTTACCCAACTTTACCCATGGATTAATTTTTTATTATGAACTGCTTGTTTCGTATTTGCCCGTTCGATGGAAGTTTTATTGGAACTTTATATTTCACTGATTTCTTTAATCGTCGTGTCTTTTTCGGGATTCGAGAAGTTAAACATTGTTTCCAGAAATAAACAAATTGAAATGCGCGAAACGAAATTGAATACTCCGAAACTACTCCGCAGCGTGACCGTTCTGACAAAAAAAAGTAATGTTTCGCTATCAGTATTTTTACGAGATTGAAACTGGAAATGTGACGTCATAATAAAAAATAAAATATATAACGATATATTAAAATTGATGTCTAAACATATATACATATATATTAGGAAGCCAACCGGAAAGTTTTTAAACTTAACTCGAAAAATAATTAATCTTAAAATATTATGTGTAAAATTTTTGTTATTATATAAAAGTTTTCCAATTTTATCGACAAGTTGGAAAATTCTACGAATTCTGCTCAAATGTTAAGTATGGTTCCATTTTTTATGTTCATAAAAATTCGTAAGTAGGTATTTACTAACTTATAGTACCCAGCATTACTAGGGTTTGTTTTTTGAATATATACATATAAGATAATTAGCGAAACTTCCGTTACTCCCTGTTGTGGCGTTTCCGAGTTAAAGTGGTGAGCGCTAATTTTATCCAACCACAACCATTCTTGGTGAAGTTTTCGACAGTGAACCTAAAAATTTAGATATAAAATTTTAGATTTTAAGGAAAATAATCGGGATAACAAGGATATATATTCTTCCCGGTGTATCCCTATATATGTTTTCTATATAGCGCATCAAGTTCATTAGCTATGGTAGTGGGCGTAAAATTGATCTGACGTTTTTCAAAATGTGGGATTTGAATTGATTAAATCCAAACGGAAAATCGAGAAAAATCTATTTGAACTCACCTATAAAAATAATAAATTTGTTGTAGTGAAGACACCCGATTGAAATTTTTTCGATTTATCGTGATTACTAAATTCTCTGAACTTTATTCAAAATCTTGTTATGTATGTATTTATGTATGTGTATGTATACTTGTATATAAAAAGAATAAACACAATTTCATTGCAGTTCCTACAATACGTAATTAAATACGGAGACATCCTGATCGTTGTTGGTGCCACGATTAGACGAACCGGAAGATTTATTTGAGCCATGAGCGATGGTCATCTGATTGGTCTGGTGTATGACCGATGTGATGTCGCTTTGCGAAGCGGATATATCCTTGCTGGTCAGCACATCGGAACTGCTCGAACCGGACGAGATGTGTCGCTCCGTAATACCGTACTGGATGGGCTGATAACCGTGACTGGGATTGTACGTGGCTGAGTATGGCATGTATATCGGAGGATTCGGCAGCGGACCGATGTCGCTCGTAATGCTCTCCGTGTCGGCGTGACTGATGTTTGAACGGCAGTTCGGATTGCGATCGTCGTTAACCACGTAGTAGCACTGTTCGGAGAAGGTCAACTTGTTGACTGTGTGCTTAATGTAATTGTTGCGCAGCATTGCCGACACAATGCGCCGGGCCTCGCGACGATCCTGAACATCTTCGACGTTCTCCTGCACCCAGTTGACAGCGTCGGCGCCAATGAACGCATTTGGTATGTTTATCTTAAGCCACATGCGATCGCGTATCTCCAGGCCGCTGTCCGGCTTGGTCATGGCCTTGACAATCTCCTCGAGATTGTTCTGATCGAGGCGCTCCTTAATTGGTTCCGGTATGTCTGTGTGTATAATACTGTCGTGCGAAGTGAGTGCCTGTGTGTGCGCAACCCAAGCGCCCGGATCGATCGGTCGCACCGGTTCAGTGCGCGGTATGGTAAAATATCCCTTTGGATTGGGATCCCAGCATTTGGCGACGACCAGCTTAATCGGTCCAGGTTTCTGAACTACTTCGCGTAAGACGCGCACAGCCTCGTCGTTGGTCATGTTTTCGAAGTTGACATCGTTTACCTAAATAAAGAACGATTATAAAGTGGTCAATACAAATTGCATCGTGTATGAGTATATACATATATATATAAGAGCCAAATGTTAGCAATGACTTAACACAAAAGTTAAAATTTAATCCTTTTGTTTATTTAAAAATATTAATTTTTTAACATATAATTTTATTTTCTGTGTAAACTATTTTTAAATAAATCAACAAAGAATCTTAAAAATAAGTAGTTTTAAATTATTTAATAAAACATACCTGTAGTATCATATCGCCCGGTTCGATGCGTCCATCAATGGCGACGGCGCCTCCCTTCATAATACTGCCGACATAGATGCCGCCATCGCCGCCACGATTCGACTGACCCACAATCGAGATGCCCAAAAAGTTGACTGCCTCCATATTAATCGAAACGGTGATGATATTCAGTGACATGGTCGAATCGGTAATCGATGAATAGCTCGAAGTACGCGACATGCTAGGTGCACGCTTTTTGCGCCGTTGCGGCTTCTTGCGTACCTGCAGTCGCTGAACGCTGCTGTAGTCAGTCATGTCACGGTCGAGCGTAATCTCCGATTCAGTTCCAAACAAACTGGTCGAGTCGAGATCACTTGAAAGCACCGATGCCGATTGATATGTAAGCGGCGGCTGTTGTTGCTGATGATGCTGTTGCATCATGGGATTTGTGATTAGCCCGCCGGAGCCAACGATCATGCCGCCGCCGATATTGACGCCCATGCCGCCACCCATTCCGCCGCCGCCACCGCCCATGCCCATATTTGTGACGCCCATTTTCTGTTGATGCTGCTGTTGCTGCTGGGGATTACGCATACCGACACCACCACTAACGGCGCGACCCTCGCATTCACTGGCCGGCAACTCTGAACAATTGTCAGACATGTTTGTACCATCGGCCGAGACCAGCCACGAAACGACGCGCCCATTGAAGCACGGCAGTATGGTCGCATCGTCGGCAATCTCCTCCTTGACCACCCCCACCTCGGCGTCCATCGATTTGAAGAAGTACTTGTAGTTGTTGTTCTGTTTATTGAGCACCATTTTGAAGTCACGGAGTGTTACCTGCGCCGAGGGTATGGGAATCTTCACCAGATATGGGGTGGTCTCATCATCGATGTGATATATGACTTTTGTCTCCTGGCCACCATTTCTATCCGCGTCCATAGTTGTTGTTGGTTAAATTCGTTTTTTTGTTTGTTTTCCTTGTTTTAATTTTTCGCTTAAAAATATTCTACAATTTTCCTTCCACTTTTTCACCCGATTTTCGTTTTCCTTTTTCGTTCGCTCCCGACAAGAAAATTCTAATATCTTTTCTTCTGTTATTTTTTTTCGTTTTGGGTTGGGTTGTCAGTGCGGCTCCTCCATTCACCACCGCAAAAGTAGTCCGAAGAAGTGTTTGCTGCGACTGGGTTGGGCGTTGGGCATGTTTTGTGTCCCCTTTCGCGTTCACTTTTGTTTTTACAGAATCTAAATATTTTCAAATTGTCCTCGAATATGTTTTCTTGTGTTTTTCAAGTGCGAAAAATACTTTTGATAATTGTTTACAATTATTTTCAACTAATTGATATTGGCGAAAAGCTGCAGACAATGAAGAAAAACACCAGCGAAACTATTTGACATTCATTCCGAATTTTTTTAGGTTCCACATGTGGATTTCCGAATGTATACCTATTTTCGAAGTTGTTCGAATCAATCGAAACAGTGTTGGAATTTTCACGTTCCAAATGCAAATTCCGTGCCGGTGCTTGTCAAATGGTAGTAATGCTCATGACAATGACCACTTTTGCAATATTTTTAACACACATTTAAATTTTGAAAAGGTTGGACAACTTGATTAAAATTGTAAATTAGATACTAAAATATTAAACTTAAAACTTTATTATTTAATTTAAATAAGCTGTTGAATGTTAATATGTAAAATTTGCTCTATACTTAGAGTAAGTTTACATCACAGTTACGCAAGTGAAATTAAAAGAGAGCAGTTGTAAACTGTATTTAAATCGAAAAAAGGAAGATAGACAACTATTTAAAGAAACTTATAGTTGCTTCTTTTCTTCCTATACGTGTCAATATAACGGCTCTCTTCTAGTTCCACTTAAGAAGCAATAATCTAAACTCGATATGTTTCTCGACTGGTATTTGTAGAAGAAATATAAGTGGTACATCGACAATTTCGATTCGGAATGGGTATAATATATGGTATACTTAATGAAAGGTTATATAATCCTCAACTATTAAGATTGGGTCACAATAATGCATTTTCTACGCATCTCCTATGTTTTAAAGATATCGCAAAAATTGATAAATTAAAATATCAATAATATATATAATCAATCAATCAATATATATATTTTGGGAATATTTCCATTAAAAATATACATACAAGTTTTTGTAAATGCATTTTATGACTTTCAGCAGTGTATATATCTATACTTTTATGTATAATCGTTTGTAACTTTATATGTACACTGTAATCTTCTGAACCAATGGACCGATTTTGATGAGACATTGACCAAAAATTTCATTGAAGCTTCGAAATCATTACATGAATTTTGTCATGCCCATATATTACAATCACATAAAGCAAAAATGTCTAAAACAACAGGTATTTAAACAAAAACTGTTTTTTTTTCAACAATTTGATAATATAGGTGCTAAATCGATTAAATTTGGTATAGAAACTCATGATTTCCACAAAAAGTGGGCGGTATTGGACAACGCCGCGCCCACTTTACATATAACGCTATATCTTCTGTAATTTCAGTAATCAAATTTGGCTAACAAAAGTTTACTGTTTCACGCAAAGTGGGTGGAATTGGGCAATTACCAAGCCCAATTTACATATAAGGCTATATCGTTGAGTGCTATATTGACAAAATTTAGGCGAGATTATAGAACTACTTCGTCCACTATGCGTATAATTACAATGCAATATTTGTGTATATAAATAAATTAAATTGTTAGAGAAAAATGTCATAATTTAGTAGGACTGCAGTGAAAAAGGCGACGTATTTTACGCTGTTTAATTTTGAGATTTAGATCTCATGAATACCCCTGCTTTTTTACAGCCCCCACAATATCAAAATAAAACTTTCATCCGCGGTCAACAAGTTCCACACTAAAAACTGTTGCGGCTTTCGTGTTTGTTTAATTACTTCGTATCTTTATAAAGAAACACTTTATTATTATTTTAATAAATGGCTTTTAATAAATTTACGACAATAGCCTCTGTGTCCCGCAATTTAGGTACGTGGAGAAGATCTCAGTGATAGGATTTAATACCTAGTGCAACAATTAGGCTCCTCAAAATAAAAGTAATCCTCGAGATCAAAGTCCAATGTTTGCCCTCTTGGTACTTTCACTGATTTGCAATCTTTATACCGCTATTAAGTGGGTAAAAGTAACCACCCAACCAGCTTTAATAAATAGATAAGCTTTTGATCAGTAAATAGCAAAAATACAACGTTTGTAATTTTTTTCTTTCGTAGCTTCTTCGCGTAGTGCAATTCCCACTATTGGACGCAAAATGAGTTCCCAAATGCTGCCTGAAACCGATACTAATACTGAGTTCAAAACTTTAGCGATATCAACACCGAAACCTTTTGTCTTCCATGTCGAACTAAATCGTCCAAATCGCTACAATGCCATCAACAAGGAAATGTGGCTGTAAGTATCAAGGTCCATTGGTTGATTTGAAGAAAAATTTTAAAAGTATTCTATTGTAGAGAAATCAAGAGCTGCTTTGAAGGACTTGCCATCAATCCTGATTGTCGCGCCATTGTGGTATCTGCCGCTGGCAAACACTTTACTGCCGGCATCGATTTGACAGATATGATGAAATTAGGACAAGAACTGGCCGAGATCGATGATGTTGCACGCAAAGGTATCGTGATGGAACGTCTAATTAAACTGTATCAGGTGAGAAGTTTATTAATAATTGCTTAAAAGCCAAGTTAAAACAAAGTCGTAACTTATTTAATCCATTCATTTGTAGGATTCACTTAGCGCTTTGGAAGTATGTCCGAAACCAGTCATTGCAGCCGTACACTCGGCTTGCATTGGTGCTGGAATAGATCTGATCACCGCCGCCGATATACGCTACTGCAGCCAGGATGCCTTCTTCCAGGTGAAAGAGGTTGATATTGGCATGGCGGCTGATGTCGGCACCTTGCAACGTTTTCCTAAAGCGATCGGCAGTCAGTCTTTAGCACGTGAACTTTGCCTTACAGGGCGACGATTCGAAAGCGCTGAAGCTGGTAGCTCGGGTCTGGTGAATAAAATCTATCCGGATAAGGAGGCGCTAGTACAAGGTGCGCTTGAGCTGGCGGCAAATATTGCCGAAAAGAGTCCAGTTGCGGTGCAGGCGACTAAAACGAATATAGTATATTCACAGAGCAGACCGAACCAGCAGGGATTGGACCAAATTGTAAGTTAATTGAAATTTTATTATTTATTTTGTAATTTTATTTTTGTTTTATTTTTAGCGTGAAATGAATAAACTTTACTTGCAATCAGAAGACTTTCTCGCAGCTGCTGCTGCACAATTAACTAAAGACGATAAGCCCATCTTTGCCAAACTTTAAATGTCCATACAATACTAAAATTTTAATTTTTCTTAAAGCTGAGTGATCTATAAGCAAAGGAATACAAGTGCTAACATTTAATAGGAAATTTAATATTTCGTATAAAAAGTGTTATCAATAACTGGAGCATTCATGTCATACCTTCTAACGTGTCTTTATTAAATTAATATTGTAATTTAATGTTTTCAATTTTTTTTTTATAAATCTAAAAAAATTTACCTGTACCTCTATTACAGGTCATTTTTATTAATTGTCTTACAATTTAAATAAAGCTAGATTATGTAAAAACGAATATGTGTACTTTTAATGTAACATTTGCGTCAGTCGCTCCATATTAATGGCGTATACCGAGTGCGAGGATATCAAATTGTGGTCATTAAAGGCGCGTTGTGCATCCTTGAGCGTGATCAAGTTGCCCTTTTGTGGTAAACTGCAAAGGTATATAAAAATTAATTGCAATCCTTATCAAACAAAAACGAATGTGATTGTACTTACACCTCTTCACAGGCAGACAAAAATATAGCCTCATCATTAGAGCGCCGCATAAAGTTCGGCGAAGTGATCTCTTTATCGAGTTCCAGCGGTCCATCATCAACCTTTTGTCGTGTTACAGTGTTGCGTAGCGAGGGATCTCGCAACGGCGCTCCAATGTCATAGTAGAACGAACCTTCGCCGGTGACTTTATAATGTTTACGCTTCATAATAATCGAAGAAATGAGATTTTTCAGTAACACCTGTACCGCCATAGCTACATACTCCGCGACGTTATCCTCGACATTGATTAAACCTGTTTCCCAGGCGCCAATTAGGAAGCGACCCAGCACAAAACCCGCATCAGGTAAAAATAGCTCCTGTACACAGTAGCGCTGTGTGGGTAGTATTTGAACGTTGACATCTTTGCCCGCCGCAGGTCGAATGCACTCCATGTTGTCCTCCGCAATGAAATCAAGAAAATCATAAGGTTCAAAAGTCACACGATCGTTGGTCGCACGCGAACTGCGTTTACGTTTGCGGTTGCTGCGTCCTCCACTGCTGCCAGCACCACTGCCAACACAGCCACCGGCTGATGTTAAGGCACCTGAGGCGCCACCACTCGACATCATGTGTGCGGCGCCGCTCAGTGGCGAAACATGTTGCGGCGATTGAAATGCATCGATTTTATTAAGTATTGCAATAAAGAACTCGTTGTGCAAATGCATTCGCTCCGGTGAGAGCAGTTTGCGCGATTCAAAGTCAAACTCCTCTTTGGACCATTTGTGACGAAACCACAATTTCATGAAGGCTAGGTATTTGGGTGCATAATCACCCAGTGCCGCCATTAGTGACGTCTTCGTCGCAATCACGCGTTCACTTAATTCGTTCATTTTAAAACAATTACAATTTGTGTTTCTATCTAACAAAACAGAACTTAAATTGTTTGTATTTATAGTTTTCTCCACAGTTTACAGATACAATCCGCAAAAAATCTTACCATCCACAAATAAATTCCATGGGTATTAAAAATGTCAACAACAAAACAACAGCGACGATTCGTTGGCTAGGTAGCCGACGCGATAGATTTCGTGTTTGTTACCTGTAATCTTTAAAATTAAATTTTATATTATACAATATTTCTAAGAACAATGAACAAAATTACAAAAAATTACATTTGGCTCTAGAAACAGGGTGCATAAATAAATCTTTTCTATTATAGTTATATCCTACCACATTTATACATATGTAAAAAACTAATTTTTGAGTTTAAAAAACTTTCAGTGTAGTATTAATTTCAAACGCAACCCTGCGCAACAACTATTTGCAAAACAGCTGATTTCAGTTTATAAACAAAGTGTTATTTCTGCATCTGCACATTTTGATTTGTTTGGGTTTTTGTGAATATAGAAAAATTGACTTTAATTAATTCGAAGGTGAAAATTGTATTCATCATGGCAGCAGCCTACTCCAGAGTATCGCTCTCGGCCAAAATTCTTGACGAAATCGCGCTTGAGGGATTAGAAGGCGTTACACTACCATGTAAGTAGTCAGGACTTAATACCATTTACATTAAATTAATAATTGTATTTATTGTTTTTAAAGCACTTTGGCAGTTGCTCAGTACGTCTAGCGAGGAGCTAGTTACACTACCTCAGTCGGAGCAACTGCAACAACAGGTTTGGACATTCATATTGCGTGCTGCAGAGAATTATTTGTCATTTTATGAACTGCCCGGGGAGCGCCAAACGATAAAAATTTATAATCGATTTCATAATATTGATCCTGATTTGGGAGTTCCAGTTTCGCCGGTAAGAAAACTTGTATAATTTTTTTAATTAAAAAAATTTTAGTCTATTGTCTGCTATTCTGTATGGAGCAAAACTTTTAAAAATTATGTTTTTTTTAAGTTTAATAAAGAATTGAATTTTGGATTAAAGAAATAAATTTCAATTGAATTGTGATCCATTTTTAATGCGATTTCTAATTTAATTATATTGAACTAAATTCTTCATAGAACGAAAGTCCAAATACGCGTTACAAATTTGTACCAATTAGTGATGGTGACATCATGGGCTCCTGCGAATGCTACAAGGAGCGCAAACAAATTTCACTAGAACAGATACGCGGCAAGAGTGTTAATGACGTGTTGAAAAGGTAATTTAGAATAAACGCCGGTTTTTATCATAATCCAATATTAACTTTTTATTTTAAAATTTCCAGTTGGGGCAATAAATTCATTATTGTTGGCTCACAAGAGTTACGGTACAATGCTCTGACGCCCGCTAATGTCTCCCATCCCAGGGAGCTGACCAACATTCAGTACTGCATTTGGGAGGCAATCGGTCGCTCGCGTTACAATGGCGAGACAACCGCTGGCGTCTGGTCATTACAGCATTTCTGTAAAGATCCCACAATTGTGTTTTACATCAAGTGCGTAATTAAAAAAAAAATATTTCAATTGGAAAAACTAAATCAATATTTAAATTTTTTAATTTTTACAGAAATAAACTTATACATTATGGCATTGTAACACCACAGTTCTTTAACGAGACACGCAATGATCGCCTAATGGCCACTACTTTGCTTACGTTGCCGCGCTTCTATCCCACCTATCGTAGTATTCTGGCCGCGGTAATTGAGCGGCTCTTTCAAGTGTTGAAAGAAACACCTGGTCATTGCATGTCAATGGTGGACGCACGTAATATGTTTCCGCTATTTGAGCGACCTAAATCTTTTAAGAAAATTGTGACTACACACTGGTTTCGTCGACTATTTGTCACAACGGTCAGTAACTGAATTAGCTTTAATGAACTGTTCTTAATTTTAACTAATTGTATAACAACTCTAGGCTGTACCATATTATGAGTATCATAATAAAGAGCGTAAAGACACCAACCAAAGCGCAAAGACAGTAGTGACTGTGACACTGCGTAATCCAGATTTACATATCGATGAAATATTCACAGA
The DNA here is from genome assembly GCA_949127995.1 of Suillia variegata. Lineage (NCBI taxonomy): Eukaryota > Metazoa > Arthropoda > Insecta > Diptera > Heleomyzidae > Suillia > Suillia variegata. Next base: position 28,926,558 of record OX421846.1, on the reverse strand, counting down.
TGATGACAATCAGGAAAAGTCCGAAATTGCGGGTAAGTTAAAAGTTAAGGTCATTACTTTAATAACAATTAATTTTTTAAATATGTTTTAAGATACTTAAGTTATAAGTAATAGTCTTGATTTTTTATAAATACAATACATAAACAAATTTTAGATAAAATACTGTTTCTCAAAAATCTTCCAAATTGTCCATAAAAATTATGTAAATAGAAACTGGATTGTGTTTTCTTTCTACTCTTTTCCCAATCACAATTTCAAACAATTTCTTAGATGCTTTACTTTGGAATATATTTTGAGTAGGAAATAAGTATTTTAACTAAATGCGTTTTTGAATAAGTATGTTAACATGTCCCCACATTTCTATATAAATAGAGAAATTTTTCGACGAGAAGCACACATTCGTGGACATGCCCGTAAAGGATGAATTCTTGCGTGCGTTGGCGCGTCACGGTTCGCGTGGCTGCAGTCATTCCGAACTCTGTAAATACTTGAGTATGCAACACATTACGGTGCGACAAATTGTGAAAAATCTTATGAGTTCTGGTTCGATTAAATCCTATTGTACCGATGTTGGACGTCAGCGTATCAACAGGCAAGCATGTGAACAAATAAATGTATAATTTTAAATAAATATTTTATACTCTTTCTTGTCTATAGATATGTTGCATCGGAGTTTGCGGATAGTGTGAACAAAGATAAAGATGTCGCAATTGCAGTATTAAAAAATTTACAATGCGCTGAGGAACCGGTGAGTTATATAATTATGATAGGGCCGTAAAAAGAATGTTAGATATAGTTTATGCCTAAATTTTTTAAACTCAATTGAACTAAAAAATCCAATTTATTTAAATTGTTATTTTCTTAAACAAACTTAAAAAGAATTGGATTTTTTAATCATGTTTTTACCTCTACTTTAATATTTAAAATTTCTTACATCCCTTCACGATAGAATATTCCCACTAATGATGAAGTTGTTTTGGCCGACATTGAAATTATAACGTCCCGTATAAAACCGTACACCTATGACGCTATCAAAAATATGTTGCAACGGCCGGCCTTCACTCAGCGGCAAGTATCGCGCAAGGAGCTCATTATAAAATGCATTGACGAGTCATGCATTGTGCAGGTAAGTGCATTGCGTGCCATCATACAGCGACATGAAAAAGAGCGGGGCTACAAGGACGATGTGTGTCGAAAGTCAGTTCGTCGCCTTCTATCGGCACTAAGCACAAGCAATCATGTGCGCATCTTTGAAATTCAGCTGCAGTACGAGGAGCATGTAAGACTTTATCGCTACGTGGCACATCCAAAGATCGACGCAGAGCACGATGTTCTCAAACGTGAGACGTTAAAACTTAAGAACAGCTTGTTCCTCATCTTGGAAGAGCGTCGTTTGCGAGAAGAAACCACTGCTAAGGAACGACGAAAGCGAGTTCTTGTCTCTGTCAAGAAGGCAGCTTCGAAGACCAACGAAAAGAAACTTAAAATAAAAGAAAAAGAGTCTATGCCAGCGCCAGCGCCAACACACAAGCCTCCAAAGTTTCTCATTTCACGATATATGCATGAATTTCTCTTTTACATTGTGGTCGAGTTAAATGACTGTCATCCGGCCAAAGAGATTACCGCAGAGCAGCTGCAACTGTGGCAACACACCGAACCCGCGCTACAAATACAGGAGTTTATGGAGCAACTGACTGCTGATGAAGACTTTAAGGTGATGACTTATACCGAAGATATATCGTGGCGCACTTTTATACCGCCATTGCCAAAGTATGCCGACAAGCCAGCCGGTTGGGTTTACTTTATGGACGTCGTCGATCGTATGCCGCTTTCTATGTTCAATAAGATTTTTCGCATTGAGAAGGGCGCCAATGAACATCTTATTTCGTATCTGAAACATCCGGTCCGTCAGCACTATCTCATGCGACAGTTGCCCTGTGAGCTGCAGGTTCAAATTAGTCGTATTCATCTGCAAAAAATCTATACCACCGTGTTGAAATTGTTGAATCACATGGGACTGGTACAGGTAGGTGAACGCATGAATGCGAAAGATCCGCTTATTATGTGGGTATTTTTAAATCGGCGAGCTGAACTTATGGATACTACGTCCACGGAGCCTAGCTTCTCAAAAATTAATACGGAACGCGAGTATCCAACGCTGAGTTTTGAATTTGGCAGTTTCGATGATGTACATCGCTATTGGTCAAGCTTACAGCGTATTTGCGTCCTTACCAAGCTTGGTTTTCGACGTGGTAAAACAGGGTCGTCCGAGCGCTTCAAAGAACTCTCATTTATTAGTCCAGTAGGCTTTGATGAAGCACCTCATTATGATAATGGTAAAATACCAGGTAATCATTTGGGCGCAGCTGGCTTTTCCGACAATCTATTTGCGCACACTTTTCGCAACTGGTCGTGGGTGTTGCATGGAAATAGCAAGCCGAAAGTGCTTCGTTCTTCGGCGGCGCGCACTAGTAAACATGCACGACTTTCGCAGCACCATCGTAAAAATCGTAGTCACATGCCACCGCCCAGGCGGTTGCCTGCCACTAGTGGAGCTGCCGCTGTAAAACGTATAACTGTTAAGAAATCTGGTGCACGCGATGCCATCGACCGTGATGCTTTGAAAAATATGCGAACACTTCGAGTAGCCTGGTCCAAGGATGAGGATGCGTTGCTAAAGCTTTCGCGTGCCGTTTACATGTACGTTGCAGCGCCAGTGCCAGCTCTTGGTTTGCTAACCGTTGGCAAAATCTGTCGCGATATCATAAGGCATAATCTCGGTATCTTTAATAAAACATCACAAGCCTGTGTGCGCCGCGCAAACTTCATTGTCAAACAAAATCGCCATGTGCCCGAAGTTCCGACATGGTTGCATATGCTTCAGACCAGCGAATACGCGCAACGTAAGTACGGCGACAATTTTTTGCAGAAACTGAAGCAGTCTTATCCAAACCGCGTCGAATACTGCGATGCTTTGACTTTACATTTTATTTTGCTGATGAGCTACCTATATAAACGCATCCACAACACGGATGCGAGTAGTTCTTTAATACCACGTTTTCTAATACCCGACTCTGTGTCCGAATTTAAACGAAAATTCCGAGAACGTCCTGCCGTTATTGATGAACAGACGATTCAATTCTCGAACCCTATTACCGAGTTCGATTTACAGATCACACTGGTGAACAGTGTTTTACACAGCTCGCTGTGTTGTACACGAGACAAGACTCTCTACAATTTGCAAGCCTTTGAAATATATAAAAACTTTCCTGAGGAGGTGTTACATGCCGCCTTTACCAAAGCGCGAAGCGATGGTCTTGTGGTTGCCATTAAACGCAAGAATATCCAACTTGTGCCGAGTTTGCTAGCTGGACCAGCATTCTTGCTTTCTGCAAAGTATCGTGAACGTTTGAAGTATTTAAAGATTCCATATAGTATTTACGATGCTTTTTATGGATATTTTGAAACTGCTATTAGCACTTTGTTTGGGCAGTGCACAACTCTTTCGAAACAGCAACCTTCGTTAGAATTAAAATCTCCACATGCGGGTATGTTAGTTTTCATTATCGAGGGACTGGCTCAAAATTACTGGGAATCAAGCATTAAGCTGCCAGTTAATATTCTTACTGTCGATGCAGAGCAACGTCAAACCGTTTCATCCATGGATCGCATACTAGATCATTATTCAAGCATTTTCGATAATGCTCCACAAACGGAGTATACGAAGCAACTGGAAAGTGAACCTAACGAGAAACAGGTGAGTTGGTTTTTATTCAACCAAAACATTAAATTTGTATATCTTATTAATACTTACGCTTACACTTTATTAGGTTCGTGTTAAATTTCATCCTGCCAATTTGAGTTACAAACTACACTACACTCCGTATGACATTATTTCCAAACTGCCAACTCGATATTTGCACTTTTTCTGTGCTCTCGACAGTTTGCAACAAGAGGTCGACATCAACTTCAGTAAACTGCATCGCAAAGATGAAGAACACGGTCACATCATCATGGAATGCCCCTTTAGTTGTATCATGAAGAACGCAAACTACATTAACGCAATCGAACGCATCGTTCAGGAGAAAAAGGCGATGCTTAACGAATTGACCGAGATGCCACCACAGAAACTTCTCAACCTGGCGACGAGCGGCTGTTCGGTGACAATACAAACATCAAATCTGTTGACGTTGGTGCGAATGCTGGAGTCTTTCTGGCGTGAGAAAGAAGCTCCCAGTGAACGTAAGGACTTAGGCAAAGTGTCGGCGTCGTGCGCCAACATTAAGTCAAACAAATCGGTTGATTGGCAGCAGTTGTGTCGGGACATATTGGACTTTAATGCCAACGAAGAGGACAACGAAAAGGCCGATGAATACGAACCCACACTTAATAAAGAGGAACGCATTGTGCGAGCTCAGGATGTTTTCGTTGTGAACTTGCCAATGCTCAGCTTTGTTGCAAGTGCGAAAACGACCACGGACACTGAAAGAGTGCAACACAATGGTGTTGCAGTGCCAAAGCAAATGGTGGAAACGGAAGTAGAACGGGAACAAGTTCTTAAAAAACTTATGAGGTAAGTTTCGCTTCTTTTTTTACTGTAACATTTTTAAGTTGAAATTATTTTATTTATTGCCAACAAAAAACTTATTAATTTTAGCTTATCGTATTGGAAATACACTGATAACACTTTTGAGACACTAAAACCTCAATTGGCGGAGTTCAACTTTAATGCCATGGAACAAGAACATTTGGAAGAGGTTTACAATTTTATTGAAGCCCGTAAACTCGGCGCTAATGTGATCGATTTGATGGTTCGTTTTGGTGTTTTTTTTTTCTTTATCCTTGATACGCAACTATTAAAAATCTCCCGATCGATTCAATTTCAGCGTGAATTTCCATATGAACAGTTTTTGTTGCGAGCGCTGCATACGCTTGCCGAGCATAATCTCATTAAACGTGTAGGCGTAGCCACATTTATGTATGTTCATAAATCTTATGTACGCCCCTGGTTGGTGCATACTTTTCACGTCACGCGCCTTGAACGAGAAAATCAAGGCGGCACGAAGCCGACATCGTCGTCAGTATCGCTAAAAAGAAAACATAGCAACGTTGAAGACGCTGAAGGAGAAACAACTGAACCCACAGCAAACACAAGCAAAAGAGCAAAACTAATTAATGATGAACTGGAGTCAGCTTCAGTTGAGCAAACTTCACTTGGTAAACGAATTTCAAAACCGGTTCAACGTTTTGAGGGAGAAGCCGAATCTGTAACGTACAAAACTGATGCCACAAGGTAATTTAATATGTTGCGATATCTTACACAGAATTTCTAGAATCTGACGCATGATTATTATGATGATGAGGTTTTAATGCTTTTCTATTATATAATTTTTTTTATTAATTGTTAATTATATTCAAATGATATTTCAAAATATATATCTGGTAAAAATTTGGTTAATTCTGTTGGACAAATCTTTGACGCTTCCATTTTCTCTTCTTTTAAAACATATATGAATGTATCGAAAAAAAAATAATTTTTCCTTTTTAAAAATTTTGAAGGGATGTCATTGTGATGAAACCGCAACCTTGGATACGACTTAATGGATCGCTTAATCGACGCGTACTTGACAAGTGGTTAGGCAGCATTCTCACAGAATGTATTGCACGCTCTGGCTGCAGTGTGCACGAAATATGCGTACGCTTCCCGCATATGCTGCCAGTTGATATAATGTGTTTGCTGGAGGTACTAACCGATTTAAAGTGTTTGCATTTAACGCAAATTAAAGAAGTCGAAATCGATCTATTTTCGGAATATGAAAATATCACCGAGTGTAAGTGTTATCTCACAAAATATTTGAATAATAATTAAAATAAGTTAACTTTTTTTATCCTGAACAGCTGCTGTAACTGAGCTCTACAATCCGCAGAATACCTATGTTAAAGCACATGCCGATGCCGTCATGCGAATGGCCATTTTTATTGGCAACAAAAAATACAATGCTGAATTTATATAAGATATTTACATATAAGTATGTATATAAAGGACGTAATGTTAGAATTATTATTTTTTAATTATATTTAAAAATATCGTTAAAACAAAATATAAATTTATATTATATAACAATTTGTCAGTAATTTCTCACACTTCTTTTTGTTGGTTATTATTTAACTTACTAACGTAATATAGTTCGACTACCTTCAGGGCCTTTGGGATAATCACAATCATTCGTTGTTGACTAGCGTTACTCTCTAAACAAGTTTTCCAATATTATACGTTCTTTGATACAACTCGCTGTCAGTACTTCAACTTTGTTGTCCGCTGTTATGAGCACATCATCCTCAATGCGAACACCGAGTCCGCGAAACTCTTTCGGCACATCGAGACGATCGTGTCCAATGTATATGCCCGGCTCCACGGTGCAAACCATACCGGGCAAGAGGCGAAGTGTACGTGGCATTAACGGTGTGTCGTGCACATCCATGCCAAGATAATGGGAAACATGATGTGGACAGAATTTATAACCAGCCTGTATGAATAAAACGAAGTTAATATTTAAAGAGTAATTATAAAATTAAAGGTTTGTCAAATGTACCTTTGCATAGCCATGATCATCGGAAATATCTTTGGGTACCAGTCCCACCTCTTGCAAGTACTTGCCCAGTTTGATGCACATTGTGTCAAAGAGATTATCCAATGTATCGCCACCCTCACGCAGCAAAGCGGCTGCAAAATTAAAATAAATTACATTACAAAATTGATAAAAGCTAAATATAAGAATTACTGATTAATGCAGTAATAATTATTACAAATTTAATAAAACTTTTAACATTACCTTGGGTATGAAAAAGAGAAACAAATTATTACTAAGGGAATAAAATTTAAGCGGTTCAAAATAATTGTAAATAAAATCCTTTAAAAATGATTCCGGTTTAAACCAAGAGGCGATCCTGACTTATTTTAACGGGGTGATTAATAAAATGTTTCATAAACAAGATGGGTTTCTTTTAAAATACAACCAAATGTACACACCAATCAGTTCGTGCTGCAGCGTCAGCACCACGTCGTACAGAACTTTTTGCGTTTCTACAAATGAACCGCTGACTGGCCACGTGCGCGTTATATCACTCGTATAGCCGCCGTATTCGCAGCCCGCATCCATAAGCACCAAATCGCCGCTCTTCGTCAACTGCGAATTGTTGATGTAATGAATTGTGGTGCCATTATTGCCGCTCGCCACCACCGGCGGATACGCCAAATAGCTAGCATTTCGCATGCGGCACTTGTAGTCAACCATCGCATATATGTGGTGCTCTGAGTGACCTGGACGAGTCTCACGCATTACTTCGTTTATTGCTTCGGATGCGATTTGGCAGGTACGACGCATTAGCGACTGCTCGGCGGGCGACTTGAATAAGCGCATGTTTTGCACAAAATGCGCCGGCGAATTGAGCAATGAAATGGCACCGGCCACTTGTCGCACATTGTCGGTGATTTTGTTCAAATCAGAACTTAACGAATCGTACCACACGAGCGGTTTCTCGCTGCTAAAACGTCGCTTTAGTTCGAGCTCAAACTGATCGCTCGGATAGGCTTCGTCGACACCAAACAATTCGAGTGCATTGTCGACACCGGTGCGTGCGCCGTCCCACAGTTCGGCGTGCTTATCTTTCGGACGCATAAATAGCGTCGATTTGACATCACTTTGTTCATCTATTGACATGACTAGCACTGTATCCGGTTCTAGGCAGCCGGATAAATAATAAAAGTCGGAGTTTTGACGAAAGACGTAGGGAATTTTGTCGCTCATAAATTTTTTTGTGGAAGACGGAATTATCACCTAAAATAAATTGTATAAAAAGAAAAATTACTCTTATTTTTTAAAAAGCTAGATAAAACGGTTAAACGCTCGTTTTTTTTTAATTAAATTGGCGCACATACCATATGATTCCGATTTGAGTGATCATTGCTTTGGACATTTTCCCGCGAGTATTTTTGTATGCCAGTCATAATACGCAACCGACGCTGTTGGAACTCTTCCAACGACACGCCGGGTACCAGTTCGCCATCGTTGATTAAATGTGGATGCGACGCGGAGGTGGGTTGGCCATACGTGTCAGTACTCAGTGCACTTAGTAGTCCTTTAGTTTGTGTTGTCGTAGCCACTGCATTTGTTGATGACGAGGAGGCAGAAGAGGATGAAGAAGCTGACGCGACACATTGTCGCACTACAAATTAAAGTATAAAATAAAATCCTACTGAGTTTTCTATCATATTTTGAATAAGAAAATTTTTTTTTTTACCAAATTTTCTTTGGAGTCTTGCAAAATTATGACACTTGAAATTTTTAAAGAGAAACATTTTCGCTATTGCTTTAAATTGGCAGTTCACGTTCGATCTCGTTTAAAACATAGAATTTATAACTATCAAATATTATTTAATTGTCTTGAATAATTTGCACAAATTTTAAAATATTTTCATCGAAAAGTCAAAGAAAACGAACAAAATACGAAATCAACAGCTGCTAATTTTCTTTCGATCAGCTGTTGTTAGGAGGGGAGTGTTCATTTCAGTATTTGTGTATCATACATTTTTAATTTAACCCTTCACAGGCTGCTCTTTAGAGTAGGATAGCTTTCCATAGGAAAATGTGACCCGCATTGAAATTTTAATGCGACCCACTGTTGCACTAAATTATTTCCCAAAATATACTATAGAACTTTATTATTTGTCCGGTTTGCATTGACAGTTCTGCGGAAGATTCGGCCAGAATAATAATAGAGGTATCTTAAAAATCTAGTTTACAGCGACCTTATCAAAAAATCTTAATATTTTGGTTTAAAATTGGGATTTTTCAAAGATTCAAGTCGAAATGTTTAATTTAAAAAGTTAGACTTGAAGATATTTATTCATATATGAAACTTCTCTTTTCTTTACTTGGAAAACATAAGCAACGATTATTCCACCCTCCATGCCATAATCCTTAGGGTCATAACCCCAAATTTTGGATTTGATTTTGTCTCTTCTTCCGGTCACAATACAAAATTTTTAATTGGCAGTTTGTTCACCTTTAAAAAAAATACTAAATTCGTTATAACTCTTTTAAATGTGAGCATCACGTTTTACGTCGAATTTTTATATGTGGATGTATAATTTGGAACTAAAAGATTAGCCCAAATATTGAATTTGTAAAACTTTATTTTTAAATTATTTATAAAAATATATACAAACTTTTATTTAAAAAACAATTCATTTTAATATTATCACTTAATTTCAAATGCATTTTAAATATTCAACTGAACCACTTGAATGTTCTTGAGCGCTTCTTGGTAACGCTCTAACACCGGCGCAACCTCTTCAACAATAAACTCATCCACTTGCTCACTGGCACGTCCCGTAAACGTCTTCGCATCAAGAATATCCGCCAACTGCCCCAAAATAGGAGCGAAATATGCATCATTGCGTACTCGCTCCACTAAATCATTATCGCGTCCGTGTTGCTTAACTTGAGCACCAGCCTCCTGTGACAGGACGCGAATTTTTTCGTGGCACACTTGGCGATCGCCGCCCGCCTTTACCATGGCCATGATAATATTCTCGGTGGACATGAAGGGCAGCTCCTGCGCAATATGACGTTCAATAACTTTTGGATAGACAACCAGACCCTGCGAAATATTCAGCAGAGTAATGAGAGTAGCATCTGCAGAGAGAAAAGCTTCAGACAGCGTCAATCGTCTGTTGGCAGAGTCGTCGAGCGTGCGCTCCAGCCACTGGGTGGCATGTGTATTGGCGGCATTTGAGAACAGCGTAATCAAGTGACGTGCCAAGGCGCAACAACGTTCTGAACGCATTGGATTGCGCTTATATGGCATGGCAGACGAACCAATCTGAGTCGCTTCGAACGGCTCCTCGAGCTCTTTGCGCGAGGCAAGTATGCGCAGATCCGAGCACATTTTATGTACGGTCGTGCCGAGACTGGCGAGTGCGCCCACTACTTCCACATCAACTTTCCGTGAATACGTTTGTCCTGTGACAGCATAAGGCTTGGAAAAGCCAGCCAACTTAGTTACCAGCTCATCCAACTGCTTAACCTTTTTGCCATCGCCATTGAATAACTGTAAAAATGAGGCTTGCGTTCCGGTGGTACCCTTGACGCCACGACAACGCAAATCATCGCGACAACGGCGCAATGCACGCTCATCCATCAGTAAATCCTGCAGCCAAAGACAAGCGCGTTTGCCCACCGTGGTCAGCTGCGCTGGCTGCAAATGCGTAAAGCCCAAAGTCGGTTGCGCTTTGTACGTATACGCAAACTCCTTTAGGCAATATATTACGGAGGCGAGACGCGGTAGCAGCAGATCCAAGGCATCACGCAACACAAGCAAATCCGTGTTGTCACCAACGTAACATGATGTAGCCCCCAGATGAATAATGGGTGCCGCTGCTGGACACTGCTTGGCAAAGACATGCACGTGTGCCATAACGTCGTGACGTGTCAAACGCTCCTCAGCCGCCGCAGCATCAAAATCAATGGCAGAGACATGAGCTTTCATTTCAGCAATTTGAGCATCGCTAATGTCGAGACCCAAAGTCTAATATTTAAGAGGCAGCATTAAATTAAACATGTGTGAAAATGAACTAGAAATTCAGCTAGCTTACCTGTTCCGCTTCAGCTAGCCAAATCCATAACTGACGCCAAGTGGAAAACTTGTGCTGGTCGCTAAATAGGAATTGCATTTCTTTGCTGGCATACCGTGTACTCAGCGGTGACTTGTAACCTTCAAATGCGCTAATGTTGCTCATGTTGTTATTTTTGTTATTGTGGTTAGTTAAGGACACAATTTGAAACTGCTGATGTAAAATGCAAAATAAGAAACTTCTACACGGTCTGATGTTTGTTATTCTATTAAAATGATGTGGAAACGCGATAAGATGTAATAAACAACACCAGGCACAAGGTTTGTGTTACCGCACTGGGTCGTCGTCAGCTGTTTCTGGCAGAGTTGGCAGTACATGTTCTAGTTTAGAGGCAATAAGACTAAAAACTGACACTGAATATAAAAACAAAGTAAATAAAGAAAAAGATTGCAAAAATTTGGAAACAAAACGTAGTTACTATTCAAATTCAAAATACATTAAAATTTTTTAAAGCACCTAGTTTTCCAGATACTTTTTAAGTAGAAAGAGTAGACAAGTAGTTCAAAATTTTTCTATTTTCAATGTAATGGTTAAAGATTTGTCAAAATTCGTCTTTAAATGGCCACTCGGGTTTCAAAATCAGCTGATGTTCCAATTTCATTCTGGCCTCCTATAAGAATCTAACTCCGGAGCTATCTTGGCGAACATAATAAATTCTGACATTTATATTGGGCAGTTGTCATTGAGCTTTTGTTGTTGCGAATTTTAGTTCAAACAATTTTGCGAAATTTTTTTAGAAAAACATAAAAATTATAAAATTTGCATCGTTTAGTATTTATTAAATTAAGGAGATATGATGGAGGTAAATGTGCATTATCAAATAAACCAAATTGATTGTAACAATATTCAATCTATGCGTGCCCGTCACACAAAACAGGACGAACTTGTTCCCCGATTGCCCGTTGACCGCGAGAAACTTGACTTTCAGAATTGGCACATCGCCTACGAGAAGTCGCACATCCTCAAAAGCATATGCAAGAATGGCCAAGATGGCAACTGCGCCAAGGACGATCCCGAATGCTGTGAACTGTGCACACATCGCTATGCACTGGAATTGCCACACTTGCCTGATATGGTCTTTCACAAGAACAAATTATCGTTGCTGCATCGGGACGGAGCACTGCTGGAGTTTGTCCCAATCGAAGCACTGCGTTTGGTCGAAAACGGCAAACAATCGTTGCAGGTGCATTGCGCCAAAGAGTGGAAGGAGAGCAGGTGTGGCTTCTGTGAAGTGCTTTTAAATAGGAGTAATGTTGTTTATTGATGTTTCATTTGTTTGCAGACCGGATTGCCATATGGAGGAGAAATTCCAACCATTCGATTGGACCTTTACCACCGATTATCAGGGAACTATGAACGATAAGTTTCGCATCGAGGAGACCGATCAGTCACTGAATAAGTTCAAATTAATGCAACGTGAAAAGATTCTATTCTACCATGATCTCACACTCTTCGAGGATGAATTGCACGACAATGGCATCTCATCGTGCTCGGTGAAAATTGTGCGTTTAAGTAGTTCGAAATCGTGTATGCTATTTAATTTTAATATTTGAAATATTCTTTTTCAGCGTGTGATGCCTTCGGGATTTTTTATTCTGCTGAGAAACTTTTTGCGCGTGGACAACGTTCTCATCAAGATGCACGATACTCGTTTCCATTTTGAAATTGAGAATGACTTTATCTTTAAGGAGTTCACCAAGCGCGAAGCTACTTATGGGGAATTGAAAAATGTACGTATTAAAATAAAATAAAAATATTTTTTTTTAATATCCTGCTCTTTTGTGATATATCTTATATATTTTGTTTAAAGGTGCCGCCTCCATTATTTACCGTTCCCAACGATATCGAAGGTTACTTACCCATTAAGACTAAGCAAGCGTATAAATTATACTTCAAGTGAAATATTGTAAATACCCAATAACAAAGATTTAAGAACACGGCCAACGCTTACACACGCAACACACAAAAGCCAATCCAGAAGAATTCATTAAGCCGAAAATCGTTAAATAAAAAACGTAAAATTCATAAAAGTGGAATACACTATAAAAATTGTAAAGAAACAAAAAATTATATTAAATGCAACACAACAAAAATATCAGTATAACTAACTAATAAATTTTTAAAAAATCATTAGTACCTGCATTTAGAATGAATATCTGCATTTAAGGAGAATGACGAAATAAAGGTAATACTCTTTATTCGCATTTTAAACATAGACCAACAAATCCCTAATCTATAATCTCGGTTATACCCAAAACTCGATACAGTTTATTGTTTCCATTTATGCTACCTTTTGATTGATACCTAATTTGATTTATAGTTGACGTGTTTCTTACTTAAATTACGACAATAAAACATAACAAATCCAGAGAAAGCTATTCAAAATGTAAACAATGAACTATATTGCTTTATAACAACCATAGGTGGACATCGTTAATTAAAAATTTAACTTCGTTAATCCGAGAAAAGTTAACTAATAACATAACTTCGTTAAGTTAATTTCGTTGTACGTCGTTAAATAAGTATATATGTACATATCAGTAGAGTTGGGAAAAATGTCTCTCTCCAACAAAATATAAAATTCAAACTGCCGAAATATGCATAAAATAACTAGAAGATAAATAGAAAAAAAACCAATTTTTATGTTTGTTAGTTCAATATTTATTTTATTTTTTCATCAAATTGCATTTTAAAAAGTTTTAACTTTTCTAAAACAATTATTTAACCAAAAACAAACTTTAAAAAAATATTGAGTTTCATTTAAAAACGATTCAATAAGACGGCGATCTCATTAAAGCGCGCTAACAATCTCTTTATGAAGAGAGAACAATAACAAAGGACATCATACATACATATATTTGTATCATGATGTAAGTAAAAAAAAAATAAGTGTAAAAATTTGGTATAAGTTTAAAATTTATAATAACAGGTTCTTAAAAGTCTTCTAATAAAAGCGATTCGATTAATTTCGAAATAATTGCTGGTGAGTTTCTAATAATCGTTATTGCACTACTTATTCCACTTAAATCGTGACATGAGAATTCTCTTTCACTTAAGATCTCTTACAAACGAATTCTATTAAAAATATTATATACTTAATACGTCATCTGGAAATCAAACATCGATTACTCATGATTACTCAGCTTAAGCGCCGCCAAGAAGTGCAGTTAAAGCTCGCTTGTAATCACCAGAGGTTTCGGCCTGCAATAGAAAGTTAGGATACAATTTTAAGGCTTCTCGAAGATACTCTCTTTTAAATGTTTAAAGCCAATATTAGTTAAATTTAGATTTGTAATTTAATGTACTATATACAAATTTCGAAATTGTCAAAGTATGCATTTTGTTTGTATATTTCTCAAATACCAATACTTACATCCTACGCGATTGTACAATCACCAAACCACAAAATATGAAAATATGAAATTTAAAATTTACTATAAATGCGGACAACAAAACGAAAATTTCCATTTGATTAAATGTGCAAACTTACCGTAACCGCACTGAATAAGGTGCGATTGAAGATGCGTTCGAATTCGTCCTTAATGCTGCCCAAATCAATTTCCGAACGACTGACAATGATGCGAATGAGTGTGGCATCGTCCGTTCCGGCGCCGTTCATTGCACTTTGAAGACGATTTGCAAAAAAAGCCGCTGGCGATTGGACACATTCGACTGTAAACAAATTTCAATTAATTTTCATTTTGCAGCTTTTAATATTAACATTTTTAATTTTTGTTGTAATTAAATTTTTTCACTTTGAATTAAAATTTCAATATTTTGTCCAGATTACCATATTACATACATATTACCAATTAAGGCTACATAAGTCCTGTCTCACCTATTGCCATCATGGCATCATGCAGCTCATCGTCCATTTCGTGCTTAATCGCCTGTTCGATCGTCTGGCCGGACAACTCCTTATATTCCTCGAAAATAAGACGCAGCTGAGCAAAGCTTGCGTGCGCCATTATACGATTAAAGACTTCCTCATCGGTGCCGAGTTTGGCTTCACCGGCTGCATACAAATCCTGCGCTTGTTGTTTCGCTTCTGCGGCGTCCTTAGTGCCAGTCGCGTCTCGCACACCCGTCACAATCATCGTCAGCAAACGCCGAAAATGACCAGAAGTTTCGCTGCACATTTGTTCGGCCAATGGACGATCATACTTAGCCTCGTAGGCGGCAACAATTTCGTGCATTTCCTCGTTCGAACGACTGCAGAGAATTTCGACCAGTGTGCCCTCATCGGTGCCAATGCCCGCCATTGCCTCGTGCAACTGCTTACAGATATACTCCACGGGCGGCGTCATTAGTGCCACGATAACATCCTCGAAAATGCCGCCCAATTCACTGCGCAAATCATCGACAAGGTCGCGTTCGAATTCTCGTTCATATTGAGCCTTCAGCTGTTGGCGTTGGCTGTTGGTGCGTGCAGTCAATATGTCTATGATTTCCTGTTCATCGGTGCCAAACCCCTTCATGGCAGCGCGCAGCGCTTGGCTGTCGGCGACGACATCGAAGGGAGAAGCGGGCAAAACGGTTGGGATGGGCTGCAGTCGTTGTTGTCGTAGTGGCAAATGATGACGCATAACATTAAAAATCAATAATAGATTAATTTTAAAATTTATTTCATCGTATCTTTAAGATTTCTCTTACCGTGTAATCCATTTCTATTTGTTTTTTTTTTGATAATTAGTTACGTCTTTGCGGTATGATTTATAACTGCAAATGCAATTTTCAAGTGTTCTACTTTCTTTTTCGGAATGTGTTTTTCGCTTACTGGTGCTATGCGCTTCTGTATCTTGTATCGCTGAGTATGTTTTGTCTACTGAATTCAACTACCGCTTGGATATTTACGTTTGTGCTGCATTCATTTAGTTGTATCTGTTGTTGTGTTGTCTAACCGCCTCTGGAATTTCTAAATTGAAAACGTATTAAAAGCTCTGAACGAAAAGCTTTAAATTACTCACTTTAATTAATTCAAATCGCGTGTTAGAAGCATAAAATATAATCTTAAAAAGGTTCTCAAAGATATTTATTTGCATTCCATACAGAATGCATTGAAAACTTCGTGTTCAATGAGTCATTTTTATTTATTTTAGGGGCTCGTTTTGGTCATTAGGCACGAACGTAATCAAATTTGAATTCGGTAAAAAAAAATTCGAATTTCATATATATATATATTGTAGTATTTGATAATACAATATATAATCTATATACACGAGTACATTATATAACATAGAACCGAAACAAATGTAGGTCACGGATTACAAGTGGTCTCAAACTTCTGACATTTCTGATTTAGTTAATTGCTATTTTATCTAATAAATTCTTGAAACTTAAAATTTTTAACCTATGAACAATTTGAAATTAAATTCAGTTATTCTTTAAAATATCGACTACAATGAAAAGTTTTATTACGAATTGAACACATAATAACACCGAAAATTATAATTTTAAAACCTTCAATTAAAATTTTGTGTACGTTTCATGGTTTTTCTCTTACCTTTTTAACAATAAATAATATTAAAATTCTGCCGATATTCGATATTTAATAATGTAGTTTATTCATTATACATGGTTTTATAATATATAAGTATCAATAAATATTTATGTTCATTCATATGCATTTCATAAAGTTAAGTTAAGTTAATATCCATCTGTAATATATGTTTCGTACTACAATGCTAAGAACCTTAACCGTCAGTTAGTAATTTCATTTCGTTTTTAAATTTACGTACGTTCACTTTAATTTACAACGATTCAAACTGCCAAAAAAAAAGGAAACCATTCAAGTTTCCCGTACATTACTTCAGTTGATGAGAGTTTAGCGAGTGTTTGCTGTTATTATAGAATAATTAATTTAAGAGAGTTTATATTAACGATGCAGTTAAGTATATTTGAAGTTTACAAGGTTAGAGCTGCGCTGTAGATACAAAAAGTATAATAAAACAAAACGTATAAAGAGAAAAGTTAAAATTTAAAATTTGAGACTAAACGTTTGCTTGTTTAACACATTTTAATTTCATTAGATGAACTTATAATACTTAATAAGAGAACTTTTGTTTTTGTTTTTAAATAGAATACAATTCAAACAGGTTTTAAAAATTAAAGGACGAATTAAAAGCAATACAAAACAATTAATTTAATTTAAAGTTACAAAAAAAAAGATTAGAATTTCCAGCGCAAACACAAAATATAAAAAAATGTATATCCATTCTATGAACTACAGAAATTGTGTAATGCGCTGCCAGCGTAAAAAATGCTGTTTAAAAGTTAATGCCCGTATTAAATTGGAAACAAACATAAAAATGTAAGAAAACGATTTTAAGTCTATTATAGCAGTTGTATAGCATCATCAAAATTGAGGGGGAGTGGGGCTTCAATTGTGTTAACTTAAATTTCATCACTTTGATTCATTTTGAGCTCATTCAGTGTTGCATTGAATCTCGACCATTCATCGCGCGACGGTGTCGCCAAATTCTCAGCCACGTCGTATACATAAAGCTTGCCCGCATCATCGCCGATCGTCAGATGCAGTCCCGATGGGGTCCAAGAGACGCGATTGAGCGCTGGCGCACCATCGACCACAATCGATGCTGTGGGTACTTCGGTGTCTTGATTGAGATTCCACAAATCGAGACGACCGCTACCGTCGACAGCAGCAAACAGCGCGGGATGAATGGGAGACCAAGCCACGTCCATAACGTAATCGGAGTTGTCCTCAAAGGAATACAATGGTTTTGTGTCCTACAAGCAATTAAATGAGCACCATTAGTAACACATTATAAAAAGTATTTTAGAAATTGCTGAATCACCTTTAGCGACCATAATTTAATGGTCCAGTCGATCGATGATGTTAGGAACAAGTGACCAAAATCTGGCGATGATTGATTGTAATGTGTTGAAATGCCAGTAACGGGTCCTAAATGCTTCTCGAAGACTTCATTGACGCCCGAGCGCAAACCATGACGGGAAGCTGAAAGAAAGATACAAAATCTTTAAGTATTCATATTTTTTTTAAAGATGTTATCATTTAAACAAAAGAACAATGAATTAATGAATTATATAAACAATTTTTGGAATGAAAGTTAAAAAAACTTTAAAATCAATTATTATAAATTAATTTTTAAATATTATTGTATAAATTTTTCTATTTCTGAAACTTTAAAAGAGAATTCAACTCGCAGCAGCCACTCCACTCACCAGAATACACATAACCATCTTCACTGCCCATGACCAAACTATTGATCTCGTTGGCCGGGAATGCCATGTTAGTAATAGCGATGGCCTTAGACTGGCGCTGTTGCAGTTCCAAAGTGTCCTGCGGCTGCGACAACATATCCAAACTCCACGAACACAATTTGCCATCCGACGAAATCGAGATGACGTTGTGTGCATTCTGTGTGCCGACCATTTGCAAGCAATAAACCGGATGTGTGTGTGCGGCAGCGCTGAGCGGTGTACGTTGAATGGGTGTGCGCTTCTGTACGCGATTATCCCAGAGCACAATCTGACCGGAATAGGTGCCGCCGAGTATCAAATTTGGATTGAATTTGGCAAAGCAGGTCGACATGACCGCGCTCTGACAGTGGAAAACATCTTCGGGTGTGGTTTTCTTAAATTTGGTATTCCAGACCATGACAACGCCGTCGGGCTCGTTGGGACTTTCCTATAAATTTGAAAATAAAATTTGTTTAACTAAAGACATTGTTTCGGTTTTTTCTTTTTTATTATTCTACCTCATTATTGTGGTAGGAGGCGACCACTAGTTCGGGAAAATGTGTCGACCAATCCATAGCGGTGATGCAGCGATTCTTCGACCAGCGATCATCGTAGAAAACGCGATTCAGCGAAAGACGCGCATGCGAACGCTCATCGTTAGTCTCCTCGTTGTCGCCGCCACCAATGTAGTCCATGTAAATGTCCACGTTCTCGGAAATGGCGCGCTCGATAATGCGTCCAGCGCGCACTACAAACTTCTGAAAGTCCTCCGACAAAATGATCATTTGCTTTTGCTCCTCGGAAAGTTCCTTGACTGAAAAAATATACATGAAAAATTAATTTTAATTGATATATTGATATTAAATACTGTTCAACTGTCGCGACTTACTTTCTTTTTTCTCCTCTTGCTCTTTTTTCTGCTCCAAAGGCGTGATGGCGGGCGCCACATCCTTGACAGTGGGTAGGCCGTGCGTCAAGTAGCCTGGCGGCAATTTAGACGTGAAACCGTGATCCATATGGGGCAGCGAGCTCTCTTCGTCATCTCCTTGGGCATCAAATGCAAGCACTGTTTAAGGTATAAAACTAACACAGCTAAAGGAACATGACAATCGACAGAACAGGAACAATTCTACTTCAACTTTCATTTTTTTCATGGATTTCTTTTTGTTTTCGTTTCGTTTTTTGCTTTAAAGGTTTTCTTATTGGCTTTTTACACTTTCACGTTTAGGTAAGTTTTAACATAAACAAAAAAGTACTTAGTGAAATATTGCTGAAAATTATTATTGATTATGGAAACGCTTAATGATTTACAATATAATAAGATGCGAGAAGGGGTGCAAATGCGTTGAAAATGCGGGTGCAATTTTAGTTTTTTTATTCTTTGTAATTGTTTTTCCAGTTTTGTTTATTTTACAAAGTGTGTATTTAAAGAAGGAAGCCTTTTCTCGCCTCAGATATTTTAAATGTTTTTTAACAAACGTCTGCAAACAAAGTCGACAAAATTTGGACACTAAAAGTTAGTTTGTTACTTAAGTCTTTTGTTTTTGAAAATTTTGTACAATATGAAAAAAAAAGTATATTTTAAATAACTTCAATAAAATTATTTCTTAATTAAATTTAAAAAAAGGTAATAAAATTGCTAATTTAATTTTAAACAAAATGATTCCGAGTTCATTAAGAAATTTAAAAAAATAAAAAGCTACATTTTCTAAAATATTTTGATATAAAAATTTATGGTAAATTTAATTGGCGAATACAATACGAAAATATCTTTGCACTTAGTTCACAGATTGTGAAATTTGTTTTGGATATTTGAATTGGGATATGAGTTTATTTGTTAATTAATTTAATTAAAAACTTTGCGTTTTTAAATTTAACTTTTTTAATGAAATAATTTTAATATTTTAAAGTTGGTTCTAGCATGGTTTAATAAAAAGATTAGGAAAGTAGAAATGAGAACGCAAATTGAGCGAACTCACCTCGATTTCTGACTTATTTTAAAGTTTGTGTTTTTGATTTTTGACAAAAAACTACGTTGTTGTTTTTATTTTGTGGCAATAATGGCAACTCCACAAACATTTAATTATCAAAGAGAAAAACAATATCGAGGTGGAGAGGGACAATTTTCTACTTTCCCCACCTCATATTTATTATACCATGGTTTCTAGGAAATTTTATGGACGAGGCTCTTTCAGTACAAAATTCTTTTAAATTTATATACGATTAAAAATAATTTTTTTTAAGTGATTTTGTTGCTTTATGATAAACTTTAACCAAAACTTTTGCAAGTACATTTGTTTGTTTAACAAGTTATTGTTTAAATAAACTGATTCGGGCATAACAGGTTCTTGAACAAAATTGATTTTATTGACTGAACGGGTTTAGAACGTTTAGAAGTGTTTTGTATTTGGTTTCATAATATGGACAATGCATGTCGCTATAATAAAAGAGATTATCGTGGCATTTAATTTAAGGCATGTGAAGCAACGTAAGTAAATGAGTTAAAATATTAAACAAATTATTAAAAAAAACATCTGCAATGAAAACAAGCTTATACATTATTTTAAACGGTTAGCCACAAAGATTGAAGTACGTTCGAATACTGGGATGTGATATTTTTGTTTATGTTTTGTATGTATAAGTAACAGGGCATACTAACCAGGTATAGTAAAGTAACAAAGCGAAACTCCAGTGACAGAGTAAACATATTTTTTATATAGTTAAAAACAATCTTTGAATATTTTTTATAAATATTGTAACATATTACAAGTTTTTGAAAATATTTTTTAAGTCACAAAATAAATAAATTATATGAAAGAGCGAGTTTCGTTTAGTTTTCTCTACCTGGTAAGTGTACCCGGAGTAAGTAGGTTAAATTAACAAAAGTAAGAACACGTTACCTTTTCGTGTGCGTTGTTAAACTGTGTAAATTTGCATGTAGTAGAAAAAATGCGAATATTTAGTAGAATAAAAATAAAAGAACACATGATATAATTTGTATAGAAGACCACCACAGCGTGTGGAGTTTGATTCTTGTCTTTCTTTACCAATAACACAAGGAGTGACAGTGACACTTGCAGGAATAAATGAATTTCAGATGAACGCTTTCGTGGTGTATTTTGTGCAGCTTTGTCCTTTGAAAACTTTACAAATTATATATTTGCATATATTGTTTTTTTGTTTCTTACAAATATATATTAACAAACATTAATGTATATAATATGGATACATGGAAACATTTTAAAATAATACAAAAAAAAAAACGTATTTAGACTAGTGTACTCAAAGCCAATTAAGATTAGATTTGTATATTCGTAAAAATATTGACTTAAGCGAAAGTAAAATTCTTGATATTTGCATATTTCTCCACCCAGTTTTAATTTCAATAATTTCTTGTCCTACCCCGCCCCTCCCCCAAGAAGATAAATGGTAGGTATAAATGTAGTATTATTAAAAATTAAATATTTTGCTTAAGATTAA
This sequence comes from Suillia variegata, assembly GCA_949127995.1. Lineage (NCBI taxonomy): Eukaryota > Metazoa > Arthropoda > Insecta > Diptera > Heleomyzidae > Suillia > Suillia variegata. The sequence continues at coordinate 28,905,161 of OX421846.1, read as the reverse complement.
ATCAGGGAATGAATACCTCTTCGTTTGAGTGCGGAGGGTGAAACATTTTGTGTGCGTGTGTGTGATTTATGTATTTGTTTGTTTGTTTGTTTGTTTGTTTGTTTGTGTGTGGATCACTTGAATTAATGTGACCGAAAGAAAGGAAGATTAAATAAACACCGACCAATGAACACAAAATTAGGAACATGTTTTTTTTCAGAAATCAAAATTCGATGTAAACAAAAATTTTTTTCTTTATATTCTTTTGTTTCGATATGGAAAATTGGAAAATTTCGAAAAATAAAACAAAACAAATAATCGTAGAAATTGAACGTTTACATTTCTGCATCGACTGGTTTGTAAAATGTTTTGCCACATTTAATTTTAGTATGGAAAATTTAAGAAGGTTTTGGTTTTTGTTTTCGTAAAATAAGATGAAAGCGAAAGTAAGTGTCTAAAAGTGTTCTCAAGCTGATTCCTCCAGAAGCAAGTAAATTTTGATGGATTTAATCGAACTTAAATCCGAAACAGCTTCGATTTGTTGAATGTTGTGTTTAGTTTATTCTCGAAAAAAATTTAATTTAAATATTTAATATTGAGTATACAGAATCAGGAAATTCAAATTCATATTTGTTATTTAAAGATGTTAAAAACGTTTCTTTAAATAATTAATATTGTTTTCGATAATAATTAAAACCGAAACAAATCGTTTCGTTTTCAGTTTAAATCGCTGATTCTAAGCCTGAAGTGAGAGTTTGCATTAGTTTAAGCTTTACAGAGCAATAAACAATTGAATTTATAAATTAGTAAACTTCAAAGACAAATAAATTATTATTTACATTTTTGATTTTAAAAATTTTTCGAGTTCATTCATAAATTTTAAAGAAACCAATGAATGATTCACAAATTTTGCTTTTCTCTAAGCTCTGATAAGATGATAAGTTTATTTTTTTAAGGCGTTAAGATATAAAGTAGATACAAAAACTTTGTTACAGCGTGTTACGATAATTAGTAGCCAGTGAAGTTATCGAAAGGGTTATTTGCATGCGAAAGGATTATTTATTTAAATTTGAAGCATTTTTAAATTTGGTGCCGAAGATTTCTTTATTCACATCCACTACGGAAGTCGTTTACAACAAAATTTAAGTCACAAGCTGTTTTTGAATACTTTGGAATGACATGGTAGAGAATTTGGTTAAAAATATAACAACTTGTTACGTGATTTCTGTTGAAACGACTTGCGTTATTGATGTGATTATTTAAAAAGCTGTGATTATCAACACAATGAACAGCTTTGAAAATTTCAAAGTACATTTAAAAAATACTTCATATTTGTTAAGCGAGAAAGGCGAGCGAGCAGGCAAACACATACGATGAATGACAAAAGAGAACATTTACAAGTACAATACAAAAGCGTTAAGCGCAGACGCAGGCGTAGCCGCGCAAAAAGTAAGCGAGTTCTTTGTTGTTTTCGTATTAGACCTACACTCTTTTTGCGCAATGTTACCAGTAATTTTTTCATTATTATTTTTTTTTGCTGTTGTTAAAAGTTGTTGTTTTTTGAATTGTTTTATTTAGTTACAAGTTCCTCGTTTAAAGTGAATTTTAACGTTCCTATTTTGCTTCATGTCGTTCCGTCACTGTTAAAGGGCAAAAGAGTACCTACCTGTGAACTCATCCTCCCACTCTAAACCCGGATTAAGATTGTATTCATCTTGAAAATAGAAAATATATGAAGGTTTTTTTGTTTTTCTTTACTATTCGTTAATTTTCAAAATATTTGCTAATAAAAAATTGATTTCTAAAAAAAAATAAGTAAATAAAAAATGAAATAAACCCATTTAATGCATTTAAAGAAAGAAAGAAAGATTATTGACGCAAAAGTAAAAGATTTCATTTTTGAATGTGGTTGGTAACTTAGCTTCCTAAGCAAGCACAGTAACAATTTCCCACCAGTTACAAACGATATTATTCAAATAGTTCAATAAATAGGAAACATGCAGTTTTGAATTGGGCTCATTAGAATGTAAGATTGGAAACAAATTTAACACATATGGTTGGCCAATGTGATTGATTTTGCGTTTTCGAATTGAATTTTGTAGATGAATATGGACAAAGATGAACTTAAACTTTAGCAGAACGAAAAGAAAAATAAAACGTTTAAAACAATTAAAAGAGCTAAAAATAATATTAATGTTAAGTATTCCTATCAATTGACTATAATACAAAATGTAATTTAATTTCGCTTACGACCTACAAAACTTAAAATTGGAAACCAGCTGCTGATCGAGAGAGATATTTGAACGTAAAATTCTTGTAAAATACCAATTGAAATTATAAAATGGGTGGAGAAAAAGTGATTTAGTTTTACATTTAAAACAATAAGAAAAAAAAATAACTTTAAAAATAATCGCATTTTCGGTAAAAAAAGTGTTTGCAACTTTTTTCTTTTTTTTCAAACGAAACAAAAAACAACTAAAATTAAAGTAACATTAACTAGCAATGAAATATTTTGAAGAAAAACCAGAAACAATAAAAATTAAAGTATAAAAATAAGAAACAAGGAACTAAGAGCTACGCTACGCACTTACATAACACGGTCTAAAACTAAACTATTTACTTAGATGTGAAAATTTCGAACTCACCATAATAATCCGTGGCATGAGCTAAATCAAGAAAAAATAAGAGAAATAAAAAAGTTTTAGTATGTTACGAAAGAGCATAAAGGAAGTCGAAAAAAATAAATAAACTTACAACTAACCGAGATTGCTTCTTACAATTACAAAGAGTAAAGAGTTGAAAAGAAACTAAACGAAAACATAAATTATTCGCAAAAGAGTTTTGCAAAGTAAATGTTAATGGAAAAAGCAATCAGGCTTTTGAGTAATAAATCGTAAACAAAATTCAAGAGTGCTTGGTTGTTGTTCTTTTTGTTGCGAAAACAATAATATAAAACAGTATACTTGAATGTTAAATTATAGTCACAGCAATAGTTATTAAAGTACCAGTACCTTTGCGTGGCCTCCACCAATCCTCCATGTATCCTGACAGAGGCGAGGAGTGGCAAGAAAGAACTGTATTTGTTATTTAATTTCACTACGTTTTTCTTGTATAATTTTATCAAATATCAATTTTAATTTTGATTATATGTATTTGTAGCTTAACACAAACAAAATGTTTCGAATAGGCGAACGGAGAAATACATACATACGATCTACATTTGGCATTTCTGCGATAATCTTTTCAACTAGCGCTTTAGATGTGGGTGGGACAATGAAACTTTGCTATAACAAGACAACAGTTTTTATAAAACAAACATGCCAGGAAATATGTTATGTTTAAGAACATGCATTTAACCAAAAATGCCCAACAAATGGTCGCAAAGTAAAGATAAACGATAACCAGCATTTAAATTCCGTCACTGATAAAATTTTAAAATGTTCAAAATTAAGAACTGCATTGTTTTAACATCAAAAAAACAAACGAAAATTTTAGTATTTTGGTTTTTTAAATTATAGAACGAGATCAGTTTTTCAAAAATTAACCTTTCCTATGACCTAAAGATTTGCTTAAGCTAATTTATGATAATTTTACTGCACATATACGATAAGATATATTTTATCGAAATCTAGCCCAGTTAGTTAACTAAAGATATCCAAAATTACCAACAGTATATGATAAATGATTAAAAATAGAAAAAATTAAGCTTGGATATTAAAAGTTAAACAAATCTATCATAAAAATATATAAAAATGTTTACCGATTTGCTTTTCTATTACTTAAGCTAAATGTTTGTATTTTGAAGATAAGGAAAAGTTAAAAAACAAAATATATAGTCTGTCCTACAGACAGAAAATTAAACCCATTTAAATCCAATGGTTTTTAAAATAAGAAATTAATATTTTATGCAGAAGTGATCATGAGCAAATTTGCTTCAAAATCTAATCTAAGGCATATGAGAAAACAGGACAGACAGACGAACTTTGCTGGATCGACTCAGTTTTTGATCCTGATCAAGTTTATGTGTATACATATATATGTTACAATTAATTTTCGAGTATTTTTATATATTACAAACATCTACACAAATAATCCCCATAAAAGAAAGTGAAAATTAAAAAAATTTTAATTATTCGAACTTTAAAATAATTGTAAAGATTTTTTTTATCTATGTTATGGGATAAATTAAAGAAATTATTTTGATTTATTAAACAACTAGATTAATTTTAAAACGAGTATAACAATGCAAAATGCTTGAATACAATAGAAACGCTAGAAGGCAATCATTAGAAAATACCAACCATCACGTTCGTGTCCACCGGTGCTAGTAGTTTGTGTTTGTTTCGAGTATACAGTCATTTCCTTTGGTGGAATGTTTGTCGACTGCACATTGCAGACGCTAAACGTCATGGGTTGCTTCTTGACAACGCTGCAAAATTATTAAACCACAAAAGCATTAACTAAAATGTTTATGTTTAATAAACTAGAACTTCACCTGGGCCCATTCATGTTGGTCTGCAAACTGGCATCGGGAGTTTGCGTATTGGAATTATCCGAAGTTATTGAATTAACCGAGGACAGCGATGAAAGCACTTCCGAAACAGGCGCAACACCCAGTGATGATAGCATTTCGTCCAGATCTCTGAAAGAGACATCGGAGGTTAATAAAAAATATAAATAGTTTTAAAAACTAAATATAAATTTGAAATTTCATTTAGATCTCCGGACATATGAGACTTCGAAATTTAATTTAAAAAAATATGAATTATATATAAGTATTATAGAGGTAAACTTCTATTATTTTAGTAAAACTTATTCCATTTTAAGTGTGTTAACACATACTTGCGTTGATCCTTATCGATGCCACCGCCGCCGCCAATGCGCCCGGCCGCTTCCTCCATATCCTTCATTTCTTTTTCACGTCTGCGACGATCCTTTTCCTCACGCAGTGCCGCTAATTTGGCTTTTTTGCGCTCCAACTCAGCTTTACGATCCATTGTATATTATGGTTGTGTAGTGGCTTAAAAGGGAAATTGGGTGGGGCGATCGTTCGAATAAGAATAACTATTTGGCGGAGAATTTTTTAAGAATTCTGCAAATTAAAATAAATACATCAGAAGGGTTTGTTTAATAAAATAAATATTTGTTTATAAACAGTTTTAATTCGAACACTTCAATATTTACTACTTGGTTTTATAATCTTGGGACTTTTTTTTTGTTTTTAAATAAAAATGAGTTTTTCTTATAAGCAATTCCTTGATACCAACTAAACGATATTATTAAAAACGAAAATTTTAATTGTTTAGAAAGCATTTTTTGTTTTTTAGCGACAACTTTGATTAACTAAGTTGAATTTTTGAAGTACATGGATGGGGATTATCATGGCTCCCTCTTTGGCAACCTAATTAAGTTGATGCCCTGGAACACATTTTAAAGATCGATTTGCGCTGCAATTTTTAGCTTTTTTGTTATTTGTCAATATGGGAATGAAAAGTGATGATGTCACCAATGAGACAGACAATGTAAAGCGGGGTGCTGAAGTAATTTTTGTTAGTTTCGTTAAATAACCACACTTTATAAAAATTACTAAAATGTAATTATAAAAATAACAAAATCTAGCCAAACTGCAACGCAAAATAATCGGTAATGGTTCCAATTAGAATTACACAAAGGTGGGGTTGCGCCGAGACACCGAAAAAAATCAATAATGCAAAGGAGCGAATGAAATCGAAATTTTCGCAAACAAAATTAATTTTTAATGAAGAATATATTATGCAAAATGTACACCGGACCTTGTATTAATGTTTTCGCAATATTTGAACTTGTTCGTCGCGATTTAAGTACTTAATTTAACATTTTTCACGACGAGACAAAATTTTCCTCACGATATTTTCCTATTAATCACAACAATATGTTCCACAATCCAACCAGTCGTCTGTGCTACCAGACTAACGAGTTTATTTGTCTAAATCACAGTTTTTAAAGCATTGGCTCTGTAGAAAATGCAGAAACCTCTAATTTCGCCAAACTTCGGTTGGGTTCATATCTTAGCTTTGTTCTTCCGTTGACATGGCGTCGATTGTTTGTTGACTTCATTCAAATAAAAATCAAATTGAGTGACAATTGTTTTTCTTTTTATATGAAATTTTAAACTTGTTTTTGTAATTAATTTAAATATCATCTTCCGAAGAACATGGAACAAAAAAGATCAAAATCAAATATTCAGCTGACGCCGCCGCGCACCACCACTACCACCACCGATGCAAGCGATCAAAATACCACACAGCTAACCGATCAGGAAGCTAATGAGTATTAACTTTATTGGCATTCGTATTTCGATTAATTTATTTATTCATGAGAATTGTTCAACATTCTAGGGCTGGTACAAAAAAAACAAATGTACGTCCTTGGATTGAGCCTGCCTCCGATGAGGAGTTGGATGAAAGCAAGCAGTTCAGTGTGCAGGGTGCCTGGGAGCTCTTGTTTGGCATACACAGCTGTCAGCAGGTCTTGATAAGGTACAACGAATAGCTTTAGGCCAAAGCATTCAAAAATAATTTAGACATATATATACGAGTATTTATATACATGAATAGCGTCGAGTTTTAAGTACAAAGTCCGTCTGTCTATTTTAGCGATTACAATTTAAGTTCAAGAGATATTAAACAGAAATTTTATATTAAAGCTCTAATTATCAAATTTTTAGGATGAGCTGAATCTGACGAGTAGATAATTCTCTTTATATTTTTTAATTCAAAGAACTTTCTCATTTTGTCTTTTTTGCAAATAAACGAAAGTGATCGCTTTCAAAAAGATCTGCAGCTAATTGTGGGCATCAACGTCAGTCAAGAATTCCCATGGAAACAGATCAAATATCGAATGCTACGCGACAAACTGTTTCCGTATCTCGATAACGGCGAAACACTGACCGAATTCTTTTACGGTTTCAATCCGGAAAATTATGTGCTCATCGGTTATGCACCACTGCTAACGCAAAACCAAGAAGATGTTCCCGAGGGCGATCCCTTTATATTTTTTATCAACTCAGACGACACGAAAATGGCGCTGGCGATCATACGCAACATCGAAACCTATGAACGTTGGCTGCTAAATAAGCGTCTTATCAAGAAGCCGCGTCGTTGGGTCTCGCAAGGCAGCGAACAGGAGGTTAATCTAACGTTGCAGCAACGCTACACGGAACCGGTGGATGTCGAGATCCAGAGCGTATATCCATTGACAATACCCGAGCACAAGGAGTTCAGTTTTCGTTTGGTTGCGGATGTGCGTGACGGCTATGTGGAACTGTTGCCCAATGACTTGGTCAAATTTGATAACATTATGAGGAAACGCGTAACGCTGGGCATACAGTCGGCACCGCAACGCTTGGATTTGGAACAGCAAACGGATCCGACCTTTCCGACAAATGCCTGGTCGCAGTACTTGTACGAGATCAAAGAAGGCGGTACACAATTATAAGAAAAAAATTTTTCGTTTTGTGTGCACTTATTGAACTAAGAACTTTACGTTTAGATGACGATTTGGATGTATCTTCCGAGGATGAAGAGGAGAAGGAGAAGGAAAAAGAAAAAAGCAAGACTACGACACCGGTGCCAGAGGAACTACTAGAACCGAAACCACCGCCAGAAGTTTCCGATCAAATTAAATTGCTTTTGAAAACACTCGAATTCAATCAAGTCGATATGTACCGGTACAGTGGTTAAATATGTTCATATATGTATGAAAAAAAGTCATTTATACAAAATTCAATTACATTTCTACTTATAGCAACGATTACCTCTTAATATCCGACAAACAAGTGGAGCACTATACTAATCCCTATCTCGAAGAAACTCTTTGCTTTGCAAACATCTCCAAGTCGCATCAACGTTATGTTTGTGGCGTAGATTGGTACCACAATCTGTCGGGGCTTATTGTGACTTCGTATACCTTTAGTACAGCATCAACTATTGACGCAGGTACTCATTGCCTTCAAAATCACTCGAACTCTTTGAATATATTTTATGAATCCATTAAATTCATGTCGATGTTTTTTCCCTAGTTTCCCACAAGGTCGACACGGTACAACGCGCAGTCCTACAACCTAATCCGATACTCATGTGGAGTTTTTCCGACAATTTAAACTATAAACTGGAATTCGAATCTCCATTAGAAGTCACCGCTCTCTCATTTTGTCCACACAATTCGAATCTACTTATCGGCGGTTCTTCAACTGGACGCGTTCTTATTTGGGATTTGCAAAATCGTGCCGAGAAGTTGGACTTCGAGGAAATTCTGACCACTGCACAAACGAAATATCGCGCTTTAATTGGAGATTTCCTTAATTGGACAATACAAATCGACGAGGAATCAATTGTGCCGCCAGCAACGATTACCAGTCTGGAAGTGTCACAAAAGGCCGCCATCACTGCCTTCTATTGGTTGGGTCGTAATTTCTATGTGAATTCGTATGGCAAAGTCTATCGCGATCCCGACAAGAAAGCCAGCCACAAATTCTTCATGTGCACTGCGCTCGATGGCAGCATCGCCTTTTACGATCTAGATGCGGCAAGCGAAAAAAAGGGCGGCGGTGGTTATTCGCGCCGTGATCAACCGAAAGCATTATCCCAGAATGAATCCGAATTCAAGAACAAACTGATCAAACCGATATTTACGGCCGTTTTCAGTGAACCAATTACGGCTGCAATCGGCGACACATCGACTTTTTCACTTTTGATTATGGAAAAGAAGAAGGTGCGCAAGAACCCGCTCAACTATCGCACGAACATGGTGTCGCATGATCCGCTGGAAATGCGACAATCCGTAATAATATCAACGTTCTATGGTCGCATTGAGCGTATCAATTGGTTGGGCCTGTACGCTGATGCAGACGGCCGTGAGACGATAAATGGTTCGGTGAATTTTGCACGCGTCCACGATGGTCCAGTGATTTCCATGAAAAAGAATCCATTCTACCCGCAAATATTTATTTCAATTGGTCGAAATGTGTTCGCCGTCTGGAAAGAAGATTACAATTATTCTCCGTTGTTTTGGCGAAAACGCGTCTGCGATATAACTGCGGTGTCCTGGAGTAAAGATCGGCCGGCTGTGTTCTTCTTGACACGAATTGATGGTGCCTTCGAGGCATGGGATATATTGGGTAACATCAAAAGATTATTTATTATTTGCAAGAACTTCTAAAAGAATGTGTTACATGCTCAATTGCAGCACGTGATGACGATGCCTGTTTAAATGATATTCTGGGTGGTGGGATTGTAACTGCAATATCCGAACACCGTCCTTCTGAACCTGAAAAGTTGCTCGGCATCGGAGATTACAACAGTAGTTTCCGCATGATCAAGTTGCCGCGTACTTTTTATGTTAAAGTGCCCGATGAATTGGAGGTTGTAGAATATCCAGTAATATGCTTGGTAATTGGTGTACAATTATTTGTTTCATCCAATTGCAGAACTTTAAGGAATACATCTGGAAAGAAGAATCGCGCAAGAAGTCTATTCAGGCCTGGGAACATAAATTTTTCGAGAATAACCGCGAGGTTATCGAAGCTAAGCATCAGGCCGAAGTCGATGCTCGCAAGGAAATGGAACGAATCGAGAAGGAAGCTGTGTTGAATGCTGCACGCAAAGCACAGCAGGAATTGGAAGAGAAAAAGTCGACGGGTCAACCACTATCGCAGTTGCCCTACACTGAACGCATGCGTCGTTTGTGGGATCAACTAAATCTGAATCGTTTGATGGGTATTCTAATGACACGCAAGCGTGTGGACGAGGCCAAGCTGGAGCGTGAAACTGCACTCGAAAAGAAACGATTGGCCTACGAGGCCGCAAAGCGCGATTCGCTGGCGCAGATTTTGCAACGCGTTGGCGATGAAGTGGCCGCGATACGTATACGCATACTGCCCATCGAAAAGCCCGATCTGCAACGTAATGACATAATTCTCGCCATTGTCGGCGAAGTCATGGCTGGTGTCGAGGATTTCAACAGCATCCAACGCGAGTCATGGGAGACCATTAAAGGATTTGAGGATTTTGCACATCTCGAGTACATTGATTTCTTGCATCGCGGTGAACATCGTCGGAAAATTTTGAATAAGTCGCTAGGTGGCAATACGGAGCGCCTATATTGGTATGAAGCAATACAGGAGGAAAACCTCTATGACGATTGCAACTGGGGCTACGAGTACTTTGTAAATGCGAATGCCGATCTATTAGCACGAGAAGATGCGCAACTGAAGCTTTCGGTGCAAAGTGATCCAATAATATACTCGGATTCGACGACTATTGGTTCCAACAATTAAGCGCGAGTTTAGCTCTTTTTTTAATTTTGTTTTTTAGATTTTATATAAACAAATTTGATTATGTTAAATACAAATTATTTGCTGAAAACAAAAGTAATTCTCAAACTGTAACCGCTGGTGGAATAACTAATGTGAGCGCACCATTAAGAGGTATTTTGTTGCTTTTCTCGAAACCCTTTGGAAGCAATAACTTTGCAGCATACGTGATCGTGGTATTAATTGGTCTGGCTTGCATTCTGCCTGGGTTTGAATTTATAGTTATGGGCAAATGCTGAATATTATATTAGGCTAAAGACGAGTGACGCATTTGAATTATCTTCTTAATTTTGTATAAATTCAAGTACTCATTAAAGTACCGCAAAAGAACGGTTCTCAATTTTTGTCATTGACAGAGGAAAGTTTTTCCATATGTGTGGACATTGGTTTGGACTGCGTTAATAAAAAGTTTTTATTGAAGATATGCAATTTAAAAAATGAATTCATTGACGATCTGAACGAATTTAAGATGCCTTTCTAAGAGGATATAACGTCATTTAAACTTTTTCCCCAACAAAAAAAAGTTTACTAAATCCCTCGATCTAAATTTAAGAAAATATTTATTATTTAAAATTTATTTTTTTGGGGAATTTAATGTAAAAAAAACATGCGCAAACAATAAATAAGTGCAAAGTGAAAAATGATACCTTCAGAAGTTTGGATAGTTGGTTGGTTAGCTGAAGTGGTTATTCGGTAAGAATCCAACTAGTACCATTTTGGTGTCACATCATCGCTATCAACTTAATATAAAATTTTTGTTTTCTGCAATTTGAATAAACCCAGTCTGTGCAATTTACGAACCTTAACACCGCATTTACATCTACTTCAGACAGCTCTTTGAGATACTCAGGTAGCGGTTTACCTTAAGTTTGCAATCTCACCCTCCATAAGGCTGGGCATTCGCAGAAAAAAAGAAAGAAAATTTCCTTTTTGTCTGGTTGTTTACAGCTATTACAAGTAGTTTGGTAAGATATTCTCATTTTGACTTTTAGGTGTTTGCTCTCCCATGGGCCAGAAATCGGTGATGATTCCCGTAAGTCTAGACATCCCTTCTTTTCATGTTCATCAACGATGCGTTGTTCGGTAAGTAATTATCATTAAACAAAAAATAATTATCTTATCCTACCCTTTTTCTATAGTCAAATAAATCTATTTCCTGAGATAATTTTAAAGTCATTTTATGTGCAAGCAAATTGTTTCTATTTTATTCTTCATAAACAAATAATAACACCGCACCTAATCTCACTCGTATTCGGTGACTAAACGAAACACCATCCTCCTTTACACATCTAAAACCCACAATACAACATTTAACAACTTTTATAATAATTTTGACTGACATTTTTTTAAATCACATTGAATTAATTTACAATTTTAATTGACATTTCCAAGAAACAATTTCCAACTTATGAAAAAAAGAATATTTGCAAAAGCTGGGCTTGGTTTGTTGAATGGAAATAACAATAACCTGTGGCTTGGCATTGCTTAAGCGAACAATTAAACTTGACTTGGCAACTGCTGCAGCAGCATGTAATCGGTAACGAACCTACTCGTACCTAGTTACTTGTTAGCCCCCTGAGAAGACTGCAAAACTTTCACCGGCCGTCAGAATCAACAGCATCGAACTGCGGTGATCGTTGGCTAATTTATTTGCCCGACTTCATCGAAATGTACGAAACGATCAATCGATCGATCGAGCGTTGCGTTATTGTAAACCTTGAATTATAAATTTATTAGCTGAGCTACTAGAGTCAAGTTAAAAGTGTCGCATTAAGCGAATGTAACTGATATGCGTCAGCCGGAGTGCAGCAGGTTCGGCGACTTATGTTGCTCCGATGGTTTCAAAACTCGCATAAACTTATACTTACAATTTTTTATTCAATTCGAAATACAACAAAATTAAACCGATAAACTTTTTTGCAACTTGAAATGATTTGCTTGAGCCTAATCCACACTAACTAAACTAATCAACCAACTAACTAACTAACTGCATTTCAATCTTCATGTTCAATAAACGAGCGAAGTGTTGTTGTTTTTAAAATAACTTTTTGTTGCTAATTAAAAGATAAACATAAAAATTTTAACACAATTCAGAACTAACCAAATTTCTGACACATGTTCGGTCATTTGCAAATATCGAACTTCAAGTCAGGCTAATTAATTCGGATACGAATACGAGTATTTGTCTAGATCTAAATCTAAATCTGAACACGATATTCAAGTTATTCTGACTGAATCTCAGTTCCTGGCACATTTCGTTTGACGTCTGTGCGTCTCTGCGTTTCCTAGAATGATTTTATACAATATCATAAATATTTGCATAAATGTTTTGAATATTTACATAAATTAGTTCTCGACCAGTTTCAATTAGTGGCCAACATTTTAACGCTCGAACAAAAACAAAAGCAAAAAGCAAAAAAGAAAATCTCAACTTGTGCGAAATGTAAGTAAAAGTTTTTTACTTAATTTTGATTTTAATGCCAATTCCAATTCCAATTCCAGCTTCATCTTCACTTTTAACTTCAAGGACAACGACTTTTTCATTTTTACTATACTGCCGGCGAATAATTATGATGATGCTGACTGGTTGACCGGCCGAGTTGGTCAGCTTTTGTTAACTTAATATTCGAACAGGATTTGAAAGAGATTTTGGTGAAGTTGTTAAGCGAACTACAACTCGCACTGCTGACATATTTAAACACATACAGGGTCAACATTGTGATAGATACATTTGTATGTTGTACATGTTTTTTGTTTTTGCATTTAAAGTATCTCTCCGATACCGAAATTCGGTTTAATATTTTTTATGAGAAAAGTTAAACGAGTTTAAATATTGTTTTGTCCGCTACTACTCGTATATCTTTTTTTTTGTGATAACCTCCACCATGATACGAGCATGCGTTGTTTCTTCATCGGTCTTCTTCTTCGATCGGCGCCACTAAAAGATTAATGATGGAACTATTCGATGGGGGCGATTGACTTGACTTGAAATGCAAATGTCAATTGCGAAAAGCCGTCAGCTGTTTTGTTTTGAAATCTCAAGTTGCAATATTGCTGGTGTTAATGCCAGCCAGCTACTCGTATGCTGCTCCAACGATCCAATACCCTACATCCACTTAACATAAGTTTAGTTATTAAACTTAATTATCAATTTTTATTTGCCAACAATATTGAAGTTGTTGTTATTATTATTAATTTTGTAAGTTGTTCGTAATAAGACGAATAAGCTGAGTTGTTGTTATTGTTTACATGGAAAGTTAATTATCTCTCACACAGTAACATAAATTTTAAAATAAGTAGATAATTGCTAAATCACTTTGAAAGTGTTTAAAAGTGGTTATCTCTTGGCTTAGTTTATAATTCGGAAAATGCAAAGAAAAATGGGTAAACAAATCATTAAAGAGATGATATAAGAAACTTAAGAATTTTTTTAATAGCTAAAATTTCAAAAATGTCTAAAAAGATTTAAAATTATATTCGAAAATAGGAATATATATTATTCCTTGATCTTTTAAAATACTGATAAGAAAGCTTTGTCCGCCGTAGAAACTCGGAACAGTGAATTTCGCGTATCTACGGCTGATAAAAATAATTTAAAATTAACATTCTTTAAGGAAAAAAAAACCCTTTTTAATACTAAAATTTTTTTATATATTAATTTTTTGCATTTTTTTTTATAATACCGACTTCATTTGCTTTAAAAACTAATAATTTCATGGAAAAATCGAGAGAGAGAGAGAGATTTAGAAAACAATTTCAATATGAATCTTCAAATATATTTTAAATATTTTATTTTGAATTTTTTATAATAAAAAAAAGTTTATTTAATTAAGAGATAAATACAGAAAAATTAAAATCATATTTGAGAAATTTTTCAACAACTTTTGCTCGAACTTGTTTCACTCAGAAATTTGTCGCATGCGCGATAAGCAGAGCTGAAATATCAGGGCGGGATTAAAAATATTTTTGAAAAATAAATAAAATATTTAAATGTTTTTTTAACATGAATTATGTGGAATTTGAACAGGTTATATCCACTTAAACTATTTTTATAAATTTGTGTTCCTTATAAAAAGGGAGAATTTGCATTAGAAGGGGGAGTAGGTTTGGTCAGATCTTGCTTATCTTGGAATATAGGACCTCAATTTCAGCTTGATATCTCCTGAACTACGGCAGACAGACATACAGACGGACATACAGACAGATGAACAGACAGACGATGATAGTTAAATCGACTCAGAATTCGTTATGTATATACAATATATATGTACATATTGTATATTGTCAAACCTACCACGGGTTTTTGTGGGTGTTACAAATGGAAGAACAAACTAAGTATATGAGTACCAATCGGTACATGCTTGACTTAATATTTCAAAAATAACGATTGTAATTATTTGTATTATGATAGTTAATATTTGAATAATTTGTTTCATGGGAGCGTCCAGAAAAGTTATAATAATAAAAGAGAAAAGTAATTGTTTGTAAGATAAACCATATTTTGACTTTATAAACACAAATTTGTTTAATATAACCTTTTTTTAATTATAAAACTATAATAAAAGTCATACATTTTGGTTTTAATTTTATTGTTTGCATTTTTAGGTACGGCCCTGCAATCCGCACATAGGTATATACATACATACTCGTACATATATGCAGCACGTAATTTCCAACAAAGTCGTGGTGCGTCTGCGTAAGGCATTTAAAACGAGTTAAATGCAAAAGTAAGCTAAATTTTGATATGATATTTATTTAAATATAGTAGATTTGTTTTTATATGAATTTTGTTGTTGTTGTTTTTTTGTTAATTGCTGCTGCACACCTCTTGAAACTATGCGGCAGCTTGCGCATGCGCGACTTTGTTAAATGTTATCAGGGCGCTTAAAGCAAAATTGTTGTGGGGCGGGTGTCGAGGTGATGGCAGCGGGGCTTACAATTGTTATGCCGTAGCCGTAGGTGTATCCTACAGATACAAATTATACGAAACGAAAGGTAAAATGTTTTTCACCTTTCAAATACAACAAACGCGTTGAAATGAAATGAAAAAAAAAAACGCTCAGTTACCTACGTTCGGTATTATTTGCATTGGGGTATGTTGTATTTTTAGTTGTTGTTGTTATTGTTGTTAACATTTGCATGCTGCTCAGTTCGATTTCATTCGAATTTTGTCGTTGTCTTCTTCTTCTTCATCTTCTGAGACTGGATTGGAGCGGGCAACACCAACACTACCATAAAAACAACCACCACAACAACAACATCAGTACAAAGAGTAGCAGAAACAACAACAACTTAAACGACAATTGAAGTTGTTGCTTGGCGTACCAAAGCCGAAGTCAAAGCCGTCAAAAGTCTTCAAAAGTGAGAGCCGAACGCGGATTCGTGGTAGTTTAAGTCTAACCACAGCTCGACTTGGTTGTTTAAAAAAAATCGAATTCAATCAACTCAAATCGATTCCGACTTTGAGTGTTTAAGTGAGATCCAGGATTAAGAAACGTTTGTCTTCCAGAATGAGGCAATTTGTTGTGTGTGCCATTGTTGCCGCCCTTTGTGTGGCTTCATCAAGTGAGTGAAACATTTTTGGAACTTGTACTTCATAAATCAATTCAAAACTAAATCGTTAAAGCAATTGTGAAGTGTAGGACTTGGGCACAAGTTAAATCTTTGCCACATCATTTAAAGTGAAATATTTGAAAATCCGCTTCTGTATTTAAAAATACTCTTGGAAAGATTATTTCATACGAAATCAGCTTAAATCGAATATGATAAATTTTTGATTTTTTTGAATGCAAATTATAAACTTTTAACGATGCTTTTTAAAGATAATTTGTTCGTTAAAATGTTCGAGTATATAAACATACTTAGATGTTAAAAGGTTAAACGTGTTAAATAAATTTACTTCTACATTTCCTCATTTAAAGTGTTTCCTTGTCTGCGTGAACTAATTCTGTTTGGATATTAATTAAAATTTTTTGAAAACATTTTTTAGTAAAGTTGGTTTAAAATTTAAGAATTCGATTATCTGATTTTGCACAAGCATAAGAGTTTTTCTCTAAATCTAATATATTCAAATTAAATTATTTATATTCTGTAATTTTTTATAGGAAGACATTTAATATTAAATATTTAAAAAAAAAATAGTAAAAGTATTTCAAGAAAGTATGTACTGTGCATATTTTTATTTGTACAGGCCTTTGTTTGATTATATCCGATATAATATCTGGGATTATCCGAATAAAACCATTTTACGTTGGACCCAGTATAAAAGTGGAAGTATATTAAATACCTACAATTTATTCGGATGATTCCATAAATTATATCGGATATCATTATACAAAGGCCTGTACAAACCAAAATATGCATTGTAGATTCTCGTATTTATTAAATTAGAAGTTCTTTCTATTCTTATTTTATAGATATTTCTTATTTCTACAGATATTCAGGGTCTTACTATTAGTTAAAGAAATTTAAGTGAAATTAAATTTGAAATAAGTTTTATCGTTTGTAATATAATATGCTTTGAGCAACATTGTTATATCGCTTGATTAGATATATAAAAATATAGATATAACTTTTGAGAAAGATTTTATTAAATTATAAGAGAAATCTCTGCTATAATATATATGTATATATTTTTTTAAATTCCAGAATATTTAAAGTATATTTTGCAACTAATGTGGGTTTGAAAAAATTGCCACTTATACATACTCACTTCTACTATTAATCGATATTTTACCTTACTCAAATAATTATCATATTAGAAATAAACGATATATTAAATTTCAGCAAGAAAATTATTCGATATCAAGCAAATTCAATAAATATTTTATTTAAAAATGTTAAATCTCCAAATATGTTAAACAAATTTTAGACCAAAAAAAAATTTGAATGATTCATTTAAATGTCAGAAATATCTAAAAAAATATCTAAAAATATCGAAATTTCAGTATTTCGCAATAGTTCGAACTTGAATTTATCAATAAATGATAATTAAGTTGACATTGCCCTAATTCGAAAACTACAAAGACAAGACAAACTTTACAAGATACATTTCGAAAACCCAAAACGGGTTTGAAATCGAATTATGATAAATAAATTTGCATAAATTATTACACATACACACACATATTCAAATTGCGCATACATACATACATACGTGATTGCTCTTTGATATTTACAAAATTATTAAAATTGAGTAAATACTATTTTTGTTGTTGGTTTAAATCTGCACTTATGATCTTTTCATTTTGGCACTTCACCAGCGATGTTAACAAACGCAATTGCACACGCTCAAGCTAACGCAAACGCAAACGATTGCCTCGACACTTTGCTCTTAATAAGCCAAACAAAGAATTGCAACACTTCCAATAACCACGTTAATATACGGTAAATATCGCAGTTCAGGCCAGAGAAACACGTTCGCAAATGTTCGCGGCGATGTTGCCAGATAAACCGGCTCCTTGTGTCGTGGAAAATCGTATCAATGCAAAACCAGTCTTGAGCGCAGTTCGATACAAATTTTGTTGTTTTGTTTTGTATTGTATTGTGTTTTTTTTTCTTCATTATGCAATTGGGAAAGGGTTTTTAAAGTTCAAAACATGTTAAGTCTTTCGGAGACTTTTTGTTCGTTTCTGTCAATTAAATTGTATCATATATAAAGATTTAAACAAAAATATTTTTAAAAAATTAAGAGATATTACTAACTATTTAATGCAGGCGTGCATTCAAATTAGTAATCTTATAGATAGTTAAAAATATATATACATGCATATATCGCTTTCTCACAGCCATGCTTCAAAGGCGGAATGATTAGTCACACAAGCGGGAAAAACGACTATTTAAATTTTCACTGGTAAACTTTATCGCAATCGCAATCGTATCGCATCGAACGAAAATCAGAAAAGGTTGTTGTCCTATATATGCAAGAAAAGTGAAATTTTACTTGGACTTCGAAACGAATTCGAAACGGTTTTTGTTGGACAAGGAAACAACGTGCAAAATTTATATTTGATTATTATTAATATTAGTTCGTTACGTGAGTAAAAATAATTGGGAAAGTTTAACTGAGAGAAAAATGTTATGCCAATAGTCGATAGTATTGTCTAAACAATTTTAAATAGGTTAATGAAAGAGTTCGGTTGGCTTTCGTGAATAAATTTTAGCAAAAATACTGTTCAATATCCTTCAAAGGACTGTGTCAAAAAAATGTTTATGAAGTGGTTAAAGAGAAGAGAGAGAATACTTTTTGGCGCTGTACTTTCGAAGATATTCTGAGTTAAAAAATAGGATTTTTAATAAAATCTACTGTTGTTGTAATAAGTTTATTGTATGTATCGCAAAGTAACATAATTATCTCAAACCCTAAGAATATTAATAAATTCTTAAAAAATATTACTAAGTACAAGTTGGAAAATTATTTCTTATTATACATAGTTGTAGGTTAGGCAAACATCATATTTCCTTATGAATATACTCATATTCATATGTATATATCCACCGTTTTTAATATTATATATTGATATACACGTCCTTTAAGTAAACGGAGATACATCTGTAAAATATGAACATAACCGATTGTTATAGAAAATTTCTAATTTGATAAATTGTTTATTCCAGACGGTGCTTTCGAGTGCCCCAAGAAAGACGGTCAGTATGAGGATGATGTCCAGTGCGACAAATACTACGTCTGTGACGATGGTGTTGCAAAGGCGAAAATCTGTCCCGACGGTCTGGTATTCGATCCACTGAACAAACAAGTCAACAAATGCGATCAACCCTTCAATGTTGAATGTGGCGATCGTACCGAATTGCGTAAGTTTCCTATCGAAATATGTTTAGCCAAAAGTTTGCCCAGTTTAAATGGTGTCATTTACGTTCTGCAGAAGAGCCACAGTCATCTAAATTCTGTCCACGCAAGAACGGTTTCTTTGCCCATCCCGAAGCGAGCGTCTGCAATCTCTTCTACAACTGCATTCATGGTGATCCTCTCGAAATGAAGTGCACTGTTGGTCTGCATTTCGATGAATACAGCGGCACTTGCGTGTGGCCCGATACCGCCAAACGTGAGGGCTGTGATGCCGGACCTAGTAAGTCAAACTTAAATTAGTGAGACATATTGTAAACTAATTAAATGAATTTTTATAGGGAAATCTGCTAGCGGTTTTGAGTGCCCCAAGGATGCGCCTAAGATGGACGCCCGCGGTCAGATCGTTGTTCATCCTAAGTACCCTCATCCCACCGATTGCCAGAAATTCTATGCCTGCTTGAACGGTGATGATCCTCGCGATCTCGGCTGCCAGCTGGGTGAGGTCTACAACGACGAAACCGAAATGTGCGATGCGCCCGAAAATGTGCCCGGCTGTGAAGACTGGTACAAGGATTCTGATGACAAGAACTAAGAATTTCGCACTTCAGAAATCGCTGTGAATTTAAGTTTTTAATTTTGTTAATTTTTTTGTTTTTTAATATTTTCTCTTAAAGCTTAGTCATTTATGTTAGGATATTCCTATAGCAAGTAAATTGTTTACAATGGTGGATAAGATTATTCGCTGTTTCTTAAAGCTCGTCGTAGGTTCGCTTCAGTTTTGCTGACAACTTACAACAATTTTGTTTTCTTATCTTGAAATCTGCACACTCTTCCTTTCATACTGTTCTTGAGTACACTCTGACTGATTCTTTTGTTATTTTAAATAAATCATGTAAAACATTTTCCAAAGCATTAAGTTCTGTGTCAAACTTAAACATTTAACAACTTTGTAAATACTAAATTACTTAATTAAAAGTATGTAGTTTGTAAAAACACAAAAAACAACCTAACCAAATCGTCTTTCTTTCCTAATATCTATTTGTTATCTATTTATCTATCTATCTATCTATCTATCTATCTATCTATCTATCTATCTATCTATCTATCTATCTATCTATCTATCTATCTATCTATCTATCTATCTATCTATCTATCTATCTATCTATCTATATATCTATATATCTATCTATCTATCTATCTATCTATCTATCTATCTATCTATCTATCTATCTATCTATCTATCTATCTATCTATCTATCTATCTATCTATCTATCTATCTATCTATCTATATATATCTATCTATCTATCTATCTATCTATCTATCTATCTATCTATCTATCTATCTATCTATCTATCTATCTATCCATCTATCTATCTATCTATCTATCTATCTATCTATCTATCTATCTATCTATCGATCTATCTATCTATATATATATATATATATATATATATATATATATATATATATATATATATATATATATATATATATATATATATATATATATATATATATATAGATATATATATATATATATATATATATATATATCTATATATCTATATATATATATATATATATATATATATATATATGTATATATATATATATATATATATATATATATATATATATATATATATATATATATATATATATATATATATATATATATATATATATATATATATATATATATCTATCTATCTATCTATCTATCTATCTATCTATCTATCTATCTATCTATCTATCTATCTATCTATCTATCTATCTATCTATCTATCTATCTATCTATCTATATATCTATCTATCTATCTATCTATCTATCTATCTATCTATCTATCCATCTATCTATCTATCTATCTATCTATCTATCTATCTATCTATCTATCTATCTATCTATCTATCTATCTATCTATCTATCTATCTATCTATCTATCCATCTATCTATCTATCTATCTATCTATCTATCTATCTATCTATCTATCTATCTATCTAACTATCTAACTATCTATCTATCTATCTATCTATCTATCTATCTATCTATCTATCTATCTATCTATCTATCCATCTATCTATCCATCTATCTATCTATCTATCTATCTATCTATCTATCTATCTATCTATCTATCTATCTATCTATCTATCTATCTATCTATCTATCTATCTATCTATCTATCTAACTATCTAACTATCTAACTATCTAACTATCTAACTATCTAACTATCTATCTATCTATCTATCTATCTATCTATCTATCTATCTATCTATCTATCTATCTATCTATCTATCTAACTATCTAACTATCTAACTATCTATCTATCTATCTATCTATCTATCTATCTATCTATCTATCTATCTATCTATCTATCTATCTATCTATCTATCTATCTATCTATCTATCTATCTATCTATCTATCTATCTATCTATCTATCTATCTATCTATCTATCTATCTATCTATCCATCTATCTATCTATCTATCTATCTATCTATCTATCTATCTATCTATCTATCTATCTATCTATCTATCTATCTATCTATCTATCTATCTATCTATCTATCTATCCATCTATCTATCTATCTATCTATCTATCTATCTATCTATCTATCTATCTATCTATCTATCTATCTATCTATCTATCTATATATCTATCTTAATATTTACCTATTTACCTATCTATTTTAATATTCATTTCAGCTGCACATATATTATTTCCAAAATATATCTTTTGAATTATTAGTATACATTGTTCTAATCATTTACTTTCTCCTTTCTATTTAAAGTTAATTCTACAAAGTTATATACATTTTCTGTTTCCAATTTAAGATCTTCTTTGCATTTATTTTAACTTCAGTTTCTATACTTTACTTTTATTTTTTGCAATGATCTTATTTTCCTAAATATTTTTAACTACCTGGATAATTTTCTTTTTCTCAATTTTTTATCTATTTATCTGTATCTTCCCGTAAGCTGAATTAAAATTTTTGAGAGCATTTTGAGCTTCTAGATTTAAACAACAAACTCTGACACGGATATTTCATTTCATTTCACTTAATGTATCCTTTGATTATTTTTATTTGTCTTCTTTCTAATTTTTCACCAATCCCAATTTCGATCTGTTTTGAAAAAAATATATTGATATTTTACTCTCCTACTTTCCAACTACAATTGTATATCTCGCACTTTTTATTTTATCTAATTTTCTTTATGTTCCATTAATCTTCTGAAATAAACTTTATATCTATAATTTATCAATTCTGAGACTATTTCAAAAACGTTTTTGCTCCCTTAATTTCTAACGATATTCTTTGTTTCATGTACATATATAAAAATATGTTTATTTGTAGATAATCATCGCTAACATTTAAAAATTGTTAAGTTGTGCCATCCATTAGATCCTTGTGCATTTCAATGGTTTCTATAAATTCTTTAACTTTTAATTTTTGTTTTTCCATGATCGCATCTTTCTCCAACTTCTCTAACATACGAAAGTATTTTTCCTTCAATACAAATTTTAATTCATATTTCTTTAAAATTTTGGACTTACTTCATTATTTCAAACTTTTGATTTTTTCTTCTATTGTTTTGTTAGATTTTTTAGTTAGTATTATTATTTTTCTGTTATATTTGTTTTTATAAATATGATTTTCAATTTTTAATTTTCTTTTCAATTACTTATTTACCTTACTTAACAAGAGATTGTCTTAATTTTCTTAAGTATTTCTTTCTAAATTTATTTATCTCAATTTCATTCTTAAAGTTATAAGTTTGTAAGTTTTTAATATTTTAATTGTTACCTTTTATTTTGTTCTATTCCTTTTATGTTTGTTTGTTTGTTTCTTATTATTTCTCTACGAAAAACTCTAATTTCGGATTATCTTTTAGGAGGCGTTGATACATATTTCACATATTTCCACAATACTTGTATTAATTGTGTTCTAATTAAAAAAGGAATCTGTACTTCCAGTCTATATTTTCACTCTCTTTTTCATAATATTTTTCGTTACATTTTGTAATATTCTATAAACTTTTCTTGTTCTTCAAATCTTTAAAAGATCTAAACCAATGTTTATGACGAGTATAATCCCACCACAGATCTTTAATATAATTTATGAAAGTCTTTCATTAAATAAACAATTAACTTTTTTAAAAACAAGTAAGTCGTTTTTTTTAAGTTTTACTAGCGTAAGATTTTATATACGAAAATGGTCCGGTAATAATTATATAAGCCAAAAAGCCGGCAGTGTAAGTAGTTCATATTTTAATACATATTTGTACAGCTGTTGGCTAGATAATAGCACGTTTTAGTTTAGTTTTTTTCATCCTGTTAAATTAGTTGACATAAGAAATCAGTTTTAGTCAGTTTTTTACATTTTATTCAAATTATTTGGTGAATCAAATTAGTCACTTAGTAAAAAAAAGTTCGTCTTTTTGTTTGTCATTGCATCGCACGAAGTCAAAAATTAAACAAATTTTGTTGTGAACCAATTGTTTATTGTTGTTTTTTTTTATTTATTTATTAAACCGTTTAAATATTCCAATCAAAGTCCAAAAGCTTTTGGACACTCGATGCATTGTAACGAAAATCCATTCACAAACCGTTAAGATGCATTATGCAACATGGACCAGCACTTAAAATTAAGTTTTTTTTCTACTTCTCTTTAGAAAAAATCCGACAAACAGAAAAAATAAACCAACAAAAGAGATAAAAGAAATAACAAGACAACCAACCACAACTGAAATAACACACACACGAACACAACATTTTGCAATAATTCAAACGACCAGCGTTGCCGTTGTGGTAGTTTTCTACCAAAATTGGTAAATTTTTGCTAAGATTTGATTTTGATAGATTTTTTTCTTTTGGCTAATTTTCAATTCTTTACGATTTTTCCGTTTGATAAAAATTTTCAAATTGTTTTAATGAAAAAAAAAATTTTATCTATTATAAAAAACTTCTCAACTTAGTCTCAATGAAGACACGACGTTTAAAAATCCAACGGCATCGGATTTTGTTCGAGATTGCAAACACGAAACGCTGCTATTACGTCCAAGTCTTCAGTTGCAACAATGTTCGAGTGCAACATGTCAATTCGAGTGCAACATGTCAAGTCCGAGTATAAAATTGTCAATTTTAATTTTGGTATTTTTTTGTTTGTTTTTAGACCAAATTTGATAGTTATCAAAATTGATCTTCGAGTGGCAGCACTGCATACTATACAACATCAACAACAATAGATAAAATAAATAAAATGGCAACCACAACTGAAATAGGTTGCTCACACACAGCATTTTGCAATAATCCCAGCAACATCAACAATATGGCCAAACACCGCAGGCAACGAACGTGGTTGCAAGTTGCAACCTAAAAATCAAGCTACCAAAAAAAATTAAAACAGTTGACAGATTAGCAAAAACAAAAAAAAAACCGCAATGTTTGCACATGCGCGCTGAAGAGCTTACCAAACCAAACCAAACCAACAAAGCTCTTTCACTATCGTTTTTGTTGCACGCAGCCAAGAGGGTAAACGTTGAACTGTTTTTACTTTCAATCACACATGTTCGAAGCTGTAAGCTTAGCTTAACTTAGTTCGAGAGACGACCAACCGACGACGATCATTCAAAATAACAACAATAATCGTAAAAAAAAGAAAAAAAAATCACATATCACGTTTCTTGTATATTTTTCAAATAAAACATCGAAGCTTTGCAAACTTTTTTTGGAAAAATATTTTTTAGTTAAGATTGGAACGCGTAACTGTTAAAACGTCTTTTTTCGAAGAGATTTCGAGACGCGCTTTTGGCTTTTGAGTAGTGTCGCAATCCGTTAGCATTCGAAAGGATTCTTCAAGTGCACTTTAAGGATAACCATCCAACTTCGTTCATATCATTCGACAAGCAATATGAAACGCTGGCAGTGTAATGTCTTAGTGGTCCTGGGCCTAGTGAGTTTCGGTGAGTAACTAATTGACATTTAAAGACCTATCGAAGATAATTGCTCAATCGAAGTGTTGACAAATATTTGCATATGTACATACATAAGTACGTAAGGTACATACCGAAACATTTTGTAATTTAAATTGTATTGTTGGCATGAAATAAATGTTTTTTTTTATTTAATTAATCGCTGTAATGTTAAATTGATATTAAAGTTCAGATATGATAATATAAAATTTTGAATTCTGGGTTGTAGAAGTAAATTTGATATGTAATTAAAAAACGACATATTTAATTCAAGTAGTATGAAACAATTTAATCAGTATTAACCATTTTTTAAAGGTCTTGAAGATCGAAAATACTTATGACTTAAGTACTGTCTAACTAAAATTAGTAAGGCTTTGTCTTTAGACTCTTTTCTAAATATTGTTGATAAATACATTGACTAAAATTTAAAATTTTAAAAAAAAAATTCGATTAGAATGATACCCATTTAGTTATGGAACTTTTTTGAACTTTAACCTTTGGCAGTTACTTATACCTACCTAAAGGTTCTTGAAATCTGCCTAAATCTTAAACAGCTATAGCGAACGATTTCCAAATAAATTCCGTTTGACGCAACCACCCAGGAGCTTAAAGCCTTTGCACTCAATACAGTTCGAAATAAATTTGCTTATACACCCGCGTGTGTTAATTAATGACGTCTTCCGAAACACGACTTTTTAATTACTTTCAAATTTCAAACGGTTCAGCTTGAATTGTTTGGCGGGATTTTCATTACAATACGGGCGAATAAGTAAATAATTAAATCGGCAATTAATATGCATATTAACTGGGTTGCCAAATGCTCCAGTTCGGTTCGCCTACTTTCAAATTTTGCATTGCATAAATTGCAAACGTTTTTCAAAAAGCTATACGAAAACTAATCGTATTCCTACATACCACATCGACGGTTATATTTCTACCTTTATCGTGCGGTGTGCCTCATACAAAGTGGTACACAATCGATTTTGGTCTTTTGGCCATTAGACACATTCGTTTTCTGTCCGACCGACTGGTTTGGAATAGTTATATTTTCTCTGTTTTGCTTTGCCTTGCCTTTGCCTGGCTTTGTTTAGGTTGGAGCTTTTGCTTTCAATTTAAGTGAACCTTACAATAGGCCAGCCCCGCGTTTAGACTTGTTTGCTATTGTTCTTGAGTGGCTTATGTAAGATATCGTTTGACTTTATCTAACAGCCAAGTTAAGTGGTCCAAGCCAGTTCGGCGTTGATCTCGTTATTGGTTAATATTTCTTTTCATTAGACTGGTTTCGCTTGACTATAACTAAGCTACTGCCACTCTGATACCGTTTTTATAAATTTTTTTTTCTATTTTGGTTTTTTGTTTCTCTCTTTATTTTATAACCGCACCTAAATTTATCATTGCCGACAGCAGCATCGGATACTTGTATCTGAGTTAGCCTCCGGTTAGACTGGATTTATTATGTCTTTTTGCTTGTCGTCTACACTTGATCTAACTGATTTGGTTTCATGTCTACGTCTGCGTCTGCGTGTGAGCAGTTTTGCATTAGTAGAAGGTCTTGAACTGCGCTATAGATTTGCTTCTGGCGTAGCTGGCAGCGGTGCGTTGCGTTGCGTTGACAATCTAAATGGGGGCTTCGGTATGATGGATAGCTTTCAAAAATGTGTTTCTCTTTTTTTTGTATACTAATTTGCAATAAGTAAATGGCAACAATAACTCGATCTTACATTAGTAAAAGTAATCGTGTTTCCAATCTAACTAAGGAATGGTTTATGGAAAACTAACTTTACCTTCTATGCTAGAAGAGTTTAGAATGTGAGCGTGCGCATAAAAGTAACAAATTTATCGGTTTACATATATTATATATCAAATTTAATAAAGCATTTTATTTTAATGCCGAACTGTAGTAGTATAAATAGTTAAGCATTTAAAACCAACATTTTATGTTTTCAAGGAATTCTCAGTAAAAGCAAAAGAAACAAAGAAACCTTAACGATAAAATTAACATTCGGTGAGCGTACTCAGCTGGAGCCATAAAATAATTTATACTTTCAGTTAATAAAGCCGACACATAATTCTGAGCATAGCGTCAAAAACAAAACCAAACAAAACCATAAATGGGAAGTGCCATTAAAATTTCATTTTATTTCATTTTATTTGCAAGAACTTGCACTTAAAAGATGTCAAAATCAGTTAGCCTAATTTTTGCAATACACGTGGTCTGGTTCAATACGACAATTTATTTATTATTTTTTTGGAAGTTAGTTACTGTTATTCTTGAAGCAATTTAAATGATTTCGAGGGGAAAAAATACGACTGATGGCCACTTTACACTACCAGTAAAATTGCAGTAATAATAAATTTTAGTGTTTATGTAATTTAATGTGCATTACCAGTCAAATATTACTGATTACTGAAACTAGTAAGGTAAATATTTTCGGCTTAGCCGAAGCTTAAATATCGCCATATTAAAGACACAAATAAAATTAGCTTCTTGTATCACATATATGCTATATGTCTCTATTATAAGTGGGCGTTGTTATAATCCGCTCACGCCTATATCTTGTGAGTGATTTTATGTTACAAGCAAATCGTTATAGTACAATTTCATACAGTAATGCAATGATATTAAATACCAGTAACTATTGTCAGGTAATCAGTAAAAATTTATTTTGACTGCAAATTTTTATCACTAATCAGTAAAAATTTACTGGCAATGCATGATAAGTAGAATTTGACTATACAGTAATGCAAGTTAAATATCATTATCAGTAAACATTTACTAATTACTTTTAGTTTTAATGCACCTAATACATGTACTTATGTACTGCAATGTGCCCATGTATGGGAAATACGATCAATCGGCATGATTATATGTCACAATTTTTCAAATAAAAAGTCCAACTTGTTGTTGATTTATCTTTGGGATAACTTAGGAGATAGTTACATATTTACAATTTAATAGCTTTAAGGAAGCACGATGTTTTGTGATACATTTTCGATGTAATTATACTTTTTGTTTCAATAAAATTATACTAAAATTCAGTTCTTTTTCCAGATTTTAGTTAAACATAAAAAATAATATTTTTCTTGATTTTCATAATTTTCTCGAAGATTATTTATGAACTTATATTTTTTCACAAATTACTCAAGCCAACATCCAACTTATTCTTCAATAAGTAAACACAAAAGCGATCTCAGTTTAAGCCATCACTTCAGGTTCGTGGAAAACTTGTAAATATGTTAAAAACAATGTTGTCAATATTTTCACTATAAAATCTAAAAAAAAATTACAAATACAAAGTATAAAGCATTTTCGGAGGACAATTAAATAACCAACAACTTAAAGTTATATAAGTTAAAATTAGAAACTAATATTTTTTACATTTTTATTGACTCAGAGCTCAATTTTCCCAAAAAGTAATTTTACTTTATTTGAAAAAATCAACCCTATTTATTTAATTATTCTGTAAAGATTTCTCTAAAAGTTCCTCTTACAAAGTTTTTACTTTAGTCCAATCGTTTAGTCACTGTAACTTTCCTAACCACTTTATTTAGCACTTCTAATTTTTAAAATTTTTTAAATTTTCAAGATATGAATTCAAATTGAGAGGACAGGAAAAGTCAATTAATTCAGTTATAAATGTGTATCTGACTATTGACTTTAAAGTGGGCGTGGCTAAAAAATAATACATATAGAAAGATGAAAAAGTTTCAAATGAAAATCAAGTAGTTACATTTTTTAAATTAAGTGAATTTCGCTTATAACTTTCTTTGGACATTTCTCGTATTTGCAACTTCTACAAAACCGCTTGAAAATTCGTTTTATCAATAAACAAAATTAATTAATTAATTTTTTTTTACCGACAAATAAGTATAAATCAGTAAGGTAGGGTAGGCACAAATACAATTGCATACATATTTACTTTTTCAAAATGTAATATTTCACATGACTTTACATCATGTCCCCAGGCGAAGCACCGCTACGACGACATTCCGTGCTGCGCTTTCGTTACATCACAAACGGCTGTGTCTGTCCGACTGTCTATTTGGCTTAAGTCTGTCTGTCTGTCTGTTTGCCTGTTTGTCGGTGCGGCTGGGCTGGCTCACTCACTCACTCACTCACATAATCTCGTTGTGTATCGCTGACAAACGCTAAAGGCAGAAAAGAAGATTCGCGTTGAAAATGAAAACCCGTTTGCCGATATAAAATAAATTATTCAAGTTTAAAGAGGAAAATGCATGCAGACAGACAGACAGACCGAGAGACAGACAGACCGACAAGCGGTGACTATTTCGAATGTAAACAAAAAACGGCATCTTTCTTTACAGCTGATAACCGGAGATGCTTCCGACTTCGGATTTAGCTTTTTTTTTTGAGGTATTTATATTATTTATTTTTGCATACGCCCTTGGAAATTAGAGGAGGAGCAATGCACCTGAGGCTGACAATTGTTGGACAAATATTAAATCGATTTTTCTATGAAGTCAATCAAACTAACAAATAAATAACTTAAATAACAATTTGAAAAGTTAAACGCTAACAAATTGTTGTAAAGTTGTTTTGTTTAAGTTGTTTTCGTGTTACAAACGATGCACAATTTTACAGTTTTAACACCTTCACAATAAATTGCAATTTTTTATCTTTCTTGTTAGTTGTCACTTTTTTGACAATTGTTAAACCGGTATTTTGCATTTGTATTTGTATTTGTTGCTAGTTGCAGTCTTAAGCACCCACTCAAACCGATTCCTCGGTGCTTGCGAGTTTGTTCGTTTTCGTTTTCGCTGATGACATATTCGCGTTTCTTTCGCTGCTTAATGCAAACCGGAAGACGTTCGGATATGGTGCGACGCCATCTTTTTTTCAGCGCTAACTTTTTGACATTTCCGTAATTTATTTGAAATAAAGCGAAGTCATAAGTGTTAATTGTATAATTACGTTTTTATTTTCGATGAACTTTTTTTTTGCGTTTTCCAGTTTAAAACGTACAACAACAACAAAATCATACAATTTTATAATTTTCAACGATTGTATTAATTAAGACACAGTGTATTGATTCAGCAAAATTTTTAATTATATTATGTAAATAATTAATTAAAATTTAAAAATTTCAAAGAAAATTGATTTTTGGTTAGCACGATTAAACAAATATTTAATTAAAAAGCCAAGAAATTTAAATTAATGTATACAATTAATTGTTTAATTGTATCAAGCAAATATTTAACTAAAAAACTATAAATTTCAAAACAAAAGTTTCAATTAATACAGTAAACTTTTTTATGAAAACAATTTTTGATTGACTTTTCATACAAGATAAATATTTAAAATTTTAATTGTATTAATTAATTGATTAATTAAAAAAAAATCGTTAATTTCAACTCAACAAAAAATTGTGTACTGAGTTGTGTCGTTTCTTTTTTAACATACATACATATATACTTAATATTAACGATTGGTATTGTGCGTCAGTGGTACAATCTTAAGTCTCTCGCTTCAGAAGGTTCGATACCAGGTTCGATTCCTCGCAAGCACAAATACTTTCTAAAATAATAATATGATTTGTTTAATATAAATCAAAAGGAGTTTGGATCTAAAACAATTTTTAATTTTAATTAAATATGTTAATTATATTGATTAAAACAGTTGTGGCTGAATTTTTAGATTAAAATTAATTGTATCAAACAAAATATTAATTGTATTGATTAAATCTTTTAGAATCCATTCGTTCTGTGTAATCATGCTATATTTTGATATTTTTATTCGAAGTTTTAGAAATTAAAATTTTAATCCTTTTCCAAATCCGTTTAAATAATAAACTAATTAAATTTATTTCTTCATCTTCTACAGCGCACGCTGGTGCGGTCGGCTCGCCGGAATGTCCCCAGAAGGACGGTGTCCAAGCGTACGCGCACACCGAGCATTGCGATCAATTCTTTCTCTGCACCAATGGAACACTGACGCTGGAGACGTGCGAGAACGGTCTGCTCTTCGATGGCAAAGGCGCGGTGCACAATCACTGCAACTACAACTGGGCCGTCGACTGCAAGGGGCGCCAGTGGGATCGTAAGTAGTCAATTAACAAATTAAAAGGAATAATTTTTTAATTGCATTTGCACAATTTATTGTAGCCACGGCCATCTCCACGCCCGGCTGCGAATATCAGTTCGGCATTTATGCCGTATCCAAGGAGTGCTCAACCACTTACATCAAATGCGAATACGGCGAAACACATGAACAGGAATGCGATGCGGGCTTGGCGTACGATGAGCGCATACACGGCTGCAACTGGCCCGATCAGTTGTTGGACACTTGCAATCCAGAGGGTAAGCTATAGGGAATATATGTACATATTTAAATTCCAAAATTTATTCAATTTCAATTGAATTTTCGTGGTAAAATGAAATGTTTGCTTATATAGCGGTTGTTGGTTTCAAGTGCCCTACCAAGGTGGACTCCGGCTCGCCTGCAGCTCGTTTCTGGCCCTTCCCCCGTTTTCCAGTGCAGGTGCGTTAAATGAAATAATTTTTTTTTTTACCAAAACAATTTTTTACATATTCAAAATATTGTATTTGCTTGACTTTGCAGGGCGACTGTCATCGTCTGATTACCTGCGTTGAGGGCTATCCACGTTTGATTTCCTGCGGCGAGGATAAGGTCTTCGATGAGCACACCTTGACCTGCGAGGATGCCGAATACACCTCGTGCGGCAGTCACGGCAAATAAACCGAGCAACAGAATTTCCTTCAATTTCAACTAATATACATAAACAACAAAAACAACCGCTGTCGTAAAATAAATCTATAAAAAAAATTGTCCCTTCACTTTTGCTTCTGTTACTTTTGCGTATTGAGAATTTTGTAAATATTTTCGCGTAGTGCGAACTGCGTCAATTGAATTTGTGTGTACCTAAATGAATTTGCAATAAAACTAATTTTATTTATTGTTAAAATGTGATGGTTTGCTTTTATTTAACTAAATGTCTACTTAAATTTTAGGTACTAATTAAACAGAAAAGGAAAACATTTAAATTTTAAACTTATTGTTAGTCAATTTCGATGATAAAAAAAAAATAATACATTAGAATTCTTATCACAAGACGAGATAAAAAACGATTTTGTTAATAGAAACAAATAAACTCAGTTCATAGTCCATTATATTCAATTTTAAGACGTCTGCTTACATTCGGACGCAGTACACATTGTTCGATCTTATTCGATCATGTTACGCGACGGCTGCTCCTGCGGCGTGGAAAACACAAGCGCCCGGATTAAACCGTCACGCACCGATTCGCTCGGATTGCCGACGTTAAACATAAATTTGACGCGATTGCTGAGTACATCCGGAACGCAAGTGTACATTGGGTACCAGCCCACCTTGTTGAAGACCACAAACACCTTGTAGATTTGATTGCGGTATATGTAAACGGGCCGATCAAATGAGATCTCCAGCAAAGAATCGTAACGCACGCGTGACGTGCAATGCGTGTAGGTGAGTCGCGAACCTTGAATATCCTGAATGTGTGCGTAGAGAATTTCCATGTAGCGTTCGGAAAACCCAGCCGAGTTCATTAATTCGCCGCAGAGTACCTGCGTGGGTACCTGAACTCCTGGAATATTAATAAAATTTTGTTGAAAAAATTATTATTATTTTTTTTTATTACTTCTATATAAAATATATTTTAAATATTTTTTACGGAAAGGGTTTAAAAAAAATTTATAACTTGTGTGGAAACACTTTTCTTACCGGTGATCCAAATATTCGTGTCCACTTGAAAGGTCAGACCGCAATCGGTGACGCTCGTATTGCGATAGTCAAACTGTTGATTGACCGTGCGCACACAGTACAAGCGGCGCGTGTCATTTATTGCAGAAATATCGGAATCGTTGGCGTTATAATTTAAAATGGGCATTAGCTG
The DNA here is from genome assembly GCA_949127995.1 of Suillia variegata. Classification (NCBI taxonomy): domain Eukaryota; kingdom Metazoa; phylum Arthropoda; class Insecta; order Diptera; family Heleomyzidae; genus Suillia; species Suillia variegata. Next base: position 28,872,143 of record OX421846.1, on the reverse strand, counting down.
CGCCTGAGGCACTGCCGGAGACACTGTAATACCGCTACCACCCACAGCATTTGGCTGCGCTTCAATGGGCGCAAAACACGATGTCGATGGACAATTTGACGAGGATGAAGGCACCGAGTGTCGATACGACGACAACTCACGCTGACAGCGTGGCTCATAGAAATTACGACTGCAACGCGAACTGCAAAAGCCCTCGGGCATAGTACAATCATTGATCGAGGGACTCGAAATCTTAATCAAAATGGCTAGCGCCTCGTGTTGCTGCAGCAACTTAGAGCGAGCCGGTCCTTCGGCAAACTGTTGCGGCGTCAGCGTAAGGAAGCGAATTTTCTTGACAGCCTGACGTAGCATGGCCTCGTCTATGATAAGACGCTGTGCGTCCATGATGCTGTTTATGTTTACAGCAGCGGCGCCCGACGTAGAGGCGGATGCAAGATGTACATCGGCCTCGGCACCGGCACCGGATGCGTCACTGTCTACAACGACAACGTCGCCAACAAGATGAGCGGATACTGGTTCTCTGCCGCCTACACCCAAATCGTATGGCGTATCGTCATCGTCATCATCATCGTCATCGTCGTCGTCGTCGTCGTCGTTACTGTGCATCATGGCTGCGACATCGGGCTCCATTTTGATTTCCTCAACCGTTTCGACGATGGAATTATCGTGCATTATTACGACATCGTGGGACACCGCCAGCCGTTTTGAATTCGAAGATAACGAAACTGATGTGGGCGTCGGCATGACATCAGATTCGGTGAACATGCCACGATCGCTGGCATATTTCAGAACGCCATTGAACAAGTCCAGCTCAGAGTCAATGTTAAGTTTGTGCTGATCCAGTATGGCCATCAGTGTTGAGACCTCAACGTCAGTAAAACTAGGATCAGCGAGAACTTCACGCGTGTTGGACGAAATTATCTATTCAAAGCATGCAAGCACAATTTTTTAGTTATATAAAACATTTATTACTCAACCAGAAACTCACCTCCATGCTGCTTTGCATTAAGCGCGGCTCATCAAATAACTTTGCGAATTCGTAGGCGCGACAAGCGTTTTTCGGACTAAGATCTGCCCACAAAAAGTGCGTACATTGCTCGACTACATGCGGCAACATGTATTTCTTGGCGACATAGCACAGCTCACAGGCTTTGTCAAAGGAGGTGATGTTAATGCGGTCCGAGTAGATGTAGTCCAGCATGGCCTGAAAATTTTCAATGAAGAAATAAAACATTTTGCACAAAGTGAAATGCATTTAGATATAACATACCATGAATGCATCTGGCTGCACATCAGGTATGATTATTGGTTCTGCTTCGGCTGGCAAATTTCCATAGAACATGCGCTCGAATACCGGAGACGTCATAGCTAGGATAAGCTTGTGACCAGAAATCAGTTTAGAGTTGGGTGCGGTACCCACCAGGAAACGACAATCTGCCCATTTTTCGGAGGCGAGCAAATGTTGACCCCGCTCCTTGATTTGATGGTAGCTATTTTGCCAGTCGAGTTCCATATCGAACGTTTATCGTTGTTAATTAAAAAAAAAATTAATGTTGTTGATGTGCGGAAGTGTTTGTTGTTCGTTCTTTTTCTTTTAAAGTAATGTGGAAATTTTTGATTTTTATTCGCGAAACTTTTTAACTTTTCTCTATGCGCACTTGCACTTCTAGTGATGACATTTTACGACAAAGATGACCCCTAATGCAAACTAGTGGTGGCAGCAATTTTCTAGAGATGGTAAAAGTTTGCTAGTGATGGTCAATTATCGTACTGCTTACAGCATGAAGAATAATACTAAAAAATACTAGAGATAACAAATGACATTAGGTATATTAATATAAAAAAAATTTGTTAAAAATATAGTATTCAATATTTAATATAAATAGATTAATTCATGTTAAGATTTAAATTATCTTCTAGCCTTTTACACACTGAAAGAAAAATGGGGCAACCATTAAAATATTTTTATTCTCAGTTCTAAAAATGCGAATAAACATATTGCGAATTGACTACGATTTAGAAAAAAAAAAAATTTAACAATAAGTGAAAAAAACTGTAAAAAAAACCTTAAATGCCCATAAAAAAACGAGTAAAATGTCGGGCAAACCTTTATTTTCGGATCAGTTGGTTTTTGAATAATTTTTATACAAAAGAGCACCAAAATCGCTCCGATTGTTTAGGAGAAAATGAGTAAAATGTCGGGCAAACCTTTAAATGGTCATAACTTCTTTCAGGAGCGTCGTAGAGCAAAAGTAAGGTTATTTTCGAATCAGTTGGTTTTTGAATTATTTTTGTAAATTGATCAGTTGATTGGGCCTGTTTCAGCCCAATTACTCGAACTTACAGAGTACATTTGTCTATCGGGTTTCTCGCTCATAAGCTATTTATATGTATATTCTATAATGTTGCAATATGCCATAAGAACAATAAAATATATATAGAATATATACGAACATATATGTTTTCGTTTTCAAAATGGAATTTAAAGCCAATAAAAATCACATTTTGTGTGCGTTGGGGTATGAAATGTAAAGGTCGGTAAAGGTTGCGGTATCAATCCCGAATCAGCTGTTTTGTGGTGCAAATGTCTTTTCTAATTACGCGTAGCCGGCTAATATTACGAAAAACTTGGTAAGCAAAATTTTAAAATAGAAAAAAAATTGAAATTTGGTGTCAGATTTTGGGAAAAAATATTTTTATTTTAGTTTCAGACCGTTTCCAATACAATTTGCGGCCATGTCGAGCGAAGTTGAGAAGGCGCAGAATGCTGCACCCAGCGAGGATACAATTTTCGGGAAAATTCTACGCAAAGAAATTCCGTGCAATTTTATCTACGAAGATGATAAAGTAAGTCGGCACTTTTTGTCTTTGATACTTGTACTAACTTTTTACTTATTTCCTCCACAGTGCGTTGCCTTCCACGATGTAAACGCACAAGCACCAACCCATTTCTTGGTCATACCGCGCAAACCAATTGCTCAACTCTCGCTGGCTGCCGAAGAAGACGCAGGACTGCTGGGTCATTTGATGTTGGTGGGCAACAAAGTTGCTACGGATCTCGGTTTGGAAAATGGCTATCGTGTTGTCATCAACAATGGCAAAGACGGCGCTCAATCCGTTTACCATTTGCACTTGCACTTCCTCGGTGGACGCCAGATGAAATGGCCACCAGGCTAAGATGTACTGTGACAGCAGCATTGCGTTACAAACGCATTTACTTGCTTATAATAACCTATTTGCAAAAGGAAATAAAATTTCCCCACTTATGTTAAATATAAAAGTCTTGTTTTATTTCAATTTTATATATAAATATCTCCGCGACGCCTAATAAAGATATTTTGTTTGCATTCTCTTTAAAATCGTTCTCATTGTGAAAATTTCGAGGAACAATTTAACTAAACATGATTTACTTTATTTTTTTAATACTATTGTAGTAGACTGCTGTCCATCAAGACGTTACCATATGTCGCGGCGCGGGGTGTGCTTGTTTTCTGTTCCGAAGTGTTGACGGGCGAACTGATTAGCAGTGACGTTTCAGGGCTTGTGTAAGGCGATGGTGTCATATACTTTCGACGCTCTACGCCACCGCCAAAGTGGCTCGAATCGCGCGAGTGCATCTTCTTTTCTATGACGCGATCAAAAAAGCGCGCCAACTTGACGGCGTCTGTGGTGCCCGCAGCCAAACTGCGTGTATCGCGGCAATTCAGCCAGATTTCCTCGGCGCCGCACTGTTCCGCTGTTGCGAATAAAATCAAAAATTTATTTTAAGTTACAAAAACCGCTTTTTACGAATTGAGTTTCGCCGCTATTTACTTTTACCTATGCCGCCGGTCTTTTGAACCGCCTTTGGCTGTCGTTTCTCATCGATCAGATCGAGTTTTGTGCCCATGACGAGTATGGGAATTTGTGTGGCGCCCAAGAACTGCTCCGGATCGAACATGCTAGCATCTCCTGTGCTCGAGTTCGATACATTCGAAGAGCCACCAGCACCGCCCGCACCAGATTTGTATGTATCCTTGCCGTCCTTGTTCATAATCTCGAAGAGCCATTCGCGCAAGTTCTCTTGACTTTTACGATTCGTCAGATCGTGTACGAGCACAATACCGTGTGTAGGTGTGTAAAAAACGCCTCTCGTATTTTTGTGACTCAACGAGCCGCCAATGTCGTAGAGCTCGATGAAATACGACTGCTGTTGTGGTGTGCCCTCCTTGAATTCGTGCAGCTTCACCTCGATGTTGCAGCCAACTGTCCAGCCCGGACGCGTTAGCGATTCATTGTGCGCAATTAGATGCGCTAGGCAGGTCTTGCCTACTCCTGTTGGGTTGTAAAACAAACAATGTCAACCGTATTTTTAAGTATAATTCGCCCGCTTGCTTACCAGAATCGCCCACCATAATGATGCGCACTTTATCAATGTTGTTGGCCATTTGATGTTGTTGTTGTATTTGTGTTTTAGCTAAAATCTTTTTCTAAAAATTTGCAAATTACCGATGAGTTACAACAACAAAATTTACAATAAAATGAAATTTGTTGATTAAATTTTCGCAACGTTGTCAAATTTCAAAACAGCTGTTTAACTGCTCTATGCGGTAAACAAAAAACAGCTGATTTTATAAAGAGTTTCAGATGAGCTTTAAATAAGCATTTCGAAGCATACTTTTAGGCATTAAATAATAACTGAAACTATTTTCATAGCTTGGTATTTATTTAAATCTTCTTCTTGTTTTAAAAAGCAATTAAAGAAACATTGTTAAAATCATAACATTTATTAAAACTTATAATAGAGATGGGCCCAGTAGATAATCACTTTGGCATTCTGCGATTAACTATAATACATGCCAGTGTCTTTCTTATATTATTTTTGATTCCTTTTTAAAGTCCTATACCAGCAGCTAGAGCAGATTTAAATTTTATTTCGCATCTTATATCTTCTATCATTGAAGGTAGGCACCTCTGAATGATGAAGAGCGTGGTTCTTGTATTGCAGGTGTCCTACGCTCATACTCAGTGTGTATGTTTAAAAATAACGACAAAGAAATTGTAACAAAAAGAAACAACAAAATGTAAAGAATTTCGATGGTGCAAAAAGTATTAAACCCAACAAATACATAAATTCGTTTTCTCGCTTATGTATCCATACAAACATTTTTCACATGATGAAAGGCAATCAATCGTAAAGATTCGATGTTGCAGCATATTGCATCTACATTCAAATTGACAACCCTTTCGAAGATAGTCGTCTGTATGTATATTGTACTCGTATGTATGTCTTTTGAAATGCTAATCATAAAAAATAATCCTGGCGGTTGTCGTTTGTAACAAAGAAAAAATCACCATAATAATAAAGAAACTCGAAGGGTTCCTTATCCCAAGAAGTTTTTACGCTTCTGCGTTTGAAGAAAATTTCAATTCGCTTTCTTTCGATTGTGCAATTCTTCGCCCAACTCTAATTAGGCAGAAAATTTGCCAATTACTTCGTTGTGTGTGTGTGTGTGGGTGTTATCAAATGCTGAGGAAAATACAAAAATAAAATTTTGTCTATTTGCAATAAGACTTGAAACATACTTACCCACGCATACACGCGGACATTCATCCCATGGAGTACTTTCAACCAGATTTGACCCTTTTTTCGTTTGCTTAAAATTGCAAACACGTCCTGTGAATGCGTTTTCAAAAGCAAATTTATGAGTTGTTGAGTACCTTTTGCAATTGCGTGGAATTTGAATAAATTGTGTTACGTAATTTCAGGTTTACAGTTGGTTTAATTCAATTGTCTGTCTGTCGTGCGGAGATAATTTTAGGTAATCTGTTTTTTAAAACGCTTTTGAAACATTAACGTCAACTGAATTTTTTGTTTAAATACATGGTTTGTTACTTGCTTTTGTTGCTTTTGAAATACAAAATAAAATAAACTAATCTTTCTAAAGCTCGTAAAAGCTAATAAAAAAGATATTAAAAATCTTCCCGATAAATTTATAAGCATCTCGAAAACTTCTGTTTTACTTCACGAGTATGTAAAATAAAAACAGCTGATTTATGAGGCATAAATTTGTAAGATAAACGTAAGGCAAAAACGTGCATTAATGAGTATATCTTTTATTAGGATGTTTTTGAGCTAAGCAAATTGTTCACGCCCACTTATTACGCCCGATATTTGTGAACTTAAGTTAAAATATTCCATTATCTTGGTAATATTGGTCCTAAAATTTAAAATTTGGTATCTGACTTTATATGAACACTGTCGATAATTTCACCAAAACAAGGCGTGGTTGCCTTTATATTCAAAATAAAATCCGGGCAAAGCTGAGTGTTATAAGATGGTATATTAAAATATTATATACAATATATATAAATTAATTAATTAACGTTTATTTCTTTCTATAAAAAAATATTTAAAAAATTCACATAGTTTACATACAAATAGAAATAAAGTTATGATGTTGTTGAATTATACATACGTATACATATGTACGTGCATTAAATACATCACTAAATTTATTTATTTGTAATTATCGATTTTTTTAAATGTCAATTAAATTAATCTTTAAATCAAAAATATTATCTATGAAAAAAACTTTATATTGACTTTTTCCAGACACCATGAACTTCAAAGCAGCCATACTACAGACAAACATAAAGACAGACAAATATCCAGACAGACTGGAGACTAGAGTCTCAAATACCAAAGCAAACAAAATGCCCGCCGCACAATTGTGAACTAATAAAAAGATAATTTTGTGGTAATGGTTTTTTAATTTGCCTATTTGCTTAGTTAAGTGATATTTTACACTTGCGACATTTTCCAAAATTTATTGCACCCACGGAGCCAGTCGTTGGACACTCCCTCCCACAGGTATTTATTGTATAGTAGAGAGTTGCCGCTGTCCGGGACCTTGTCGCAAACACACGAAAGACACCGCGCCGCACCGATGCCGAAATCGATTACTTTATTATCGCTTAACAAACAAGCCGCAATAAATTCGTAAATGCGCTTAATTTGTCAACGATGCAGCGAAGTGTCAAGCGGCAATGAAATGTTTTCTATGCGCCGCATCGACGGTTCAAAGAGTTGTTGACGTGGTGCTTCACCAGCCGATGGGATATAAATGTAATCAAATGTTTATTATTTTTATATGTTAATAAATTAAGATAGTTTTGAGGAGACTATCAGGCAGTTGAATAAAGTTTGGAAATTAAAAGATATGCTTAAATTTGGGATTAAGCTTCTATCATAGGGATTATCTAACTTTGTTGTAGAGAGTTAAATTATTATAGTCACATCGTAAGCGCCTCCGATTCATATATAATTATGTAATATATTTTATGAGGGATATTTAAGCTTCAGCCTAACCAAAGCTTAATCCCTTAAGCAGTTCATAGTTCTGGCAGGTGCTTGACTGGTTTGGGTTTCTCAAAGTTCTGCTAGAAACGTTTTTAACTATTCTGTTCTGCACGAAGTCGAATCACCTTTAAAGATTAGCAGTTAAATTTGAATCTGGCAGTTTGAATGTTTTTGTTGCTCCACTGAATATTCAAATATATTATATATATTTTTTTTAAAAGAACAATTTTTTTTTAAACAACTTTGAAATTCTCCACTTAACTTCTTGTTCAAGGCTTTTTTGGTATTGCACGTTTTTGCCGTGCAATTTGTTGTTGCGAATGCATTTGATTTTGAGTTATTGCAGCTGTACGGCAGCAACAAATCAAGTTGAATGCTAAGAAATAATAAACAATGAAAACCTTTGGTAATTGAATTATTTGGCACTATTGTGATTTGGAAGTGTTGCACTTTTGTGCAACTTGTCATTGTTATTTTGATTGTGTTTGGAGTTGCAATGGTGCAACCTTATCCTTAACACGTCGTGCTCTTGTGTGACTTAGTTGCACTCAACTTTTATGATTTTTATTGGAGTTTGTTTGCATTCTGAAGGCTGTTGCATTAATTCCTCAAAGCAAGATTTGTTTATTTTGGCTTTAACATTTATTTGGAGGGGGTGAATTCAATTTGTCCAGGTCAAATAACGTGAGTGAACATTTGTTGTAAAAAAAAGAACTGTGTGGGAGACAATAATTGACGATGAAGTCATTATCACTAAATCGATTTTAAGAGTTGTTGTATATTTGAACGAGTGAACTTAGCTTCACTGCCCGATGGAGATCTAATTTGCATGACTTCGAAAAAACGTATTTTTTTCAGATGGGTTAAAGAAATTGGAGCATCGCTGGGTCAAGTGTATCGAGCTAAAAGGAGACCATGTTGAGAAATAACCACTTTTCGAAAATGTTCGTTTGTTTTTCTTATGTCTGCTTAGTATTTACTTATCGGACCAACCTCGTATAATAAACAACTCGAGAAGCGATTAATGATATGTAGGAAAATGAATTGCATGCATTTAAATTTATAAAATATACGCCTATAATATGCAAATAAAATCCTACGCTTAAAAGTTTCCTAAATTTAAAAAAAAAAATATAAAAAGTGTTATTTTTTTATTGAAATTTTAAGTAATTTGTTGTAAGATATGCAAATATATGCAAAAATATGCACAGCTTTGCAAAATTATGCAAAACCAGGCATTTATAAGAAAATATGCAAAAATATGCATTAACGATTGAAAGTCATGGAAAGGAAATTTCGAGATGTAATTAAAAATATGTGGGAAAAGAAATTGCAATTATTAAAAATTCGAAACTATGCGCCTAAAATATGCACACAAAATCCAACGCTAAAAGGTTTCTTAAATGAATACCAAAAAATACAAAGTGTGAAACTTTCCAAAATACTTTATTTAAAAAATATGCAAAAATATGCATTAAAAATTTTATGTTATGGAAAGAATATTTCAAGATTCTATCTTTAGCTCAACCACTTTTAAAAAGCTCATTAAAACCTGCAATTCCATGGATATTCCCTAATAAGTAGAAACGATTATTATAAAGAATTGTGTACTTTTTGGTATTACAATTAAAGCGGAATAAAGACATTTGTGACATTATGCAATACGGCTAAACTCATGTTATGTCGTTAATAAGTTTAAATTTGTATTATTCAAATCACAAAATTCAATTAACGCTCATATGAAAAGTACAAAAAACCGAGTAACGTCAATATGACAATAAACGATTACCGAACAAATGAACACATAAAAGATTCTCGTCTTGTAGATTCATCAGTTTTTTTATAAATAGCAACAAAAAAAAGCAACACCTCAAATTGCTCATAAAACGAGTTCAACTGCTCGGATCAGAGTTGAGTCACACAGTGTAAAACCTCATTTCAGCTGCGAATGACTGCAGCAGCAGCAGCATCAGCAGCTGATTAAAATATTTTCGCCGCAACTGACGATGATAATTTCCTGCTGCAACTAGATGCCTTTTTATTACGCTCGACGCGACGCGACTCGACTCGACTCCGCGGAATAACTCAATTCAATTGTTTACAATTGAAATCCTAGAGGAAAAAAACAAAACGCGACTGCACAAAAAGGCATTTCAATAAAAATGAAAAAAAGAAAAAGAAAATGAAAAAGAAAAGCAAAACAAGACACAAGAAATGAAATTCAAATTAAAAAATGAGCCGCCAACATGCGATCGCGCAATGCGAATGAATGCGCATGCCCAAGCGCTGTACAGCACAGTCCGCAGCGCGCAGAAAGAAACCGCAAAATTTATTTGCAAAAAATCGTAATTGATGCGGTAATAAACTTGCGGTTTTTGCCTAATTTAATGATGATTTTTTGTGCCGTTTCGATTTTTTGCTTTTTGCCTTTTGCTTTTTACTTTTTACTTCTTTTTCTGCTCTTTGTTTTTGTTGCATTTTTGTGTTTTTTTTTGTCGTATTAGAAATTGAACTCATTGAAGGCGAAGCGTAAAATGCATTATGTACAAATGAGATACAAGATACTAGATACGAATGCAATCACAATTGCGGCGCTGCACAGCGCAGCGCAGCACAGCACACAAAAAGATTCAAATATGAAATTTATTTATTGAACTTGGAGTCGATTATAGTCACGAATTCAATTTGAAGCCGCCGCCGCCGTTGCCGATTCTTTGGAATTGGCCAGCGTCGTCGTAGTCGTCGTTGTCGTCCGTCGGCATTGCATTGCGATTCTTTTTGCCAATGATGCCAACTCAAAACGATTTCAAATGCTGCGCATCGTGCCGCAAACGCAAACGCGAACGCAAAAGAATTCGCGCGAGAGAATGCCAATGCGATAAAGTATCTTTTGGATGCAGTCGTCGGTCGTTGTGGGCAACAAATGAACTTCAAGCAACCAGCCAACCACTTCGAGTTTCGAATGCCACCGAAAATCACAGTCGCACAGCCGCTGCCGATGCGCTGATGCGCTGCTCCGAGCAACCAAAGCGGCCATTATAGTAAAATATTTCACACACACACACACACAAAACGAAAATATTTTCAAATATTATTGGAATTGGTATCTTGGCGTTGGAAAAGCTCATCTCGCCATGCCGAATCTATGTGCATTCCATTTCGCGGCAAATTGTGTTGCTGTGCAACGTTGCCCCTTTGGGATGAGTGGCGAATTTATTTTTAGTTTCGAAACTAAAACGCTTACAAAATTTAGTCATCGAATGATTTGCTTCCGATAATCGAAACGAGCCTTAAATAATATTTGAATTAAATTAAGGTTTAAAAAGTACAAACTAAAGACGGATTTTACTATATAACAAATTTTATATAGATACAAGATTTGCTTTCAAATGAATTTTAGTGTTATAAATAAAGAACTTTATCTTATTTTAAGAAAAAATCGTTAAATTTTGAACATATAAGATATAAAATATCCATATAAATAACAACAATAAATATAATTTTTAATAATAGCCATTGATGTAATTGCATCAGTTCTTTATTTTTTGAGGGCTGATTAAATATCTTACTTTCTTAAGCTCTTTAAAAATGGCATCCATTAAAATTTCTTCAGAATCTGAGCGTGTTCTCCAGAACTTTTAAATGCAAATCGGTTCTTTTGGCAATAAATAACATCAAAGTCCATGTGCTCTTCCAAAATAAATTCAATTGGGATTTATGAAGATGCGTTTTCTTCAGAACTTTACTCTATAAATCGGTTTTATTGGCACAGAGGTACCGCAAAACGAATGTACTCTTCAGTTAATCAAATTTCTCCTTCGTATTTTTTTCCAAATAATTTAATTTAAAATACAATTTTACTTTTTAGTACCTGGAGCTCGGTCTCCCAGGTAATACAAATTATTTATTATATTAATATTCAACTAAGCCAACTACTAGGAGGAAATTGGGTATTACTTACTTTTGTAAGGCATATATTTCGCATTAAATTTCATTGCTACTTTATTCACTTCTCAAGAGAAGATGATACTTTTACAATGGAGTAAAGTATTTTGTATTATAGCTGCCAGACTCGCTTATAGAGGGAAAGGAACTAAATATGTCCAAAATTTCATAGGACATGGTCCATATAAAAAGGCATGCCTTATGTAAATGCTATTGCAACGACCATAGAATTATTGCAAACATTTTGCCGTCATATTGCTGATTTCTTTTGTTGGGCTACTTCGATTGCTATTGGAAAAGTTCTGTCCGAAAAATGGAAATTTCTGACAAACTTAAAAATACAAAATTGTTTAAATAACTAAAATAAAAACAACAACAAATATAGAACAAAAACTTAAATGAAAGTTTAAAATTTTGTATACGCAAATCCCCAAAATAGCCAAACGAGAAAATAACGATTGTCTAGCTATTAGAAATGATTGTGACCAGAGCAAAATTTGCAAAATTACTATCAAAGCCACAATAAAGTATCATTGTCGTCATTTTATCGTACCCACAAAAGTTATCATGATATCATCACTTCATCGTGACCGAAAATGTAGGCCAATGTTGCTGATAAGCGAAATCTATCAAAGTAAATAAATTACAATGGCAACACAATAAACAGGAGTAGAGCTATCTGTAGTAAATCAAAAGCCAAGACTTATTTCACAATTCCAAGTAGAAATCACAAAGAAACAAACGAAAATCAACCGACAAAAACGCGCAAATTGTCGTGATTTCTGTTGCAATAACAACAGCAGCGGCGACAGCAGCAACAGCAGCGGGCAATGTCAAATTTCCGACGGGAAAACGGTCGGTCGTTCTCTGTCTGCAGCATCCGGCTATGGAGCGACAAGAACGAAAATACAAAAAAAAAAAAAAAAAAACAGCTAAACATCTCGAAACTGCGACGATGACACAAACGTCATGCAAATGTCACCCAACTCTCAAACTTGAACTCGAAGCGAGCGGTAAATCTCGCACGCAGCATTTGTCGCATTGCATTGCATTGCAACAGTCGCCGGCCGCAATTGCAATCTCGCAATTGCAATTGAATTGGAAAATTTAAAAACCATAAATCTTATTTAAACTGCAGTTAGTTCGAATCAAATCAACGAAAATATTGCGCACACCGAAATGAGAGGAAACGTTGTTAAGCGTCGCAAACGCTGACAACGCTGACAAGCAAGCAAGTAAGCAAGTAAGCGTTAAGGCGCACACGGAACACTCTTTTTTTGTTGTTGTTTGTTTGTTTGTTTGTTCAAGAAACTGGGTAGGGCATCCGCGACCGGAGTATAGTAGTGTGCTCCGTTGTCGGTTCTGATTGCAGTGGCATTGAATGCATCAGTGCAATTTTGCAGCTTGTTGCATTTCACACAAATGTTGCGTTCATTTGAAGACAAACACACACTCAAGAACACACACGCACACACACATATACAAAATAATTGCCACGCAGTGGTTACGTAATTATTTTTGATATAGAAATAAATCATCCATCTGTGGCGACGGAATTTCGATTCCGGTTTTTAATTTGCATACTTCATTTTTTTAAAGGTTGTATTTGGATTTAATGTTAAAATGACATTCCTCAATGTAACATTATTTTGGGTTATTTTAACGTGATCTGAACTGTCGTCTTCATTTCAAAATTAAAAAATTAAAATGGAGAATGAAGATACAAATATTTCGATTACACTTTCATTACTTATTACTTTTTACATTGACAGTGTTAATTTAACATGAACCAGTATTAAGTTTGCAATGTATTGAAGTTATACTCGTATACTCCGATTACGCCTCTGTAATGAATTTTCCCGAAGATCTTGTTTCATCACTAAATAACATCAAATTGTGAAAGTTCATCAAAATCGCTTGATCGCTATCCTTCAGATACTGGAGTCAAATATATATACATACATATAAACTTAGCTTTTTCAATAGAATTAAATAGTACAGTGTAAAAGACATTTCAAAATTAAAATTGAGTAAGAAAATATAAGCAATTTCATTTTAATTTTAAATTTTTCAGATACGGGGAGATGAAAAATATCATGGAGCAATAAATGTGAGGTGAGGAAATTATAAAAATGTCGCTCTTCACCTCGATATTGTTTCTCTCTTTGAAAATTAAATATTTGTGTAGTTGCCATTGTTGCTACAAAATTATTAAGTAAACAAACACAACAACGTAGTTTGTTGCCAGAAATCCAGAAAATGAATATCAACATAAGGCAGAAAATTAAGGTCGAAATCGTGGTGAGTTCGCTCAATTTGCGTTCTTATTTCTACTTTCCTAATCTTATTATTCAACGATTAAAACGACATTGTCATAGTCAGAAATATTAATTCCATTGTCAATCTACACTATGAACACTAAACATGTCATATTATTTAACATGATAACAGTGTTAATTGAACATGATCCAGTGTTAAGTTTGCACTATCTTAATATTAAATATTAAACAAAACTACCAACATTTTAAAACAAAATAAAAAATTGTTAAATTAACATTCGATTGAATTGGGACAACATTTTCGGAACATGTCGAAATGTTTGTCCAACAACCCGATGAATAAATTACCAACCACTTCAAATGTTATTCCTGCAATAAATTTGAAGCATTTTTCATTCGCTCCACACGAAGTGGCCGTAATGTGTGGCAAATGCTACATTAAAGTTTAATCTGGCATTGGATTCATTGAACTCGCAATTGGCAGCACTGCATCCTACCGCTGAGTAAATTGCACTTCCACCTACATACATACGAGCTCGTTCGAGTACAGGCAAGATTCGTAGTTGCCCCACGGTGAAAATCTCTGCAACTTGGTTAATTACTTATGAACTTTAATTTGAGGCACAAGTGGAGGAAAACAACGTTTTTTGACCTTTTCCGTGTGAGAGTGGTTAATGGGTATATGAGATTTTGTAGTTTAATGAACTTGAGGCAAGTGGCAGGCAGCTGTGGCACATGCCAAACATGCTGCATGCAACAATTGTCAAGTGCAGCGCAGCAGTGGCAAAGTGCGCAAATGCAGTGGTTTCGCATTTAAGCAGGATAATTCCAAGGATTCTGCGGTTGTGGCAACAATCTCACTTCTGCATGCCACAGAAGATAGTTTGGTATGGTGCGAAATTCAGGTTGGGCCTGCCGCACGTAAGACACATTTCGGGTGGGTGAACTTTAGCTGGAATTGATGTACTCATGCGATATACTCGTACCTGGCCAAATGCTGTCAGTTTAAAGGTAAAGTAAACGGGTGTGGGCGGGTAGTTGAGTAGTTAGTTACAAACGTTCCTAATTGGGGTTTATGTTTTTGTTATGCAAATCACAAATTTGATTGGTTTGCGTTTCTATCGGCAGCAAGTTTGCAGAACTGTAACACGGTGGTTAATTAGTTAGAAAAAAATCTGCAAAAGATTTAGAAGACTTTTTTTTTGTATAATTTTTTTAAGTTTTGTCTCATATGCAGTTTTGTCTATAGTCCCTATAAATGTGACAACAAAACTGCATGACAATTGATACTAACAAAAAAGTCACAACATTTTTTATTGGAGTATTATTGCGGCCTACGATGCCATAAGAAGGCAGATATTAAATACAAATCAAACGACTATAGACAATCAAATTTAAATACAGTTTAAAAATATTTAATAGTTAAGGTTGGTTAATAAAAAACCATGCAAAATTAGAAAGAAAACTTCATATGTCAAATTTCGTCGTTTTTTTTGCATACTCTGGCCCACAGTGTTGAAATTGCATTAAGTTTATATCGCGACTCCTAATCAATTGACATGTGAATGTGACAAATTGCGTTTTTAGTATGCACGACATCTGTCAAAGCTCTGACTGAGATCAAATTAATTTTTGCAAGTGATTTAGATGACAAGATTTTATTAAGGCAGTTAGTCAAGAATCAGAATTGGCTTTTAGCTAAACACAAAAGTTAATGGAGAGACTTTAAGAGAATGTATCAAAAATTCGAGATAATAGTGAGTTGCAATTTTATAGGGTTTATATTATATTAAGTACTTAATTAAGTAATTCTTAGTAACAAAAAAGTATAAATTGAATATTATAGAAAAACTAAATTTTCGATGAGGAGCAAAATTAGAATTGGAATTACCTCTTAAATCCTGAACACCAGTTAAATAAAAAAAAATTTAATTGGTTCTATTATAGATTATTTTACGAGGGTGGTTCGAGAAGTACTTAGCCTACTAAAGAAAAACGAAAATTTTGGAAAAGTGGTTATTTATTTCTCAACATAGTCTCCTTTTAACTCGATACACTTGACCCAGCGATGCTCCAACTTCTTTAATCCATCTCAAAAATATGTTTTCCCGAGGTCTGCAAAGTAGGCCTGTATCGAGCAGTGAGTCTTAGTACTTATCGGACTACCCTCGTATTAAATACTTTATATAATATATTTGTATAATAGGTCCTATAAGAATCTCTTAATTAGATTCTATATAAAAGGCTCTTAAGTACAAGTATACTCCATAGTAGGTTTAAAACAGAGCTATTTACTGGGTTCTATAATAGCCGCTCTATAACATTATCTTTAAATGGGTATATAAGACTCTTAAAATGGCGCCATAAAAGACTCCTTAACAGGATTTTCAAATGTCATTGAATTAGTTAATAATGCCACAAATCTAACTTTGTCCATGGTTTCAGACAAAATAACTCTATCAGCTCTATTTAGCACTTTCGATAATAACAACTCCGCATGTTTACATACACTTAGGGACCGGCCCGGACCGAACCGCAGCATCATGCCGCCACCTGCAACGGTTGCTGGCATCCACTCGACAATGAATTGGCATTGGTTGGCGGTGGTCTCGCGTTGTTAACTGTCGTTGGTGTTTACCGAAAATGTTGAAACAATTATTTGCATTGCAGTGGGCGCTCTGAGGCGAGCTAACCAATTTATCCACATTGACAGTGGGTAACAACTCGACTCGTGCGCGCCATACCATGAGAGAATAGCCGAATGGCTGCTCCAATGTTAAATCAACTCTGCCACAGTTGCCTGCATGACTGAGTTTTTAAAGTGCAACATGGAAGCATGGACTTCTTTTCAATTTTTTTAAATTTATTTTTAAACAAATACAACACGCAATGATTTATTGTTGGGGGAAACTTTAAAGTTTAAATTGCTTGTTGTTGTTGTTTTTTTTTGATTTCGTTGGCAACATTTGTAATTACAACTTAACAATTGCAACATGAAAGCGAACTTAACGATGTATTGACCTGGTAGTTGGTAACTGACATTGACGTCGTCGGAACAGTAGCAACCGACTGTGATGATATGTTGTCATTGTGCTGCAATTAGGGCGCTAAGTATGCAAAAGGGAGTTGTGTCTTATGTTGCAAGGTATCATTTTAAAAGTCACTGAAGCAAGTAGAGGAATCGACTGACAATTACACTCATCGTGAAGTAACCGGTTTGAAAGTATGAAAAGTTGGAAATGAATAACTTGAAAAAAGTACTAAATTACAAGTACCCGGCTTTAGTAGTAGAATCTAGATATAAGGGTTATTTTAGGTTATTACTATGGAAAAAATTTGATATTTTATATATAATAACAAATAATAATAATAATAGAACTGAAAAATCTGGAAATCTTTAAAGACCCGTACCCGCAGCTACTTAAGTTAATATTATCCGGTTAACTAATTAATGCGGTATTCGAATTCGAAACAATAAACGTAAGTAATTTAACTTCTCGTTGAACATGTTTCGAAATGAAATTAATACGTTATTATACGCTTCTGTAAACGTTGTTGTAAAGTGCAGTAGTAGTATGCAAAAGAAAAAGTAGTAAATGTCAACGGAAGAAGGGTTCGCGATACAACTGCAAAACGCCAACAACAACAAAGGCATTAACTGATCTTTTATAAGGATTTAAATGAAAAATTGCACATATCTGCTTCTCAAATTACTCCAATCGAACAAAGGGATATAAAAAAAATTATACAACAAAAAAAAAGAACAAAAATTAAAAAAAATGGTAAATAAAAAATTAAAATACAACTACAAATGTGGAAAAAAAATCCACCTTCGCTTTAATCCGTTTATGGTAGGTATGTGGCGGCCACATTGTCTGACGACTGCGAGCAGTCGGTGTGCAACAAAAGCAGAAAGCATAAAAAAATACATATCGCAGGTAATGCTTACTGGAAGGTAATTAACCGAAATTCGGCATGATACGAACACAACAGCGATATCGATTGCACTGAAATTAAAATTAAACAAACAAAAAAAGAAATGGTAATAATAAAAAATGGTCCGCATGAATCGGAAGTCGGAACGAAAATACCCTGCAGGATATAAATATCAGGATTAAGTTGGATATGAAAAAAAAGAAACATGAAAAGACACCTGAGAAATAATGTTGTATTTAAAACAATAATTAAAACCGGCAAAGTTATGAATATGCAAGTGTTTGTTAATATCTGTAGGTAAATGTGTGTGTTGTCGACTTTTTAATACCCTACTTTATAATAAGTTATCGTTCAATTTAATGTATTGATTTGGGTTCTTCATATTGTGTAAATAACAAATGCCAATTCTTAGTCAGGTTCTGATTTTATTGTAGTACCTTGAGTTATTCTTAAAGCTAGAAAGCTAAGGAGAATTCAAAAATGGCTCTAGACTCAGTTTCAAGTAAGTTCCACAAGTTATCATAATCAAAAATTTCGAGTAAAAAGTTTGGAATTTAAATTTTGAATATTGTTGTAAAGAAAATGATGTAACAAATCGTTATTAAAAATGTTCCTATTTAGATTTAAAAAAAAAATTGTTTTGCAAATGGTTGAATAATAAGGTTAGGAAAGTAGAAATAGGAACGCAAATTGAGCGAACTCACCATAAATCGTGGTGAGTTCGTCTTATTTTGAAAAATGTTTTTTTTTTTATATATGACAATAAACTACGTTGCTGCTTTTATTTACTTAATTATTTTGTACTATGGCAACTACGCAAATATTTAAATTTCATAGAGAGAAGCAATATCGAGGCAGACGTTTTTCTACTTTCCTCACCTTACATTTTGTAGACTAAGGTTTTCACTAAATAGTTTAAAATACTTGACATAGAAAAGTCAAATCTACCTAATACCCTTGATAAAGACTTGTTTCAATGAAGTAGTAAAATGAAGTAGTAAAATCCTAAAACGCTGACCTGGCTGTAGGGTATTCAAAGGTAGTTCCAAAGCTAATTCAGCTCAGACCCTTGCCTTGGCCGCCATATTGTCAGCCTTAAGTAGAAATATATATAAAAAAAAGTACCGCCTTGCTTTATGCACAACACACACACACGCCCTGCCCTTGTCTTAATTATACATTTTTCAGCATATAACACGGACGGACAGCGTGGACAGACGTTAACAATGCACAGTAAATTTTCAAGTGCATTGTTGGGCACATTTTAGCAAAAAGCAAGAAGGAGTGCGTCTCGCGTATGCAACTGGATTGGTTGCAATTTCCGAAATTACCTCATAACCGCATGTGGCATTCGATGCGACTATACTCGTACTCGCTTTTGGGCTACCTACCATCTAATTGTTTTTGTTTTTTGTTTTTTTTGTTCTGTTTTGTTTGTTTGAGTTTTAGAGCTTTGTTTGACGAATTGATAAGCTGACTGATGAAGTCCTTCGAGATATATTGCAGCCATAATTGTGCGAACATAACCACCCGAATGCGTTCAGTGCGCTTCCTGCTGTGTTGAAACTGCAAGAAGCAAGAAGCAAGAAGTGCACCATATTCTTTTTTTTTTCTTTTTTCGTAAGGTGGCATGAAACAAAACCCTTCCTTTATGGGGTGGAAATGAGTCAGTTAAGGGTGGAGTAGGTTTTATTGTGCGACGGCGTTATGTTTCATCGGGAAACTTGAAAAGTTTTAAATTAAAAATTGATTCATTTTAACGTAAAGAATCGTTCATAGTCGCTTGCCATACTCAAACTTCATAAACGTTTTTCACTAAACTCAAATAATAATTAGCAATAATTAATTAGCCAAGTAATTAACTTAAAATTTAAGGCATTACGGACCACTTAAGACGTTATTTTTGTTTACTTTAAACACTCGTTTACCTCTATAGAATAGACAGAATATTTCATCCTGTCATTAAACTAAAGGTTAAAATTCCTTAGCTCCTAGATGTGGTCTTTGAACTCCCTACGAAAGTAAACAATCTCTTTTAAAAGAAAAAGCAGATATCGCTCATTATATTTGGCCCTAAAAGACATATTTTTTTTGTCAAATGCTGCTCTTGTCATTGCGATTCCAGACTGAGTGCCTACAACTGTCAAAGTGCTCGAATAATGTCGAGCAATCCATCAACTTGTACGGCAATTGCTAATTCCAAATGCAAATTCGTGTAAATTATTTAATGGCAATGGAAGCTGCAGATGAAGTATTGCTTTCAATATGGCGGCCGCTTTGTCTGTCCGTCCGTATGTCTGTCCGTCTGTCGGTTTGTCGGCTTTGTTTAGCAAAAGGTTGCCACAGCGTTTTAATATTAGGAACCTCATTATTGTGGTTTTAATTGCATACACGTACGCGTTCGCTCACTCGAAACACACACACGGTCACATTTGCCAGCACTAATACGAACGCAACAATTCAGGCGAAACATCATTAACCGCAATTTCGGTGTGAAAACGATTTATTGTCTTGTCGCCGCCACCAACGTTACCACAGCGCAGAGCATCGCATCGCAGCGTACCGCAACCGTTGCCACACCTCTTTCATATGCCAATAACAAAATTACGCCCACTTGCACAGCGCTTTTATGTTTGAAGTTTCATAATAAAGCCCAAGTTTTGTGCGTGTTGTGAGTGGTTGTACAGGGCCGTATTCAGGAATAGTTTCACAAAGGATCAACAGTTTTAGTTGAGTGGAGACAAAATGAGTTTGTTATAACCAAAAGATTGTAAGTTTATTTTTGTAAATTTGTATTATTCATTTGTGGTAACTGTCAACTATTTTAGGCCTTTCTGGTGAATTTATCGTCTTTTTTTTTAAATATTTTTGTTCCTACTATAAACTGGGCCAATACGCTTAGTCTATAGTTAATGGGTCCTGTAAAATAATGCTTTGGTATCACACCAGCCCTCCTTTTAACTCTTAAAGCATATTAAGTCGGTTTATAAATAAATTTAGAAATTTTAGTTTCGGAAATCCTTGGCAAAGAACTAAGAACTAAGAATCTTAACATTGGAACCAATTTGAAAAGGGATTTAAAATTGTAATACAGAAAATCTTAATTCAAGGACCATGGTTGAATAATGAGGTTAGGAAAGTAGAACTGAGAGCGCAAA
This sequence comes from Suillia variegata, assembly GCA_949127995.1. NCBI lineage: Eukaryota > Metazoa > Arthropoda > Insecta > Diptera > Heleomyzidae > Suillia > Suillia variegata. The sequence goes on along the minus strand of OX421846.1, from coordinate 28,851,483 downwards.
TTGTGCGAACTCACCTCGATGTCTGCCCTATTTTATTGCCTTATTTTTTAATTTGATTTGTTTTATAATTGACAAAAAATTGATTGTTGTTTTTATTAATTTACTTGATAATTTTGTAGCAACCATGGCAACTACACAAAGATTTAATTATAGAGAGAAACAACATCGAGGTGGATAGGGACAATTTTCTACTTTCCTCACCTTATACTTATAACACCATGGCAAGAATCTATTTAAATAGGTTTTAAAAATTGAGCGTTTAAACAATTTGTTTTGAAACATTTATTACACTATTATATATGTTTATTCTTGATTTTATTGGGACCAAGACTGTACCCCTTATATAAGAAAAAGTTTTTGATATAAACAAACATTGGTCGGGTGATGTCACACAAAAGTAACAAAAGTGTATTTATTTTTAATTTATCATAAATATTTTATTTCAGCATTATCCTTTTAGAACTTTTTGGTTCAATACAGCCCTGTGTGAAATTACATACAACACACACACAAACACACGTATGCGCAATTTGACAGTTAAGCATGACAATGTGACATTTGTAGGGGGCGCGTTTCACACCTTCATTTAACAGCAGCAGCATCAGGAGCAGCGACATCGATGACGCGTCTTCAAATGTCACTTCCTGACAAACGCAATAACTCAAATATGAAGCGTCGTCGTCGTTGTTGTCGTCGCTTATTGTTGTCTCGAATGCAATTGTGCGATTTCCTTCGACGTCTTTTTTTTTTTTCGTTATTGTTTTGTTTTTTTTTTTGCATTTTGCATGAAATGAGGAAGAAATTATTGGTGGCATCATTGGTTTGCGGCACATCATTCAGCATGCATGCACGCATCTATGACTAATGAGTTGCGGTGCGGTATGCTGGCGTGAGGTTCAAATAATTTGAAATAATGAGCATTAAATATGAGCTAAAAGTTATCAAATTGATACTTTAAACCATACGTGAAAGATAATGAAAAAATAATGGAAAATTAATTGATTTGATTAAAAATTTTATTACAAATGAAGGTATTGTATTATTTATTAATATCAGTTTCATGTGATTTGGGTAAGGAATTTCACGCGAATGAAGTGGTTAAGTTTTCCTTCTGAATCATGAATTTTTTTAAAATGGCATAAAATCGTTAGTGTATATTTTTTCCATATGCACTAATGTCATGATTTTGCATATTTTTGGAAAATTGTACGGTTATTTGCATATTTTATAATAAATGCATACTTCTATGCAAATTTTCGTAAAATTTTACGTATACACTTTTTAAAATTTTATTAAACTAAGCTTCTTAGTGTACATAAAATTGTTATTAAAACAGATAGAGTCGTGTCTGGATATAGTGAACTAATTATAGCAAGGCCTGTTTACAGTATTGAGGTTTTTCACTATATCAAGGTTCAAAAACATAACCACAAAGTTCAATTTTGATTCGTTCTTGTGTTATTTGTTGCTTTTTGCTTGAAATTGCTTTCACTATTTAGAGTAGTCCATGTTAAAATTTGGGTGTTCACTATATCGAGGTGTTCAGTATATAGGGTGTTCGCTATACCCAGACACGACTGTATTCTCGAAGTGCATTGTGTTCTTTGAAAAAAGCTTCTTAAAAAAATTAAGTGCATTCCAATTATGTTTGTTTAATCAGAAGCAATAATTGTTTTCTGTTCTGTTTATATAATAAATTTTTCGAAAAAAAATTTAATTGCATATTTTTGGTGCATATTTTTCAGTTTTAGTGGCATATTTAAAATAAATTTTAAGAACATTAAAGTACATGCGTTTGAACCTATCTTCTAAATACTTTCGTATTCTGACACTATTCTGGGTACACACAATGATCCATGAGGACTGAGAGCTATGGTCCCATATCAGTCGACATCAACTCTAACTCTGAGTGCATGTTGCGCATATAATATTTTTTAATTTTTAGTTCAAAATACTATTTCAAAAAACCATTTTGTCCATTTACAAATTACTATAAGAGAGCTTTTTTAGTTTTACCAATATTTATATTTAATTCACTGAAAATAGACTCTTTTTTTACAATATTATGTGTCAAAAACATCGACTTTTTATTTTAAATAGTTCACATTTTTAATAGTACATACATATATACGTAAATAAATTCCAACAAACATACAATATTTTGCATATTCAAATGTATGTATGTGACAATGACAATTTTAAATGTTATTTTAACCTGCTGCTTTACTCTCAACAAGGGCATGTACGAATTTTTTTTTGGCATTTGTGTGGTTTTGACATAATTGGCATCAATTTAACTGCAGGTGGTACAAACCGGCGATTATGCTCTATCAACAACAACAACAACAACAACAACAACATATTACACGACATTTAAAATACCTGCGCTACGTGCTAGATTTATTTTAGAGAAAAAAAAAACCAACCCAATATTATGGCAAAAAGTGAGAATAAACTTCTTTCGAAGGTGTGTGTGTGAGTATGTGTGTGTGTGTGTAACCGATATACGAATATGAATTCAAATTTACAACAAATACTAAAGTGAGTTTAAAGTTAATGCGACATAAGCTGTCATAGACACGCTCCAGTTCTGGAAATTTTGATAAGGTGAATCGCGCAAAGTTTGACATTCACTGGCTTAACACTCGCGAGCGACAAATTGAAATATTTTAAACGATTATTTCATTTATTTTTTTTTATTTATTTGAAATATTAAAATTACAAAAAATTTTTAATATCTGGTACTTAAATAATCGACTAGTGACTTTGTACTCGTACTTCAATTGTATCTGGCTATATAAGATACATACATTATTTTTATCGTTTGCTCTATAATAAAGTCTGAATGGCTTGAGGATTTTTTTTTTAAATTTGATGGATTTTTTTCAAGTTAATATCGTCGACGGTTTTTATTTCTGGGTGGCATAAAGTCATCATCGTCGTCAGAGCTGCTGTCCGATTCCGATTCATGTCGCATTTGACGACGACGCTTCTCAGCCTGAAGATGTTCCATAAACAAGTTCCGTTTCACTTTGGCTGGCGAGATGTATGGCAAACTTTCATTATCGTCATCGGAGCTGATGTCGAATACCACAACAGGCGAGATCGGCTCATACATATGTCTTTCGGGTGGCGGTGATTCAGGTGAATCTGGTAGTTCGGGAATATAAAAAGCCTCCATGGACGTTGTTGGCACGACAGCTACCGTCGAACTATTTTCGGCAATTGTTGCGTTCTCGGATTGATGAGAAGAATTATCATTTGCTTCTATTTCGCTGGAGTTCAGAGTGTTTGTGGTTCTCTCCGGGTCAACATTTTCACGAGGCATGTTGTTGTTTTTTGAGAATAAAACAAATAACTTTCAACTCAAAAGATTTAAAAAAAAAAAAACACTCGGTAGGAACAGAATGACTGTAAGTCGTTCGTATTGAATCGTACTGATAATGCTGAACCTGAAGTATGGCCTTATATAGGATTTCAAAACATATATATATATATATTATAGATTTCCTAAGTGTAAGTAAAATTCGGGTACCTGGTTTAGTAACTGTCTGTGTACCTGATAATATTTTTTTTATTAACGTTTTCCTTTTCAATCTAACAGGTACAACAAATGTTAGAAACAATGACTTTCCCGAAGTTGCTATATTTCAAGGTATGAAAATGTCAAAATTGGGAAAATATAACAGAAAAACGTTTTATTTAGATTCAAATAATATTAATAAAAATGTTTTTAATAAGGTTATACTTAAAGCTGAGGCCCTATGCTCCCCGAGGAGTTCAAGGATCCAATGATGATGATGATACTCAAAGCCAAGAAGGGGGCATGGTAGGTATGATAAAGTGTATATATAAAGTATATATATAAATGATCAGCGTCGGATTCTGAGTCGATTTAAGGATGTCCGTCCGTCGGTCCGGCTGTCCATCTGTCCCAGCGATAACAGCCGTAGTTTAAAAGCTATCGAGACGAAATTTGGAATGTGAGCTACAATTCTCAAAGCGGAGGCTAAGTTCTCAGGTGCACAAATTAGCCACGCCCACCTATACGCCCACATATTGTAAAACTAAGTACAAAAATATTCGATTATTTCACTAATATTGCTTCTAAAAATCTGAAATTTTGTATCTAAGGTTGTAAAGGCACTGTCTATAACTTCACCAAAAATGGGCGTGGTTGAATCAATTTAACGCCCACTTTCAAAAAAAGGATGGATCAATTTTACGCCTACCTCCATTGTTTAGGAACTTGATGCGCTACATAGATAATATGTAACGAGATGCACCGGGAAGAATAACAGGATATACAAATCTGGCCCGCCCACTTATTACGCCCAAAATTTGTTTAAGTGAAGATATACGATGCCATTGCTAATATTGCTTCTAAAAATTTGAAATTTTGTTTCTGAGTTCATAGAGTAAATGCCGATAATTTTACCGGCGTAACTCAGCATCGCTACACCGGGATGTTCCGCTAACTAACGACAGGCATTATAAGCTAGTAATATATACGAGGGTGGTCCGAGAAGTACTAAATTTTACCGTACGATGGAGGTCTACTGTGAAGACCTCGAGAAAACGTATTTTTCAGACGGGTTAAATAAGTTGGAGCATCGCTGGGTCAAGTGTATCGAGCTAAAAGGAGACTATGTTGAGAAAAAAATTGACATTTTCCAAAATCCGAACTATCGAATTTATTTTAATTTTGTTTCTTATTTAAAAAAGGTACAAGCGAGATGTTATAGCAAAAATATTTAAATTGTACACTAACATGTGGTTTAAAATTATCCCACGTTAGTGTACAAGGGTTAAGACTTTTATAATAATTGCGTCGCAAACTTTAACGACCTCTTGCGGCGGAAAGTCAATGTCTGAACGGAAACTGCATAAAATCGACGTGTGTTCATAAATTGATATGAATGCTTAAACCTCTTCTGTGTGGGACACGTCGAAGACGTCTTATGACAAGCGAGACAAATCTCAATAGACACAGGAAACAAAACTATGGAACGGTAGTTGGAACATTTCGCGATGCCACCAATAGCTGCCACAGTCGTTGCCTAAGATTTCGCGTTGTCCCTGACACGGTGCACAGTGTGCAACTCCGATATGAGGTGAATAAGGACGCGATGCAGATGCCATTATGACGCGTTTTGGATACGAATATATATCCGCTTCGCTACACATAAGCTAAGCTAACACGTTGTTTTGCTTCCGCTGGAAGACATTGTTTTTCGTTGCAGTCGACATGATATCCTGCGGAGCAGTACAACTCCCGTCACGTGACGATAATTTTGAACCTGATGCTGAACGAACGCTGATTGTGACGCGAAGATGATTTATTTGCATTGGCGAATCGGATAGGTGGGTGGGATTAGCTAAATGGTAAGATGCTTTTCCAAACGTGGGAGTAGTGTTTAAAGTCACTGAATTCGATATGGTAACTACGAAAATTATTTTATGTTTCTATGTATTAGGTAACGCCTGCAATTGTCGGATAAATTACGTTCGCAGTTATTTAAAGCAACTGCCTTAGTTTAAGAGCTATCGAGCTTAAATTTTGTATGTGAGCTCTTATTCTCTATGCCGAGGCTAAGTTCTAAGATTGGCCAAAACTTCTACTCCCTCTCATTGAAACCATTCTTTTCCGTGCGAACAAAAAAATTAATTGAAATAGTTCCAGTTCGAATTTAATATATAACATTTTGTAGAAACACAAAACTACTCACAAAAAATGGGCGTCATCGGATAAGAACCACGTCCACCTTCCATACTTAGTTGGCGTTAAATTAATCCAACCACGCCCATTTTTGCTGAAGTTATCGACAGTGCCTATACAAACTCAGATACCGAATTTCAGATTTTTAAGATCAATATTAGCGAAATAATTCAATATTTTTACTTAGTTTAACAAATTGTGGGCGCAAGAGGTGGGAGTGGCAAATTTTAAAGAAATCATTTTTAAAACTTTCTATTGAAAACAAAATCCAAGTCCTGAAGGACTGGCCAGCAAATCTTTTTATACCTGTGAGAAGATTTTATCTGACGCATTACCTGGAATTATTGATTTGTAAATCTCTAAAGGGCAATACATAAACATTTATTTGTTAATGTGTGTCATTAATATACGTGTATGTCCTTTTAGCCTCGTATGTATAGACATTTACTGAGAACCCAGCCGTAATATAAAATCATTTATGATTTCCATGATCGAATAAAATTAACACAGGATTACTATTTATTAATATGAACCTATTTTTTTGTTGCAATTACGAATAGAATTTGTAAGGCAAGTGTGCTTGAATGTCTCTCATCGCCCAAGCAAACCTTTTAATTTAGGTAGATTGCATGAATAACCAAACCGAAACAAATATGACAAATATATTTTTATGACCATCATAGCAACAGCGACAAGACACAAGGTGCCTTCCTTTGTGGCGACAACAATTTAATTACTACAAACTTGTGCTGCCGTCGTGCATCGCGTTCTCCTTATTTGTTGTCTTTAGGGATTTAGATTTAGAGTTACTGCGTCATCGGAGGATTTCACTCATCAACGCAGTATTGGCGCGATTGTGTGGCTCAGCGTTAGCTGTGTGTGAGTTTTTGGGTGTCAGTGTTGGTACTCTACGCATAAACAATCTTGATAAATGTTATCACATGATATCGTAAAATGTATCTTATAATTTCAAGGTGTATCTTATAAATTTACGATATAATTAATGTTCATATAACTCATACAAAATAGTTCTTAGTTGGTATATTTTATTTTAGTTTATTTGTTTAAAAAGGCTGAATAATAAAATTTGTTCTTGGAAATATTTTTCTTGTTTCTTGTACGTAAATATCTGAACTTCATAAATTATTTATGAAATCCAGATTTGCATTGTAAAAGATTATGAAATTGTTATCTTCGAAATTTTACATCTTGATGTGTAGACATTTAAATGAACCAACACTAGCATGTATGCATATCTGACAGATACTTTATTGCTGCAACGCCCTTTTATAGCTCGCCGAGTGGGGGGGCCTCATATCATTAAAAGTGGGCGATTAAAGTTTTTATGGCAGCGCAGCTTCCAGAATTACATAAAACGATAAACAAATTTATGTTTTATAATCCGAATCAGTATGTATGTTGTTATTGTTATTATTGTTGTTATTGTTGTTTTGTTGTTGTTGTTGTTGTTGTTTTGTTCTCTCTCTGTGCTGTTTGCCATTAGACATTTGGTTCATAAAACTTTTGATAGCGACGTTTGTTTCATGCGGTTTGATGCGACTGCGGCAGGTGTATCTTCTACACACATTCAAGATAGACATCGTCCATGCCATCACGTGGATTCAGCTTCTACTTTGTCTTGCTGTTGTTGCTGCTGTTGTTTTTAATTGCATGTCATGTATGTGTCAATTGAAATGGTTTTGTTCATGTTTTTCTTTTAATATAGCCTCACTTTTGACATTTTGTGCAGTTGTCATGCGTCTTTGGGCAACTTTTCCGGTTCTATTTTTTTATTTTCTTCTGTTTTTAATATCTTTTCTAATTACAACTTAATGATGATGTTGTTAAAATATAATTAATGATATGCTGGCATAAATTAAAGCAGACATTAAAACTGTTCTCTGCAATAAAATCAAAAATGTTATTAAAAAACATGTTTTTGATAAACCGAAAAAATTACTTAACATAGAATAGATTTCCCATTAGTTTTAGGTGGTGAGACTCATTTAAGAAACATACTCACATGCTGCATGCAGCATTTGCTGTTACTGCTCATGTGGAGTTAACATTTGTATCGCATGTTGGCAGCAACAGAATCGCCCGTTGTTTGCGCTCTGTTGCCTGCACATTTGCAGAAATTTAATAACTCAGAGCATAGTCTGCAGACTTTTAGAAATTCCAGAGTCAAATTGTCTGCTATTATTTAACAGACAGCCCCTGTGTATGTTCTTATGTCCTGCATATCGACTGTCTTTGAGTTCTGTTAAGACTGTGACTCAAATCTGTAGAATGCTGAAGGAGAAATTTCTTTTAATAATTCTCGCATGCAAGTTTTACGATATGATTGAAAGGAAATGAAAGTTCTCACAAATTTTCCTTAATAAGTTAATAAAAAGTAGATAATATATTCCATTAAGTTATGGAAGTAGCTAAGCCTCAGCTAATCATTTAACGAAAAACCTAATTTTAGTATATATTATTTTAGATATCAAATCGTACACATATGGTGAGGGGCTCTGCAGTATTTAGCCATATGTAGATTTAGAAATTTATATATTTTAAAAAGTTGCCAAATATTTAGAAAAGTTAATATTTGAATTTGAGAAATTTAACTTTACACCGAGTTGGACTTGAAGCTCTGATTTCAAACATACCGAGTGTACTTAGTAGACTAAACGCGCTTAACCTATTGAACTAACATATTGATCGGTATAATAACAACAAATTCCCTAATTTACATCAAAAGGAAATTGATTTGTTAAAATTAAAGTTATATTATAAAGTTTTTACTTTTAATTACGATGAATCAAAATCGCGATTAATAGTCTTGATATAGTGAGCACCCGATATAGTGAACATCTGTGAAAGCTACCTGAAGTCATTGAAAGTTTAGAAAAAGATATCGGCCGCCCCAGCTTATGGCCAAAACTACTTATTGTGATTGTGCTGATATATTTCAAGTCATTACATACAAAAATATGTCTTTTGAGCAAATAAAACGAGTTTTTGAACAACAAAAAATTTCAACCCTGATATAGTGAACAGGCAAAAATTAGTTCACTTTATCCATGGCCGATTATTCTAGTAACAGAACATTGTACTGAATATCAATCCTCTCTAAAAACAATTTGTACTTGGAAAGTTGTCATGGAAATAATGGATGAACCTGCCAAATCCGAACCACTTTCAAATCTGATAGGTACTAATTAAATTAAATAAAATTGAAAGTTTGTCAAAATAATTTATTTTAAATTTTTGAGATAAGCATCATCGGTTCCATCAGAAAGAATATTTTCAAAAAAATGATAATCGCCGATTAATGGAGATAATCAAGTAAGAACAATTGCAACCCAAGTTTGAATTAAACAAAATTATTCAATAAAATGTCGTATTATTCATTTTGTATACACATACATACTTACATTGTATATCAGCAGATTAAGTAAATGCACAAATTTCAACGCCTTTCATTATTTTGGACCAAACTATTTGTATTTGTATTTGTGAACCTAATTAAACGGCTGAAAGAAAAACTAAGCTAAGCAAACAATTACAACAAGTGCTGAAATATTGCATACTTGGCAACTAATTAAAATAAATAAACACGAAATTAATCAAGTCGTGCTGACACAGCAGAGCTCAGAAGCGTCGCGAAAATTCCCCAAAAATACCAAAATGACGAAATTTCGAAATTATTTACAACAACGAACGAACAAGCGAAACGTTCAAATGTTGAAAGAAATAAATTAAACTTCGACACCGAACTGCGAACGGAGACACTTACTCTACTTGTACATATGTATGTATGTATGCAGTATGGAGAGGACGGACGAATGCCGCATTGCGTAACCGAGTCGCGTATAAAACAGCGCACGCCGCTGCTGCTGCTGTTGGTCCATTCGAGGAGCTCCTTTTGCTCCTCCTGCTCATCGTCGTCGTCGTGTCACGAAATAACACAAATTCCAATAAGCAAGACGCATGAAGCAATGCGTACGCTTGCCGCGCTTTGATGACAATTTGAAAGTGACACGCGTCACGCGACTGACTTCGTCTATCTACAACGAGCGCGCAGGGTGTTGTGCTGTGCTGGTCGGAGCTAACAATTAAATCGACGAAGATGGAAGAAGACACCATCGAATTAAGCAGTTGAATTGTGTGTCACAATTTCGGTGGCGCGCAAAGTCGCTAGTAAAGTACAAAGGAGCTAAGAAGAAGTGGGGCCGGGGGGCGGGGGAAGGGACATTAGGTTACGCGGCCATTAATGAAATTACTTTGAGTTTGGCTGGAGTTCATTCTACCCCCGAAATGCAATTCAAACGAATGACCCGGAGCTGGTATTTATATCGCTATAAACTGTAAACACTAATGACTGATTGCGGTCCAGAATCGTCGCTGTAATAAATTTGTACACGAGCGGGTAATATTTTTTTGGTTTGGGTTTGCTTTCTTTCTAAGCGTATCCAGATCCATAGTAAGGACTGACCAAATGGAATAGACTTAAATGCAAATAACACAAATTTTCATGACCCAATCAAATGCAATTTCAAATTTATTCATTATCTATGAGACTGGACCTAAACTAATCCCCAAGATCCTCTGGTGCCGAACTTAAACTATTAATGACTTTTTAATTCCAGAGCATCTTTCAATTATCCGATCAATTACTCCAAAAATATACATACGTCGGTATTGTTTTCTTAGGCTCAACACTAAGTCAATGAAGACTCACACTCCAACTTCCGAGGAATAATTAAGAATCAACTGCTCTGCAGATCACCTACAAATTGTAATTTTTAGTAAATACTTTAAGGCATCCGTCCGTTCGTCCGTCCACATGTACTTACATACATACATACTATAGCTGTAGCTGTGCGATGGTATTTTTAGAACAAACATGTCACGACGCGTGGTTCATGGCAAGCCCAAGACACAGTTGCGGCACATCACCCATTTTAAAGCGTTTTCAAGATCAATGCGCGCGATTTCATGGAAAATTGTCTGCTGTGGCTGCGACTGCGACTGTGTGGCTTTAGCATTTGCATTTAATCGCTTTTAATTTAAGAGCACATTTTTCCCTCGTTGTTGTTGTTGTTGTAGCTATTTGTGAAAATATGTATTCCTGCGCTGAGGTATGTACATATGTATTTTTTTAACAGATTCGTTTGTTAATTTGTAAGAATTCGTCGTTCATAGTTTGTTCGGATCGTTACGCTGTGATGGATGCGATGCGCGTCAGCCGTCGCTAATCTCATTTGCATGCGTGCTACGGTAGCGGCAAGTATCCATCCGCCTGTCTGTCTGTCTGTCTGTCTGTCTGTCCGTTTCTCTGTACGTATGGCATGTTTGTCTGTGTGACAGTCCCTTTGCGTCTTGTGTTTTGTTGTGCTGCTTTAATTTGAATTGTCAATAAATTCAAGAAATGAAATCGTTTCGCTTCCATTTCTGTCACGTGTAATTATTTTTTCAACATGTTGCAGCAACTTGTGTTGTTGTTGTTTTTATTGTTCTTGTGGTTGGTGTTGCTGTTGCTGCTGTCTTCGTTGATTTTCAAGTGTCATCATCTAAACTGTGGAACTAAACATGTTTCATGCTTTATTATTTTTGTCGCAATTTATTTTTGGAGGGGATGGGGATTTCGGAAATTTGTGGTTATTATGAATAATTATACAATTTGATATGTACGACTCGGATGAATTTGGCTTAAAGCGAATTTCCTGTTTAACAACATGAAGTAAAACTGCCGGAAGACAAGCGTCTAAGAACGCTCACAAGAAAACTTAAATTCAAATTTTCCTACATAAATAAATTTTGAAATTTTTTAGGAACTTGAAACTTGAACTTGGGCATGGACAATTGAGTTACCAAGAGACCATTTAAAACAACCAGTTGCTATTCCAATAGATATCATTACCTTGCTGATTTGGAAAAACCAAGAAGCTATTAAATAATTGGCCGCAAATTTTAAATGGACAACAATTTTTTTTATTTTTTTAATACGATTATTTCTATAAGACTTTCTACGCGGCGCGGTTCAACTTGTGCAATGCTGTTGTATCAAATTTGGGGTCGCCCTTCTTTGCGAATCCAGCCAGCAGCCGCTTTAGCCTCATGATCGACTGACCAGGATTCAAACCCTTGGGACATGTGTTCGTGCAATTGAATATGGTGTGGCATCGATATATGCTATACTGGTTGTTTATTTGCTGCAAACGTTCCTCGGTCATGTCGTCACGCGAATCGATGACCCAGCGATAAACCGCCAACAGTATGGCCGGTCCGAGATAGCGATCACCGCTCCACCAGTACGATGGACAAGCCGACTGACAGCAAGCGCACAAGATGCATTCGTACAGTCCATCAAGCTTTTCGCGGTCGTCGATGTGTTGTAAGTACTGGGCGCGTCCCTTTTGCTCCGTAGCCTCGTTTCTGCGTTGCAGCCACGGTTTAATGGAGCGATACTGCTCGTAGAAGTGACTCATGTCCGGAACGAGATCACGCACGACATACATATGCGGCAGCGGATAGATTTTGAGTGTCCGCGAAATATTCGAATCGATTGGGATGACACAGGCGAGCGTATTGAGGCCGCCAATGTTCATGGCGCACGAACCGCAAATACCCTCGCGACAGGACCGGCGAAAAGTCAGAGTTTGATCCATTTCGTTTTTGATTTTAATTAGCGCGTCCAGCACCATTTTGCCGCAATCATTCAGATCGACTTTGTAAGACTGCATTGTCGGTTTGGTTCCAGGATGCCAGCGATAAATCATGAAATTCTTTATACGGGGCGCTTTTGTTGGAGGTGGTAGCTTTTGTTCAGAAGGTGGTCCAGCTGCTGCGGTTGGTGTTGAAGTTTGTGTTGGTGGTGCTGATGCTGGTGGAGGAGGTGTTGGTGGTGGCGGTTGTTTTCCTAATTGATCACACGGTATCTTCGAGCAGGGCGGTTTATCTTTTCCGCTAAATCGCTTCGTAATGCTGGGTAACAAGATTCCTATTCCTTTACGCGCTCGTAGGAAAATCGAAGTAGTAAGCAATGCCATTCATGAAAATGAAAAACTTTATATTGCGCTTGCACAATAGCGGTTAAAATAAAAACTTAAAAATCTTTGAGACAAAATTATAAAGCGAAAAGTGACACTCAAGTCAAGGAGTTCGCCAAGTTTAATTTTTGCTTCTATAAAGTAGATTCCATAGCTAAATAACAATGAGACAGACATTTTGTTTTAATATATAAATAACAGTTATATTTGAAATTAATTTAACGCTACTTTTCAGTTTGTCACAAGAAGTGCGCTTCTACTTGTGCAAAGCTGCAGTTTCCATTTTAGGAGCTTCCTTCTTCGCGAACCCAGCAAGTAACCTCTTTAGCCTGATGATCGACTGACCGGGATTCAAACCCTTGGGACATGTGTTCGTACAATTGAATATGGTGTGACATCGATATATGCTATACTGGTTGTTTATTTGCTGCAAACGTTCCTCGGTCATGTCGTCACGCGAATCGATGACCCAGCGATAAACCGCCAACAGTATGGCCGGTCCGAGATATCGATCACCGCTCCACCAGTACGATGGACAAGCCGACTGACAGCAAGCGCACAAGATGCATTCGTACAGTCCATCAAGCTTTTCGCGGTCGTCGATGTGTTGTAAGTACTGGGCGCGTCCCTTTTGCTCCGTAGCCTCGTTTTTGCGCTGCAACCATGGCTTGATCGAACGATACTGCCCGTAGAAGTGACTCATGTCCGGAACGAGATCACGCACGACATACATATGCGGCAGCGGATAGATTTTGAGTGTCCGCGAAATATTCGAATCGATTGGGATGACACAGGCGAGCGTATTGAGGCCGCCAATGTTCATGGCGCACGAACCGCAAATACCTTCGCGACAGGACCGGCGAAAGGTCAAAGTTTGATCCATTTCGTTTTTGATTTTAATTAGCGCGTCCAGCACCATTTTGCCGCATTCATTCAGATCGACTTTGTAAGACTGCATTGTCGGTTTTGTGCCGGGATGCCAGCGGTAGATCTCAAAATTCTTGTAGAGGGGCGGCTTTTTTTGAGGTGGCGCCTTTTTTGGCGTAGCCGCTTCGATTGTCTTTGAAACTTTTGATGACGGCGGTGGCGGCGGCGGCGGCGTTGGTGTTCCTCCCCAAGCAGAAGGCTTTGCGGGCTTATCATCTTGACTGCTGAAACGCTTTGCAAGGCAACGTACAAATATTGCGTCGCGTCTGCGCATCCAAATCGGAGCTTTTAGCAATGCCATTTTCGAATAAACTGTAAAACTTTATACTGCTTTGGAAGAAAGCAAAACAAAACTTTGAGGCGATCGAATATTCAAAAGAAAAAAAGTGTAAAGCGAGAATTGACGTTTGAGTCAAGGAATTCGCCAAGTTTGATTTGTGGGTAAATAAAGTTGATATTCGATATATTTTATTTTTGTAATACAATAAATTTAATCTACATATGTACATATTATAATTTTTAATTTATTTTTATTTTTAATTAAGATATCGATAACATGCATTGTTAGAAATTATTTGTTGTTTTATTAATCATCAGCTGCATTGTCTGCACTCATTTTCCGGATAACCACCAAGCAGACAATCAAACAAATTATATGAATGACTAAACTAACGAAATCATCTCCATGTTTTAATGTGATTACCAATGCGATAAAAAAAATCATTAGAATGCCATTGACAATAACTGCTGGCCATATAAGTTTTGGCTTTTGCTATAAGTAAAAATTCATCATATCTTTAGAGCTTTTATTTAAATTTAAATTTTGTTTATAGTTATTCTCTTGTCGAATCAAGAATTTAACTTGTTTGTGTTTTTTGTGATATACATACATATGTATGTGTGTATGTATACATAAAAAACGCTTATATTGTATATAATTGATATATTCGATATGTTTGTTTACCTTCTCCAATCCCAAAATCATTAAGATGCTAGTAACCAAACAAAAAGCAACAAGTACCAAGAAAACGATGCTACCTGTTCAATAAAAACAATTAAGTGTATTAATATTTACAAAAATTTAAAATAATTAAAAAAATGTATGTAAGTATATAAAAAACTTACATAATAAACTATGGCCAATATATTTTCTGTATTCTTCGACAAATAATTGTACCAGCATTGACAAAACTGCCAAACCACAATAAATTATCATTAGATATCCGATTATATAACCGAATATATATATACACGGCAAAGCCATATTGTGAATTTGTTCCTGAAAGAAAGAAAAAGGAAAAATTAAACATGCCTCGTTTAAACCGAAGTTTACTTTAAATAATGTACTTACATATGTATATACCTGCAGCGCGTGTTATTTCTACTCTGTGTATGTATGTATGTACGTATGTATGTATGTATGTACGAGTATTAAACAAAACAAAAAACACGTTAGAAAAATACAATAAAATTATTGACAGAAAACAAAAATGCGAATTTAAATTCCAAAAATTTAAATAATAATCAAAGAAAGATATTTTATATTATTTGACTTCAAGTAGAAAAACTATTTTTCAACGTAAACAGGTGCCACGCCTACTTAAAATGTACCAAATGTACTGAGAGTGCGAGCAACTCTCTCTCAACTATTCACAAACACCGGAATTTAAATTTCGATCCGTTGTTTTTTTGCTTTTGTTGTTATGATTTCGTTGACAACCGATTTTGAGAAGTATTCCAGGCATGTACCTGAAATCGTTGTGACATCGAAATAATTTCGAAAGAATATAAAGTTGATAGCCAAAGCATTTCAATATTTATCTAGTTCGTGCTTTTCAAAACTCAATTCACGAATCGCGCATTTAGTCATAATAAATATGTAAAAAGACAAAGATTCAACGCCAAAAGAGCCATTACTAGGATAAATGCCCTCAATGAAATACATTTCAAGAAAATCCCAAAACCAAACCAAAAGTTTCTACTTATGTATGTATGAATGTATGTACATATGTATTTATAAATTAGTTCTTGTGCTCATGTACCGCAATTAAATTGAGATATTGTACGCATCCAAAAGATGCACGCTATCGAAAGGGAGCACAACGGCAAGCAACGCTCTGTAAAGATTTTCAATTGAAAATGGAAACTTTTCTTCTTCGTTCCTTTAATTCGTGAAATTTAATTGTGCAGATGCATAATGCTTTTGTTGTTGTTGCTGATGCTGCTGCTGCTGCTACTTCAGTTAGATACTACGCTGTATCTAATGGATACCATTCACGGGGACACGCTGCAACCACCAAACAATTCACAACGGATTGGATGCAGCACCAGCAGCAGCAGCAGCAGCGTTTGAGACAATTCGCAATTAAATTCGAGCTCAAATAGAAATAGAAATAATCGTGGAGCGAAATTAATTTTCCTACTTAACGGTACTTATTGTCATGAACAACGAGACGAACGCTTCGCGATTTCGCTTCGCTGCGGTCTGAATTAACGGACGAAATTTATTCTCGCAATTTTGCCCTGTTTCCGAATTTGTCCATGTCCAAAAAGTCCAAATGGAGGAGGCAAATGCAATTTGCCGCACTGCACTGCACTGCAAAGCGGGAGCGATGTGCCTTGCCTTGCCTGCTTTGTTGCGAATACTTTTGTTTAATTTGAGGGAAATCATGAATCTTCTTTTAGTTTTATTTACTCGATTTAATTTTTTTTGTTGGTTTTGGTAAGCATGAAATCGTGATCTCCGGAATTTGTTGTTGATATTGATGTAATTTTTCTTCGAACCGGCGCAATTAGATTTTAATCTCAACCTTAAATAAAAAAGAAATATTCGAAATTATGTCTTTGTTTTAGAAATACGTTGATATTAAAAAAACAACCATGTCCAGATCATGGCACAACTATTAGAGGTACCTGCAATAATTGCCGGCTTAGTTGAATTGTTAAAAAGGGATGAGAGTGACAGTTACACTCTTTGAACTAAAACAGAAACCCAAAATATATTTTCCATTTGCTTTGATTTTAAAAATGTGTATGTTTTCTTTGTTGTTTTTATTGCTTTCGTTATTTTGGCATTCTTGACAGCGAGTTTTGACAAGTGTTCCTGGCTTAGCAAGCGAGCGCTGTCATTACTGCAGGTAGCTGAAATAATTGTGCCATGGCCAGGGCACACTTAATAAGGTTGTAGCACTACAACAGCTTTACAGCAAACACATGCATTTTGCTTTTAGAGTAGGGCCGTAGCCATGTTTATTTTAATACACATACACAATGTAAACGCCAAACATCGTTAGATTAAAATTTAATTAGAAGGTTTTTCATCAGCTGTTCGTACGCTATATCCTTATTAAGTAAGCCCTGTAAGAGCACATAAAACGATTTAGTGACTAAAGATATTTTCAAAATCGTATTCGCATATTCTGACGTTATGTGCAAAGCATGACAACTATTTCAGGTATAAGCAGTAAGGATATCGCTCTCTCGCTAAGCTTGGATCACTTCTCAAACTCCGCTGTCATGGAAACCAAAATAACAAAAGCAATAAAAACAACAAATGAATTTTTAAAAATAAAAGCATATGAAAAATATAATTTTTGAGTTTTCAATTTGTTGAGTTTGAATAGTTTAGAGAGAGTTGCTCTCACTCTCGCCCTCTTCTGATAATGAAACCTAGCAGTCAGTTACGGCATGAACCTCTAATTGTTTTGCCATGATTAAATTCATTTTTTATATATATACATATGTATGTATTTATTTATTTATTTTCTCGTTTATGTATTTTTTTCTTTATCAACTGTCTGATATATTTTTTTTCGCCACTACTCTTTGCGAAGATGTAAATTTTGCGAACATCATTGACACATATCCACAGGCTATGTAGTAAGCGGAGGGGAAATGGGAGGGAGGGAGGTAGTTGTTAAGCTTCCAGCAGAGTGCCCAGTGAATGTGAATGTCAGTGGCAAGACAGCGAGTCGCCAAACGTATTTGTTGTAAATCGATAAACTTAATTTGCTTGGCGCTTGATTTTCTTTTATTTATGTGTGTGTGTGTGTGTGTGTGTATGTGTGCGTGTGTGGAATAGGAACAAGGTCGTGACCCCGTGCTTACGTGGTCATATTAAGAACGAAAAAGCTAAATTAAAAATTATATTAGAAATTAACTCAAGTAAGTGGCACATGGAGTGAATTAAGTGATTTATTATATTTTATATACAAACAATATAATACATAAAAATAAAACAACAACAAACTCATCGCAAATGCGCACAAATTTAGAAATTTTTCGAAAATAATAAAAATTCAAATAAATTGAAATATTTTGTTTTGCTGTTTGAAAAGTTAAAAGTTTATGGAATACAACAAAATTCTAGCGAGCATCGAAGCGAGCAACCTTGCACACAACGTGACGTATGAGCAACATTAAAAGATATACTCACTTCAATTTTGGTAGAACGAACCACCCACACTCAAATAAACCATATCAAGCTTTCTTCACAGCCAGCCAGCTAGCCCGCTAGCCAACCAACGAAAGCTTCTAATAATTGCATGCGAAAGCTACTGCGAATGTTCTGTAATTCAGAGCTTCAGTGCAAAAATGTCAAAAGCTTAAAACTAAGGAATACCACGTGCCAAAAGCAAAGCACAAAAAGTTAAAAACAAAAACAGCAAATATCGAAAGCAACAATGAATGCCACGGAAACGAAACAACTAAAAGCTATCGGCGCGGCAGTAGCGTCTTTATTGGAGGGATGCATAAAAGTTTCTCAGCCATTTTGCACACATTTTCAAATAAATTGAATACAAATATTTAATACAATGAAAACATTTTTTGTTTTTCAATTAAATTTTGGTTGTTTCATTTCAAACTTTATTCTTTAAAAGCTCTGCTTTGATTCCATTTAATTTGTTGAATTGAAATTGTTAAAAGTTTTTATTACAAATGAAAACGTCATATAAATTAAAATGTTGGTTGTATATATACAATTTTATAGCTCAGCCTTATTCATATTTCATACTGGGCAATTAAACTTGCGCAACTAAATAGTTTGTAGGAGAGGAAAGAAAGGGGTAAGAGAGGATTACAAACTCACCTGTATTAGCAATTTCGATTTTGTTCGCAATTATGGTTATGAAATGTGAAGTTTTTTGCGGATTTAATATTGAATATTAAATATAAGAATGTCAGAATGTCAAAAGAAGCTAAAATTAAAAAAAAAAAAAAAAAAAAACTGAATAGTTTAGAATAGCTTAAGTAACATAAGCGTCTCCAGGTAACTAAATTAGGTTTCTTAAACTAAATTCTTATTGATATTCGAGTGGTTGCTAACGATTATCACAAGAGAATCGAAAAATTGCACGCCACTAAAATTGTTCAATGCAAAAGGAGACCAACAATATTTCTTTTTATATTTGGTAATATAGAAATATCTAACCGGATGACTTTATTAATGCAACATCAACAAATTCAAGTTTGTTGCTGTACTTAATAATTCAGCCCGGGATACGCCCATGGATAACCAACCTCATTGTACGTCACAGATGAGAAATGAACGCTTTGTGTGGGGATTTACCGTGTAGAAATTAAAAAAAAGCTCTCGTCAGCTCGCCTACAAAACAACCCTACGCCGCGCAGCAAATCAGTCGCAAAAAGAACGTCACGCGAATTTTAAGCGAATTTTAATTTAATTAAACTAAATACAAACACACAAACAAACAAACAAAAAAATAAAAAAAACTCAGAATCAAAGCAGCAGAATTTGTAGATGTAAAACAAATACAATACAGTACAATACAACAATAAAATAAAGTGCTCTCGAATAAAATTTAATAAGATTTTTGCTACGTAAATAAAATAAAAAAAAAAAAACACCTTTTGTACTTTTCTACGATTTCACACACCACAAGACGAAATTAAACAACGAATCTTCAAGTGCGCTGTATCTCGATACTTTTGCGCTCTTATCCACAAAATACAGAAAATCCAAAGGAAAAAAAAAAATATTCAAATTTTTTTATTTTTTATTAAAATTTGCAATTAGTTCGAATTTGCAAAAATAAAAACTAAGACTTGAAATCAAAAAATCTTGTAGAATTTCGCGATAATTGTTATTGTTGTCAGTGACAACAACACACCAACAAATACCTAAGAAAGGAAATAACAAAAAAGGGAATCGAGTAACAGCAGCAGCAGCAGCAAAAGCAGCACAAGCAGCTATCAATACAATTTTTTTTGCAAGCGGCCCCAAAAGCAACGAACTTTAAATCGCAGCCAAAATGTCATGGAGATATGCGGTACGTTAAATATCCCACACAAACAAACACACAAACAGATTCACTTCACCACATGCCATCCACCAAATAACCCACTTTGTTCCTGTTAGCACAGCTTAAGACAGCTCAGCTACAGGCAGTCAGGCAGGCAGGCAGGCAGGAAGGAAGCTTAACTTCCGGCGACGCTGGGATATTTTTTTGTTGTGTATCCTAAAAATAGCGTTTCTATGTTTTTTTTCCCTCGTCTGATTTGCAAAAATTAATGGGAATTTTATGGATTTGGAGTGCAAGCGCCCGCGAGCAGCTGCATTTTTTGTTAGGCAGGGTAAGGCAAAGTGAGCTGAAACATCTGATAGGGTGGTTTTTGTTTTTGTTTTTGGAGTTTAAAGTTTATATTATCGCTTGAGAATATGAAATATTTAAAATTACTTAAAATTATCATAATATAACAATAATAAATTATTAATAATAACAAAGTACTTAAATTTGGTATGCAAGTTGCTATCCTCATACTTGTAGATGAGATTTAGTACTAAGATGAGCGACAAACAACCTCTTCTTATGTAAAGTACAATAAATTTCATTTAAGTTGTTTCAATTTACATCACCAGTTTTAATTTATTGATTAATGTTTGGATAGTGTCCTAACACTTTCGAGAATAATGACTGGGGTCTTATAGGATCAATGTGTAAACATATAAAAATGTGCTATAATGAATACAAAAATGTGCTACAATGAGCACATTATATATAATAGCTTAATATATGAACTAATATTTGACTATGGAATGGTTTGGGGTACTTGAGCTGACGATAGTTCTCTTTTAGTTTTATTTTTTTCTTCAAGTTTTAGATCCGGTCTTGATTTATCTTTAACAACTTTGAACACAAATTCATGCAAAAAATTTATCGGATATATAATCAGTAATTTAACTACTAGGTTTACCGAGCTTGCAGATAAATGTTCTAGTATTCATAAGTTATACATTTATATAGGTCGTATGAAAATGATGTGTGTGTATTATTAAATAAGAGTATAAAAAAATGTATGTATTAGTGAATCGATTAGTCATATTTAAAAAAAGGGATTTTTAACAAACTTAATTTTTTTTGTATTTTTTCGATTTTATGAAATTCTATCAAGTCTAAATATAAATTTGAATTAATGGTTTTACTCTCATTTCGATGAAACAGATTTATTAAATTTTGTTTAATGAAAATCGAAAAGTGTCTAGTACGAAAGTACGAACCACCCTTATTACAGTTTTTACCTACTGAACTAAATACATATTTACTGTGATGACTCTTACCAAAACTGGCCTTGAATTTAGCAAACAGTTGACCCAAATTTTGCTTATATACAAGTTCACCTGAACTCTATCTGTGTATGTATGCATGCGTGTGTCGCCGTGTATGTGTGTGCGTGCATAGGTACATGTTTGACGCTGCATCTAAAAAGGGTATTTGCATTTTTTTCACCGTATTTTTTTTCTTCTTGTTGTTGTTGTCATCTTTTGTGCTTTTATCTTGTAAAATGAATTATGATAAATTTCCTGTCCGCGCCGTTTGCAAGACACCTTGCTGCATTGCCACGAGGGTTTTATTTTAGTATCCGCACTCAATACTTCAAAAAGTAATCCATTGATACTTCCATTGTTTGTTGTCGGAAATGGCAATTTTGCATGCTACACAGTTGCCATGCAAATGCGACAAACGAAAAGTTTTGGATACGAGTGGTTTGTGTGTGCCAAACAGAAGTGACCCATTTTACGCGTGTCACTACAGAAATAGAAGATATTGTTAGATAACATACGTCACACAAGTATATAGAAGATATTTACTGTTGCACAATATTACAAGATTTTCCAATTAGATTTTACACTAAAGCACTTTCAAGCGAAATAATTTACACCGCTCAATTAAAATAATTACACAACTACTTTTGCATTTGATGGCTAATTGATCGGACAGGTGGGCCTAAAATAAACTCTCTCTCTTAATATTTTGTGCTCTCTTCCATAATGATTGAAATCTTGAGATAGTATTTATAAACTGAAAAAAATGAAACATTTTCTTACTTTCATTCTAAATGAAATCAGCTGATCTTTACAAACAGAAAGACTTTGCAAAACGTTCGTAAGGATACATAATGACACAACAATTTTGACATTTAATTTTAGCGTTTCGTTAAGTCATTAGGTGCATCAGAAATCAGCTGATTAATGATTATTGTTGCCCCTGATCTTTCCTTAGCATGAAAAGTGCAACATTGTGGCGGGGCAAGTGCAACATTGAGAAATGTGTTATGAAAATTGTATAACACATTTTTAGAATGATGTTGGTAAACTAAGTATTTGTTGTTGTAACTTATTTGTAACTTTTAAAGACCTTCCAGGACTCTTCTAAGGTAAAAATAGTTTTAAATATTTTGAAAATCGTTATTTCTTCTAAAATTTAAAACTCAAAACGTTTAATAGTGACAAATTTAAAAATATTAATGTATTAGTAATCATTTTTTTTACTGATATTTATATAAATAAGTTGTTGTATGCCAATTATCTCGCCATCACTGTCAGCACAATTCAATTTTAATATTGAACGCAGTTAAAGCTTTGTATGTCAGTAGGTAGGTTCCAATGGTATGTATGTGCATGTGTGTGTATCTATGTTTAATTACAATTAGATTTATATTATTTTGCAAAAAAAAAAACATGCGGCGGCATTAAACAAACAAGTTTCTGAAGCTGGCAATGCTGGGGCGACGGCAGCGGCTGGCGGCAGGCGGCGTTTACGTTAATCGCTTCCGAGTAAAAATGCCAATGTCGCGGCCACGTAACGCCAGTTCAAGCCCCAGTTCAAGCGCGGCTCCGAACCAAGTCGTGTGGGCGCGCCACACGTCACGCCTGACTAAACGAGAAGAAAACACTTCTGCTTACTTTTGCTTACTTTTGTTTACTTTTATTTACTTAATTGTATTTTTTTATATCTAAAACTGTTTTCAAATGCGCAATTTTTCTTCTTTGCAAAACTAAACCATAATTGGCTTTAGCATCGAACAGTTTGAGTGTATCTATCAGACTACTAAACAACAAAAACAGATTAATTTCAAAAGAACGCGAAGTGCTCAGCTATTTCACATTGAATCGACTCGAATTGAATTGAAGTGAATTGCGCATTTCGTTTTCGTTTTCGTTTTCATTAAAAATTTTCTGAATTTTTAATATTGTGTGCAAAAGCAAAAGTTTTTGATTTTGATTTTGATTTTGTGCGCTTCGAGAAGGGAATTTAACGATTTACTAAAATAGTTTTATAAAAATACATAGATGGTCATATGTATTGTATGTGTATGTATGCATACAAACACTTCGAGGTTTATCGAACACGTGGCACAGTAACGAGCGAAACTATAGCACACATTTATTATAGTCTGGTGAATAAGAAACCAAATCAAAGTTTATTTTATAACATTTTTAATGGAAAAAATATTTATTTGGCTTATTGTGTAAAATCTTCGTCAAGGTTGGATCTTTAAATGGGCGTTGTAGGGCTTGTCAAGAGAACATAATTACCAATTTTAAAGAAAACCAAAAAGTTAATCACTATTTTGCTATAATATTTTTTCTTATTTTTCTAAGCATTTTTGTAAGATATGATGTACAAAAATAAAAGTTTAGATTTGTAAATTAAAATCTTTTTTTTATATATATCATATTAATATCTGTATTTATTGAATCATCCAAATAGATCCTATAGATCTAGATCTAGCAATTTGTTATTCAAATGTGTGAGATTTAAAATTTACTAATCTATTTTGGCTGTATTGTCCATTGAAATAGACAAAATATAAACTATTGCTTCTAATACATGGAGACTATATTGGAATCGTTTTAGAAGTGAGAAGTTCAGAGGTCTAAGCAAGTTCCTAGCTAAGATTTTTGAGAGAAACATTAGTTTTTGAGCAATTTCCACGATTTCCTTCTTTACTGTCTGCATTTCAAGGTCTCTGTGGATGTTTGAACGTTTCTTATATATCAAGGGGCTCGGCAATTTCACGCAATATTTTTGATTGGGATCTTTGGAGTTTTTTCTATATTTGATAAAGAGGCTTTACCCCAGAGCTCGATCTCATAAGTTTTAATATACTTTTGTATAGTCGGACCTTGTAAGTGAGATTGAGTTTTGATTGTTTAATTATTTGAGTTTCATCTGAGTGATTTAAGATGTAATGTGTTGAAATCTGAGCACAACTAATTTCAGATATAATATTTAAGAATCGAGAAATCTATACGATTATACTCATATATCTAAATATCATTCTTTGATTACTTGTATTGAATTATATATTTGAATTAAAGTTGTTTAATTGAAAAATTTGGTTAATTAATTGGGCGTGAATTTTTACTAGGTATGAAAAGTTATGAAATTGATGCAAATATACATTTGTGGTATTATTGATTAATAAGAAAGGGTTAATCGGATTTATAAAACCTGTATGCAGATTTTTCCATCTAAAATTGTCAAAGTATAGATTAAATTTTTAAAAATTGTTTGTATTATATTTTGTTTAAAAGCAAGTTGATCAATCTGTTTTTTTCAACATTGTTTACAAACAACTTAATATATATTTAAGTTCTGCTCTTCACTGTATATGTGCAAATGGCACAAGTCAAAATCCAATTTAAAAATTAAATTAAGTATTTCTTTCAACTGTTTAATCAATATTCTTTGCAATGAGGAAATAAACATAAATACGACGACTTCTGGCATAATATTTTACTATCCATGTGTGTGTGTGTGTGTGTTTGTTTATTAATATTGCGATTTGCCGCCATTTTGCCTGTTACAAATCACCATCAACGGCTGTCGACTGAGTCGAAGAGCAGAAGAGTAGATGAGTAATAAGTACCTTTCCCCCACCCAGCACGGAACGAATTCAAGTCTTTTGTTTATGACTCGCTGCCATTGCCGATGAATATATTTCAACAAATAGAATAGAATAAAACAAAACAAATTGTTTCATTTGTCATTGATGTACATCAAATATGTCAATGTCAAAATTGTTCTTTCTATTTTTTATCCAACACAAAAACAATTTTCCACCAAAGAACGAACGAATCTCTCTTTTGTCTATAACTGGGAAAATGATTACGACCTTGCAAGTGATTATTTTCGGTGTTTATTGTTGTTATTTTTGGAGAATCAGCGCAAATGTTGCTAATTTTTAATGACATGTTGCTGCCAAAAATAAAGAAAAAAATACAAATCGACTCGGCAACATTTCGCATTGCTCAGCAACAATTTCCGCTCATTGCCACCTAATGGACTATTTCAAGGATTGCGCTGTTGAGGTGTCACTTGACATGTGAACGTGTGTGTGTGTGTGTTACTATAGTATGTGTGTGTGTGTGTTGGTAGATGCATGTGTATTTTGAGGTTAAACACATTCGTTAGTCGCTAAATGTGGGTTAACGGTTTTATAGGATACGTGATTGTGTGTTTGTGTGCTTGTACCTCTATTCAAAGTAAATTGTTAAAAAGTGGCTCAGTGGAGCAACAGTTTGATGGCAACTTTTGCAAATTATAGCCGAAGGTTGTTCAAAGGTCGTTGGTTGGTATTTATTTTGTGAGGTTAGGCAGGAAGTCGGCAATTGCAAGAAGTTTTAAAAATAGTCAATATGAATTCGAAAGAAGGGAAATTGTTAAGCTACTCTTATTTAAATTTGTTTACTTTTAGCTTTAAAGAAAAACTATTAAAATGGTTTACTAAACACTTCATAAAATGTGAGAAATTTTTTAATTGAAAATTTAATTTAATCAATATTTGTATATCTTGCAAATTGTTGCTTGAAATAATTAAAAGAATATAAACATCGATTAGATTAGTTCTTGTTTTATAAAGTTTAGTCAGCAAGAGTTATGACTAAGTTGTAATATACAACTGGAAGATCAAGAAAATTAGTCTATTTTCGGTTAATTTTTTGCTAAACTAAAATTTTTAGTTATATTTTAAATTCAAATTTAAATTTCCTTTCAGACTGACGATTATCTCATCTTGTATGATCACTTATTTTAAGTGATTGGGAATGGTAAATTCCCTTCCGTTAAATACGTACTACTCTTAGTTTCAATCTCTTATTTTATTGTTATTGATTCATTCCTCATAACAATTCTTTACAAAAAATGTTCACATGAACTTATATACATATCTAATCATATGTAAATCCAAAAATAATCTAAGCTGACTCCATGAATTCAAGAATTATAGAGTTTAAAGTTGTACTTAGTTAACAATTTTGTAATTAATTTTAATTTACTTTCTTAAAACTACTTTTCTCATCATGAAGAGAAGAAGCATCACCATATAGTGAATATGGTCATCAGATTGATACATAAATGTATTGATCTAGTTCTAGGCACCTCTATTTAGTATCTAGCTCCCTCAGAGGCAAATCTCAGGATGTTAATGTACATCAAGTGTCTACCTAATAACTTTATATTGAGTATCTTAGGAGATACAAACTGATGCCAGGATCTTTCGAGTCTATTTTGTTGTACCCTTAAAATAATTGCTACTCAAATTATGTTATATAAGAGGGTAGTCCTATAAATGCTTAGCCTACAAAAGATAAACGACAATTTTGGAAAAGTGGCTATGTATATCTCAACATAGCCTCCTTTTAGCTCCAGCGATGTTACAACTTCTTTAGCACATCTCAAAAATATGTTTTACCGAGGACTGCAAAGGAGGCCTCCATGGGGCTAAGTACTTATCGGTCTACCCACGTATATACGTACTATTATATGATCCATATATTTTGTACATTCGTTAAAAAACTTTCCAAATGTTGATGCCCCTTTGTTGATAATCTTCGTGTGTGTGTGTGGTATAAATAATTACTATTATGACAGAACGTAGTTTTCAAAAATGTTTAATTACAATTGCAATCTAATAAATTCCAATTAAACTCTGCAACAAAATCAATTAACAATAAATAGAACACTTGTTAGTGTGCTTCATGGTGGCAATGAACAAGTTCTTATTTATATAAACCAAACGACTTAGTAGGTACATAATGAACTAATAGTTCCATTGTGCAATTTTCAATCAAAATTCCGCTTCCTACTCACGCTGAATCACATTTATATTTGGCTATAGTAAATCATTTAAACACAAAGGATCGGGTAAAAAACAACAACAACAACAACAAAAGCAGCTGCTTACGAAACAAACAAAAAAACAACAACAAAATTAAATCGATTGCGTATAATGGAAAATAATTTAAAAGTCTCAAAAGTTGAAATGAAAAACAAGATGTAGGTGGAAATCGTATGTATGTATGCATGTATGTAGTGGAATGTTTCTAATCTAAATTTAGCGAAAGAAGACGCTAATGATTCAGACACCATCGCGCGCCATCGTACATTCACACCAACGTGAAAATTTTCGAAAATTCAAAATGAAAATAAGTCGAAAAATTAATGAAAAACTTGTGTTACATCTACACACACACACACAAACAAACTCATGCATACATACATACATATGTGTAAATTCATTCCGAAAGTATATACTATATGCGAGTATATTAAGATGTATCGCATGTGCGCAAAGTGGCCGAAAAGACGCCAAAGCATGGCAACAGAATTTTTTGCGGCGCGGTTTTAATTAGAATATAGCAAAGGCCGAAATATTTTCCCGTTTCAATACTTATTTTAATTATATTTTTGAAAACTATTATTAAAATTAGCTATAAAATATTTTTAAGTCTATAACACAAACTTATGGTATATTAAAAGTAGAAACCCAAAAAGTAAGCAAAAACCGATATCTTTTGAATTTTCAAGTTATAAGCAGGAAATTATTGGTCGAAACTAATTTGCAATGCTTTTCTAATGCTTTAACTTTATAGGTAAAATTGTTTATAACGAAATCTTTAAATATGTTTGGATTTGCTTCAACTGATCAATCGATCTAATCTCTCTTAGTTGGTCTTAAATTAGCACCATAGTAGGCGTTCCAACAGGACACTGTATCATAGGTACTCATGCAAGTAGACTAGGTACCTTCCCAAATGACTTTTGTAGTAGCTGTAGAGATGAGGAGGCGTAAGAAACTGTAACACATCTTGTATGTACATGCCACGCTTTGGCTAATAAACGCTATGTAGGAGTACATCTGAGGAAGCATTTCTTCATAGGCCTATTAGGTGTAACTAAATCGAATATAAATAATATTCTTCATTTCATACAGTACAGGATGGTTCAGTTAGCGGTATAACTCATAAGCCGCATGTCCTTCACAAAGGTCTCCTAGCCTAAGTGGGTCTCTCATAAAGATACAGCCATTACAACCTCACCTAACTTTGGATTTGTTTAGCTAATGTAACATCCAAACTCTTAAAGTTAAAAAAAAATACTTTTGGTATGCCTCTAACATTGGTTGTATTTTTTCTCTAAAAAAATAGTTCTAGAAAAAAACAAAACCGAAAGTTTAACTACATTTTTTTTTTTTATGAAATCTATCTGAAATTGAAAATATCTTGAAAATCCAAACGATCGTTTGGAGCCGCTCCTGTGCAAGGTGGAAATTATTTTTAGCGTTCGCTATTTATTCCGATAACAAGGTCAAGGCGGAGTGGCGTCGCCGCGCACCTGAGCGATTCATATGTGTATATATAAACTGGTGTGCGTTTGTATGTTTTTATTTTTTAAAAATATTTGTGTGTGTGTGCGGTTTTCATCTTGAATTTCCTTTGATTGATTTAATCTGCTTTGCATACATTTAAATATTTTGTTGAAACACTATTTTTAAATAATCAAAACGACAAAACCAACTTTTTTTTATATAGTTTTAAATAGTTTTATATAGATTATTTATATTAAAAAAAACAACAAACTTTTAATTTCAGCTTTCACCCGACAGATACAGCAGCAGTATTGGCGATAGATACAACACATTGTACTATCAGGTTAGCTTAATTTTCGTTGTTATTGTAGTTGTTGTATAAAAGCCCAGATTTATTCTTGTGACTTTTTGACTTTTGTTTTTATGCATGCATGTATGTGTGTACGTATGTGTATGTGTGTGTAATTGCTATGTCTGTCTCAGTTGTTGCCTACTTTAATTTAAGGCGTTTGTCTAACTAAATGGCAATTGTTGCCTCGCTTGCAAATGCCGCTAACAAGTTTAGTGCGCGCCACTAATTGGCCTAATCTGCTCATCCGGCAAAAAGCTCACTTAAGTACTAAAGAAAAGCTCTTTTAGCATATAGTATTCAAAAAAAACTTTGATGTTTGCTTTTTTTACTCGACTAACCCACAAGTGTAAAACAATGAAACGCTGTGCAACATAATAAAATTCTCAATTGGTTTTTCATGTTGGCCCATTTCGGTTGACAAGTTTTCATCATCTGTTGACAATTTCTTCTTCTTGTTGTTGTTGTTGTTGATGTTTTTGTTAGTTTTAATGTTTGTAGTTTTTCTTTTCTTTGTTGTAATTGTCATTTGTTTGGCCCTTAGCCAGCGATATGCTAGAAAACATTAACGCGACAAATTAGAAAAATACGTTCCTTAAATGCCAGCAGTCGGATGAGCGATTTTTTTTTTGCTTGCTTTTGTACTAAAATGCGGCAGTGCCAAAATTTTGAAAATCTTTTTCAAGGTCAAAGTGATATGCAGGCACTTAAGCAGCTGAAAGTAAAAGTTTCTCTTGCATTTCTTGTCGTTTGGTATTTTGGTATGGCATCCTTTTTTTTGTTGTTGTCTGCAGATACTGTGGGAATAATAACATTTATTAATAATTGATTTGGCGTAGAAATGTTTTATTGTATTCAGCATGAAGAGAAAAAAAATCATGTAAAATTAACATTTAATTAACATTTTTTCAGGTTAATATCTTTTAACCCCAATGAACATGTTGCCAATAAGATTTCAAATGTTCGTAATTTTATTCAAATGCTAGAAAATTTTTTTTTGTCATGTTCGGATATTATTTAACAATAGAAAATATTGGGCCAAAAGGATCCAATGTTAATTTCACACTTTTTGACGTGCATATTTTTGAAAAATGTTTGACACGTTACATTAAATTATGTTGATTTAATACTTTCTTTATGAAATTTTTTTGAATGGCTGATTTTAACATTAAATTGCATGTTAAATTAACACTGTATAGTATCAAATTAATATAACATTATGACAATATGTTAAACTTTGAATTAAAAATTGATTTAACATGCAAAGGGGGGAAATTTTTTTGGGAAATTTCTTAATTTAAATGCACTAAATTTTGAAAAAGTTTTGCATGGAAATACCAATTTTCAAAAAATTCAAACTTGTTGGGTACTCAACGCCTTTAAATAAATGTGGTGTCATTCAAATAGAAATCAAATTTACTTTTTCATTAATAAATATTAACTGCTTGAATTAGAGTTTCTAGAAGAAAATTTAAAAATAGCATGTTTCTAATAATTGACTTCCAACCACTGGGATCTAGGTAAAAATCACAATAATAAAGTTACCTTGCGTATGTGGATGTGCAGCCGAAGGCCGATGAGATACATCCTGTGAAATTAGTGGAAATCAAACTCAAGTTCACAAAGAAAAGCTATTGCTAAGCAGATAAACAATTAATTAAAATACTTTGCTCAATTCAATGTCAAACTTGTGCGCTTTGGCCCACTGTGCGTGGATGACCTTTCAACTTTGCAGTTTGCTCAACGCTAAATTGTTTTTGTAAAATTATACACTCGCTGCCAAAAATTACTTACTGCTCGGCTGTTAGCAATTAATAACAAATTTTCAATGCTTACAACAACAAATAACAACCTTGCTTAGGGTTCAAAGTTGCCGGACCGTAACAGCGGCAGTCAGCAGTCAGCTTCATTGCCAACGTTTTTTCGTTTTTTGTTTGTTTTTGGTTTTTCGGAAAGTAACTTTGTGCAGCAAAAATAATTTCAATGTCGTCATCTTGTTTTAGCCATCCTCATCATCTTCTTCTTCGTTGCAGTCGCCAAGTCGACTGGAGGCATCGGAACACACCACGGGTCGTTCGCTGCAGCGTGTACTCCACTATTCGATGACGCCGGCCAGATCGCTGCCGGGACTGAGACGGGCCGAGTGTGCGATACACGATGTTGACTGTGATGAAGTTTATCCGGGTATTTATATCGGAGATGCGTAAGTGGTATACACTTCAGTGGCGGCGAAGGTCATGGCTAAGTGCGACTTGTGATTTTTGTGTTTCTCTTGCAGAGCGGCGGCCAAAAATAAAACCTACCTGCGCATGATGGGCATCACACACGTGCTGAACGCCGCCGAGGGTTGTCGCTACGGCCAGGTGGACACCGGGCACAGTTACTATCGCGACATGCCGAGCGTGAGGTTAGTGAATCGTTTTTGTGGGCGTTGCACTTTGTCATTTTCTTTTTGTTTTTGTCATACTTTGTCAGCTTGTTCGATTTGCTTTTAAGACTTATTAATTTCTTAAGATACGATTTGGCTTGCTATTATATTTGAAATGTTTTTGAATTATGTTTGGGTTGCAAAATTTACAGCAAAAAAAAAAAAACAAAAACAACAAAATTTATTTTCGAAATTCTTTTGGGTTGCTTTGTTGACTCACACTACATCGTCATGATTTTTGCTTTTGTAAACGAAAAAAAAAAATCAATCAAAAAAATTGCACATGAAATTGAAAAAAAATTGAAAACGCGTAGAAGAAACAACAAAGACACTTTTTTCAGGTACATGGGATTTCCGATGGTGGACGCACCCACAACCGATATTTCGAGATACTTTTATGTGGCGGCGAAGTTCATCGATAGCGCAATCAGCGGCGGCGGTAAGTGATTATTTCTTCTTCTTTTTAAGGATTAAGCAACAAAAATTAAATCTTAAAAAATCTGTTCATTGCAGGCAAGATTCTGGTTCATTGCCTGGTGGGCATGTCACGTTCGGCGACCTGCGTCTTGGCCTATATGATGATCTGTCGCAAGATCTCCGCTGTCGATGCGATACGCAAGGTGCGCTTGCGTCGCGACATTCGCCCCAACGATGGTTTCTTGCAGCAGCTGGCCGACCTGGACATGGAGTTGAAACGCAAAAGCCTCTATCCATACTAAGACCAAAGCAGCAACTATTTGCCGAGTATTGCTAACATACCAAACTCACATGCCCCCAGAACACACAACGCCCTATACACCACATCTTCCTTAACAAACAAAAACAAAAAAACGAAGAAGAAGAATAAGAACAAGAAGAACATAATAATTATATTAATGAAAACGAATATATAAGTTAAAAATCATATTTATATATATACAATATATAATGAAAAAAAAAACCAAAGTATATTTATTATTGTACTAAAGAGAACAAAAACAAAAACCAACTAAAGAGTAATAACAAACAATTATTAACAAAACTGACTAATAACACGTTAACTGATGTAACTAATTGCAAAGCATACCCATAGGCGCTGTAAGCCATTTTGAAAGTAGTACGCAATTTTTCATTGCATATTTATTGGCAACAAAGAAAGTTTAACCAAAAATGCGTTGAAAATGTTGAAGAAAAATTCAATTCGTTTTTTTTTTTATATAATACTTATTTAAACGCTGAATCTAACTAAACTGTAGAGTTGTAAATGGTCGAGAGAAGATTTCAAAGAAATCGCTTCATCGAACCTAACATTTTAACTTGTACTGTACTATGAGCTGGTAAACTATTGTGTAATATGGTTGCAATAAGATTGAGACAAATAAAACCAAAAATACAAAAACAAAAATAAGTTTCATATTTTCTAAATATACATACATAAACGAAACGAAAAAAAAAAAAACAAAAAACAATTGTGTTGGTGTTTTCTTATTGTATTTTGAATAGTAACTGAAAACAATTTCATAGATTGTTAGACTTTTCGTGATTCAGATGAAAATAAATATTTCAATTTGGCTAAAAGACAGTGGACTCTACTTTTTTCAGGATTCAAAGTAAAAACAACATCAACGACGTTATAAATTGAAGGACTATATGGACTATATGATGCGAGTTCATTTTCTTTACAATGAGGCAATGTTGCGGTTCTGTAGCTCGGTGGTTAAAGTTACCAGAGCTCTGTAAGAATTGGTTAAAAATTGAAAGATTGGTAATTTTGGTTTTTTGAGTTAACATAATATTCGATTTATTTAAAACAGATTTAAAACTCGGTTAAAATTTTATACTTGTAAATTTATCGAAATGACGTCAATCAATTATCAATTTGAATTTGTTAAAAATTTGTTTAATCTACCTTAAAATACTGTAAATTAAAATAACTTCGCATGCTGAAATTTGTTTATTAACTTGCAAACATTAAATCATAACATTGGTCAAAGTTAGTTGTACTCTCGGTATGATTTTATTGAAATTGGTTTGCTAATATCATTAGCAGGGCCGTACCTAGGAATTCTGCCGCCCGGGCAAGAGTGGATATTGTCGACCTTTCAAAATATTTTAAGGGAAAATTTTCTAAAATTGTACAGTACATTTTCTTCATGAAAACAGATGTATCAAAAAAAAAGGTACTCACTTAAAATGAATGACGCCCTAAAGCTTCTTTCACATGCCGCCCTTACAAAATGGCGCCCGGGGCGATTGCTCCCTTCGGACCCCCGCCCCCCCTAGATACGGGCCTGATCATTAGAGCAGTCTCTTTTTACAAGCCGCGAAGACAACTCGTTCTCGATCTGCACGTAGTGAATACAAAAAGAAAAATAAGAAAAGAGCGATTAAAATCATGTAAGATATAGAAAATTGTAATCCGGTTCAAAAGTAAACTTATTTTTTAATGTGCCTTTATTTATAAAAAAAATTAAAATCAATTCTTAAAAGTTTGTTAAATCAAAAGAGCAAAAAAATAGCTTAGAAAAAAGAAACAAAAAAAAAGAATAAAAGAAAGAAAGAAAGAAAGAAGAGCGAATATAAATTTGTATTCCAGTAATACGTTGAGAGCAGGATTGAGAGTGTGGAGGAGCAACGCTGAGAGGCCTTCTACGCAGGATTGAGAGATAAAGAGATTGCGCATTGCGCAGGTCCGTTACTTTGCTGTCAATATTGTTGTGACGTTGAAAATGTATTTTTCTCAATTTCTTGTTAACAAAAAATTATATTATATAAAAATAGTACATTAAATTTCAGTTCATTGCCATCAAACCGAAAAGAATGCAACTCAATATTATTGCTTTATAAAATCTACTAATATTAAACATAAAATTAAATACGAGCAGCAATTGACCCACAAAATAAACAAACAAAAAACAATCAAGTTCACAACCCTGATTTTGCATCGACTTCGTCGGTTTGTGACGTAATGCGCAGACAGAGGCAATTTTTCAATGCCAGTTTGCGCAATCTTTATATTTCTCATTCCTGCCTTCTACGTGATCCCGAAAAGAACCGTAAGTCGATCTTTGTCTTGATAATGAAATTTATTTTCGCTCTCATTCTCTCAGTGTTGGAGACTTCTCATTTAATCTTATCAAAAATGTAGTGGGATAATTAAGATTTAAGATGCATTTGTAAACAATCTACTCTTGTTATAATTTTAAATAAAAGGTGCTAATATGAATCGTTAATTTAGTATCTTATTGGTCTGAAATTTAGTAGTTTGGACATGTTAGTAAAGACTTTAATATGTTTTCTAAAGTCATGGAGGAAGGGCATAGAGCAGCCATTTACATCCGGTGCTGCTAAAGACTGCAATGTCCACGATAAGTTGTTGTTTTCAAGTAGTTTTGTTAATCGTTAGCTATTCAAAACGAACCCACGAAACTGAAGCTGCTGGACAAGCCAGATGCACACGAGATAGCTGCGATTTTATACCCTTCACTTTGTCATCTGTAACGTACTTATTCCCATCTTGCCCACTGATAAAAAAAAAGGGGGCGACGAAGGGTGCACTTGCTTCGGGCGACACTTTATAGGGCCGCCCTTGGGATTGAAGTGAGGACCTGTTTTTTATTTGAATTTTACATTACATCTGACTAAAATAATAATTTTTCAATAACAAAATTTACAAAAATTATATAAAACCCTTTCAAGTTTTAAATATATTATTAAGACCGACAATATCCTGTCTTGCCCGGCCGCCTTAATTCCTACGTACGGCCTTGATGATGTTAAGTTTTCTTCGTTTAACTTTTCTCGGATTAACGAAGTTAAATTCTTAATCATCGATGCCCACCTATGGTAATTACGTTTTCGGTCTCCTAACAAATCGAGCCAAAAGAAATTGGCGATCATAGAATAAAAAAAAACGATGAAAATGAAACTTTAAGATTCGTTTTTCAAAGAAGGTCCCTGATCGTTTTTCGCTTAGTCTTCCAGTTCTTAAGGCAAAACAAAATTACGAAATTTTTCGATATTTCCTGTGCGTTATGAAGATTTTAAATTTGTTGTCTGTAGTTTTTGATATAAATCATCGATATCTATTTAAATAAAAAAATTGCAATGCCATTTTTTAAACGTCTTACACTATTTTATTAACTTATTTTTTAATATTTGAGGTATTTTATTTAAAGTTTCTCACATCATAAGTGAATTGGGTTATTTTTATTAAAATAACTCAACATTTTGACAGAGAAGCTGACAGTCGAAATCGTTTTTCAATTGCTGCAAAGAGTGTGTGCACATTTTTATATTTTACAACAACAACAACAACTCGTTGAATTCAACACCACTTGAAATATAATTGTCACTTGTGATTGTTTCCGGAGTAATAACAAATTTCAGATATATTTTTTATTTTTGATGTGGTCATTTGGTCGAAACTGACCAGAAATGAACTTTTCGTAATTGACAAATGAATTGACTTCCGGGAATTGCGTATGTCAACTTTTAATGAACCTGCCAAGTGCATTTGTGCGTGTGTACGTGTGGGTGTGGTTGTGCGTGTGTGTGTGTGTATTTGTATTTTAACCTTTACGCACTTACGCACACTCTTAACTATGATGAATGCATTCTCGTGTGAAACTTGATAACTGCATTTTGGACAATTCACGCACAACTTGTCAACGTAGTGTTGTAATGTTGTTGTGTTTTGTTGCACGATGTCAAGTGATATGTTGACAAAAAAAAAAAAAAAACAAAGACAACAAAAAACAACAAAATAATAGTAATAATAAAAAACAACATTTACTCCAGTGAGTTGTTCAACATTGCGTTTTCGTAGTTAAATTAAATACTTGTCACGCTTTATAAATACAGTTTTTTTTGTCGTGGCATGGTACACACACACACACTCGCACATTGGTGCATGATTTCAGCGTTATTTATCATTTGTTCGTGGTGTTCAATGTTGTTGGCCAACTGAGTATGAAGTGGCGTACATGTGAATCGTTTTTAGTTTTTGAATATTTATTGAAGAATCAGAAATTTCGTTCTCTGCGTATGAGAAACCGAAAAGAGTTCAGTCAACTTTTGAGAAAATAAATTACGTTGCTATAGATTAAAGAAAATGTTTGGTAAGAAAAGAGTTCAAATATGAAAAAACATTAACTGAAAAGAAAGAGTTCTTATGATTATTAGTTGTGAATGTTATGAATTTTTGAGAAATTTTTTTCTAAGTTGTTAAACTTTCAAATCAGTTGGTTACATGATTTAGACTGTTTAGTACATAAACCGAAAAGGATTGGATATGAAGTTCCCAAAAACCAAATCCCCAAAATTAACATAAACAGTTTTCTGCATGGCCGTTCGATCGGAAAATTAAAGAGATAACCCCTAGTTAATTAGGGTCTAGTAAGTTCTAACCCGAATCCATAATAGTCACTCTACGGTTTTAAAGTTTGGAGATTTTTTCGTTTTGTGATTATGTTTTAGAAGTTTTTGCTTTTGGGTTTTGTGTATTTGGGAATTATGAGCTTGGTTTCATGTGTGGGATGCTTATTTTTGAGAATTTCATGGCTCTCCCAATCCAATAATAAAAGTTCTGTCTTCAGTATTTTGAAACTCTAGCTTGATATAAATTTTGTTTTAAAAATAACAAATTCACAAAAATTTGATATTTAAAATTCTGTTTTATGAAATTCTGATATCAATCTAATAATAATATAACGAAAAACTAACACAACTCATAAATGTTATTATTCAGAACTGGGCGGTCAGAATTTTCACAAGATCAGAGTTTTGAAAAGTTGATATTTGAACAAATCTCCATAACTCTACTATTTAAGCGACCTAAAAGCGATAAAAAAGTGTTATTGTTCACAGTAGTTTTTAAGCTTGTTGTTAGGGAAGTAACACCGAAAAATCATCGATATTTCTAGTAACGATATTGATTAAACTAAACATTGATTGTATGATAAATCGATTAATAATTATAATTATTTAAATAACGAATTGCTATTTAGCACCTCATAATGAAATGACATTGTTTCATCAATCAAAATCAAAATCAAAAGGCGACACTTTCCAACATATCTCTGTAACTTGTATAAAGTTATCGCCAGCAAACTTTCGTTTAAATGCTCAAAGTTATCGAAAATATATTCAATTGTAATCAAAATTAAATGTCGATATAAGATAAAAATATTTCGATTTCATTGTTATATCGTTTTCTGAAACATCGTATTATAATAACGATACTACAGCAAAAATATCGAGACATCGATGAATCTTTTTCGATTATAAACTTGTTTTGACTCGAGTAATTCGTTTTCGGTTTGTAACTTTTAATGAGACACCCGGTTTATATTAAATAGACAGTCGATTTTTTTTCTCATTCATGATCCTTCATTATTTTTTTTATTTTTCTTGGTCGGATATCCTTTTCACAACTGCTTGAACTTGAGAATTGTTCGTCGAACTATAAAAACTAGTTTGCTTACTTTGCCGCCACCTGTTGTCTTCCTTGTCGAAGTTTACTCTCGTACGTAATGAAACAACACCTGAACAAGCTGAACGGCAAATTGTACGCCAAACAAGCTGAATGCACGCACCTGTGCGTGTGTATTGCTAACCGCCCTCCAAACCCCTCCAAACCCCTGCTGGCCCCCCCTCTGCCATTAACTGAAAAAAAAACCCATTTACACTAGTTTACACATGTTATGATCCTGCGAGAAAACTTTTCAACTTTACCGACTCTTTCGCTTTTCGCTTTGTAAATCGGTTTGTAAATCAAAAAAAAAAAAAAAACACAAAAAAAACAAAGGAAGAAATCAAAATAAATTTCTCACATACGATGCGGCGGTTAATTGGAGGCGATGCGGCGTGATGCGGGGCGATAATGACTTTTGTTGTCTTTTGTTATTATCAAAACGAATTAAATTCGAATCAAATCAAAACAAATCAAAACAACTACAACAATAAAATTAAATATTTAATGTGATAATGATGCCGCCACAGAGACACACACATGTATACACACACACGTGTATACACACACACACACTCACACGAACACATAAATTGCATGCGTTAACCTGGCGTTGAAGTGAAGGACTCAAACTCCGACCGCTTTGTGAAATAGCTGACAGAAATCGTTTTGCCATTGTTAGTGCGTATCGACGTTGTAGGGGGTGGGGGTGGGGGTGGGGGAAAAGAGCAGCAGGAGACAAATCACGTGCGTGTCGCATAACTATTGAATGTTTGGAAATAAACCAATGCACTCAAGCACACACACATACAATATATACACATTTGTATATTAGGGTGGATCAAAATTTAGTTTTTGAAATTAGTCTCTAATGATTATGACGTAATTCTTCTAAGGCAAAAATCTACTATAAGACAATAAAAGGGGTGCTCTGGAATAATCAATTTCAAATGTGTTTTAATTTTGATACTCTTTACCGGAGTCCTCCTTTGAACGTGTGTCTATCCAAAGCATATTTAAAAACGAGCAAAGAGCATTTTTTGGAGCACTCCCTAATGTCATGGTTAAATGGAATAATCATTTTTATTGCATACTTTACTTAAAAAAGTTTAAATTCGTTCTTAGGTTGTATAATTTTTTGCTCAAGTGTAACTATAAAACAATGGAGTGCTCGGGAGTAATATACTATATATTAAATACGATAGTCTGGAGTAAAGGAGTGTTAAGTTGTTTTCCATGTTGTCTGTAAACTTTTCTTTTTTCCAAACATTGTTTTACGATGTGCTTCTTAAGTTAATTCTTGGGTGAGAAGTTTTCAGCGAGAACCTTTCGGAGGAGCTATAAACCAAAAACTGATAAATCAAATTTTGTAAAAAATGTATTTTTTGATTAATACTAGGATTATTCTTAAAGCTGAAAAGGTCCTTTATATGAATTCGGACCTTGTTTTTATGGAAACTATTTTTAATTGTTCAATTGGGTTGTAATTTGACTTAAAGTTATTCATTTTATATGCCTCTAAATTTATTTTGATGACTTTTTATTCAGAGTATAGAATTTTCAGATTTTGAGTTCGGACAGATTTCGAGACCACCCTAATGTCAAAGGCCAAAGTTATCCTTTCAGACGCTTTATTAACGCTTCTATTAAACATTATTCGAACAGCGAACGTTGTTATTTTTCGATTGAAAAAAAATGTATTGACGATATTTGTTGCTGCTGCTGCTGCTACTATTGTTGTTGTTGCTGTTGTTGACTTTGTCTGGACTCGTTTTTTGTATACTTTTACCCTAATTTATTTTGACTTTTGTGATTATTAATTGAAAAGGTGCGCTTGTGCGACACGACAAGCAAACAAGAAAGAAGGCAAAACGACCGAAGAAAAAAAAACCGGTAAATCGAAGAGAGAGAGAGAGAGAACACAGGACGAACGCAAACCCACACACACACACACAAACACACACACAAGTATTTTATTAATATGATTTTGTGGGTAAAAGTTATTATTTATGCCTTTGGATACTTTATTCGGCTGTCATAACAAAAAAACTCCAATTTTTTATTTTATTTATTTTTTCTCATTTCCATTGTCGGTTCAGTTTTGTGTGTATTTTGTTGTTGTTGTTGCTTGATTGTTTGTGTTTGTGTTTGTCCTGTGCAGACCTTTTTGACTTCTGTACGCGCCGGTGCCCGCTTATGAAATTGTGTGTGAATGTGTGCGAGCGCTTGTGTTTATTTTCCATCGTCGTTATTAATTGGTCTTGTGTAGTTTCTGTGGTCTGGCGGTGGTCGAAAATAAAAATGAAAACAAAAATGAAACGAAAATGAAAATGTTATTAATGTGTTGAAATTCGTTTCGTAGGTCGAGACGCTCTTGGAGAAAAGCAAATAAATGCGGACATTTAATTTTAACACTTTGTGGGCATTTTATTATCCATAGGCGCGAGTTTATTACAATACTTTCACGTGAGAGTTTGATTCAATTTAATTTGGTGTTTAATAGTTGAGATTTAAATGCACTTTTAATAGTTGTCGTAAGTTA
The DNA here is from genome assembly GCA_949127995.1 of Suillia variegata. Classification (NCBI taxonomy): domain Eukaryota; kingdom Metazoa; phylum Arthropoda; class Insecta; order Diptera; family Heleomyzidae; genus Suillia; species Suillia variegata. The sequence continues at coordinate 28,811,132 of OX421846.1, read as the reverse complement.
TGAGAGGCCGTTGATTTAGTATCGTTCTGGTTGTTTCTGAACCGCGAACTTAACGAGCTATACGCCGTCATATTTGTCATGTCGTCAAGCGTTGAGTGGGTCATGTTTGACGTACACAAGAACGAAGAAGCTCCCTGGCGCATAAAAGTGTTTAAAACAACGGCCACTGGGCTATGACAACAGAAAGGGTTGTGACTGCAATTCAATTTATATTATTTTAAATTAATAAATTTAAAAAAGGCAAAATAAAAGTTAACAAATATTTTGAGTTGATTTGAAGAAATATATCTAGAACATTATTTACTTTTTCTAGATAATAAATAATTGATTTCGATTTTAAGTAAAGTAAACAATCAATATATATATATATATATATATATATATATATATATATATATATATATATATATATATATATATATATATATATATATATATATATATATATATATATATATATATATATATATATATATATATATATATATATATATATATATATATATATATATATATATATATATATATATATATATATATATATATATATATATATATATATATATATATATATATATATATATATATATATATATATATATATATATATATATATATATATATATATATATATATATATATATATATATATATATATATATATATATATATATATATATATATATATATAAAAAAGAGACACAACTCAAAAAAATTAATTTTTCAGAAAACTGTAAAACTGTTTTTTATCTTAGGAAATTCAAATAATTGAGAAGAAAATTCCTAAAGAAAATGGTTAGTATAAGATAAATCAAAGAAAGTTGTTCTTATAATTCTGTAGAAAATATAACTCTTATAATTTGTGCCATTATTGATAAAATGTTCAGGTGATTTCTTAGGAAAATTGTTCAGTTGAACAACTTTTGATATAAAAATTAATCAAAATGATTGAAAACTAAAATAGAAGAAAACGTTAAGAAAATTTGTGACTTATGTCACTTTTGCTGAAATGAATAGTCAAAAACGATCATTAAAAAGTTTCGAATATATAAATCGAATAATATATCATATTATATCTGTCATCTGTCTGTATGTTTGTCGGTCTGTTTTTCAGTTGTTACTGGTAAATTCGAAAACCGCTAAACCGATTCTATTTAAATTTGGTACACATAACCTTTAGGAACTGGGTCTTAGTATATACTAAGCCACGCACACCTATTACGCCCATTTTTGTGAAATTTTGCGAAAATATTCGATTACTTGGCTCTTTGATTTGATATCTGAGTTGAAATGGGCACTGTCAACAGCTGTTTAAAAAATAGGCGTGGTTGAATAATTAATTTAAGAATTATATGCCACACAAAATCTGCCACGCCTACAATTTGTGAAATTATACGAAAATATTCGATTATCTGACTTTATTCCGCTGAGTTTAAAAAATTTAACCATAAAATGGGCATGGTCAATTTAACGAGGAGTAATGTGAAGTTCTTTTAACTAATTTGCATACAAATAAATTTATTCACAACAAAAACCGGGCAATGCCGGGTACTAGTTTATAATATAATATTTTATTTGGCAGACATTTACAACAAAAAACAAAACAGTCTTCTGCTTGCTGGTAGAACCAATTTTTGTTCACAACGTAATTAAGTTAACTTATAAATGTAATTTTTGAGTTGTGCCACTTTTGAAGTGAGTGTGCGATATAAAAATCTTTTAATTTTTTTCTAAAAACATAAAACAAAAACAAAATTCAATAAAAATAATTAAAATTTGGATAAAAGTTATGGAATAAATTTGATTGCATTATTCATTGAAAATGACTGAAAGAACTTTCTACCAACTTTTCAATTTGTTTCTCCCAATTAACGTTTCGTTTACAATGTTTCGCTTTAATTTCACATTTCACTTCATTTCATTTCATTTCGTTTGGTTTCCGTTAACCACTTAACACATTCGCACCAAGAATGAGATTGGGGATCGACCCTACGACCAATTTACCAGCACAGACCAACAAACAAACATACGAATCGAATGGAACGGCAAGTGGCTATGTTATACGCTAACTATGCAATGTTACAACAACAATAGCAACAACAATTACAGCAACAATAAACACAGCAACAGCGGTCCGCTTGCTTCACGTACGCGAAGGTGCAAAGTGTAAACATCGCACTTGTGCCCGGGTGCTCTATTGGCCATGTCCATTGGACAAGAAGCATGGTTGGTTGGTGGAAGTGCCGCAGCAAAGCAGTGGCAACAACAGCAGAAATCTGTTGTTGGCCCCAAAACCAAGTGCAAGAAGCAGAAGTACAAATCGTGACCGTGTCTTGTATGCGGGCGGGAGGGAGGTAGTTAGTGAATCAAGGGGTCCCACTTCCATGAAATACTCGTAAAGTAACAGAAGCGCTGGCGCTGCTGCTGCCGCTGCTGCTTCCAATTTTTGTTACATTTTTCTATTGAAAATAAGTTCAGTTCAACTTTTAAACTTTTGTTGGCAGCTGCTGTTGTTGTTGTTGTTGTTGTTGTTCTTGTTGTTGTTGTTACTCTTGTTATTGTTTGGTTTGGTTAGTGTTGTTCTTGTTTCTGTTTCTTTTTTCAGTGTTGTAGTTCTTTGATATATACGTATTTTTGTTGTACTTTGTTGTTGTTTGTTTTTATTTTTCTCGAGCACGAGTTAAAAAGTACAACAACAACAAAAATTCTGTAGTCGCACGAATTGCAACGGATCTTTTGGTATAATAAATAACAAAAATATTTATTCACTTTGACTGAAAGTGTATTGCTGTTGTTGTTGTTTTTGTTATTACGATTTTGACTGCTGTAGTTCGAATGTGCTATATTTGTTGTTGTTGTTGTTTTTCAAGAAATATTTATTTGTATAACAAGTTGTTTGAGTTTTTTGTTTGTTGTAAATTGAGTTAAACTCTAATCCAAAAAGGTTTCACTTGTCGCACAGTACACAAAAGTTAGATTGTAAAGTATAAATCATACAGTAAAGTGTTGCACAGTACTTATTAAATATGTGATTATGTATTTTAAACTATTAAGTACTAGCGAATGCCCGGCATACGATGCAATGCCATATAAAAAAGGAAATGTTTGTCTTTCAAATTTATTTATTCAATTACATTTAGTTTTATTTATATAGATAATTAGTTAGAGGAACTTCCCGGTACTGCCCGTCAGATAGCGGAATTTCCAGGTACTCCCTTGTATATTTGCACTTAATTAAACAAATTGTGGGCGTAATAAGTGGGCGTGACAGATTTTGTTTACCCTGTTCCCGCTCAAGTTCCTGAGCAATGGTGGTAGGCGTAAAATTGATCCAAATTTTTTTTAAAGTGGGCGTTAAATTAATCCAACCACGCCCATTTTTGCGGAAGTTGTCGACAGTGCCAATACATACTCAGAACAATTTTAAAATTAACATTGAAGTGATCGAAATCGCGAGAACCTCGAAAACCTTGTATGAAACATATTTTTCGCATGCCTCGAAAATCCTTGAGGCAAAAAGCTTTTCTCAGGAAAAGCCTCGAAAAGTTGCTCGTATTTTTCAGTACTCCTTGAATGTAAATATATCTAGTAATGACATGATAAGGTAAAGCAATAAATATATCACATTTGTTATTTGATAGCTGGGTCAACTTGGAGAAACTTATAACTTTTTTAAATACGACAAGAAAGTGAAACTTCCTCTCCGATCAATATTTCAGCTTTATAAGTTATCGTTCACAAGTAAAACAAGGACAAAACCCGGACAATGAAATAAAAAGTCGTTTAAATAAATGTTCGTATCCTCTTTGTTCATAACTCAAAAACAACAGCAGATAAGACCAGAATTGTTTGAAGCATTTTCATGTTTCTTCTGAGAAATTTTCACTGAGAATTATTTCACACTTTAAAATCAAACCCGTGTTTAATAAACGCGCCCTTTAAGTGTATGGTTAAAGACGTGCAACTGTAATAAGCTAAAAAAAAGTGCAGTCAAAATTTAAATTGCTTTTAGATAAAAGTGCCAGCCAACAAACTCTTAAACATAATTAAATTAATTTAAGTTATTTATTCGATCGACTACTCAAAACTTACTTAACTAAACGCACAAAGTTTAACACACACACACGCACACACACATAGCTAAGTGCAAGGGAAGTAGAAGTGGAAGTGGATACATTCTAAGCGCAGCGCAACCAAAGCCAAACGGTTCGGAAAACTTTTAACCAAACTGTATTAAATTAGTTTTCATTAAATTAAGTCAAGATGTGTGGCAGAACACCAAAGAGCACAGAACACAGCGTCGAAGCAACAAAAACAGAAGCAGTTTCTAATCCAGTTGGCTGGCATACATACAAACATACAGACATATACTAATATACATACATACATAGCGAATATATATCGAATGAAATCTTCGACTTTTGGTAATAGTTTGTGTATACGTTGAAAATAAACCGAAAACAATTAATAAAGATTAATTTAAGGCACCACACAAAACCATAATTAATCGCTACTGTAAACCGAAGATTTTTATCACTTCAAAATTTCATAGATATAACCAACAACAACAACAACAACAAGAAACAACCGAAAAATATCATCATTAAATTAACTTAAAATGTTTAATGATCTGAGCTTTGAACTCAAACAGGGCTTAAGATGAAAAATATAACTAAATGAATACGACCACAACGGCGAATGCGTAAATTAAAAGTTGACCTTAATTTGAAGCTATCAATAACTGACCCCACTCCCCTTCCCTTCCTCCACCCCCCCCCCCCCCCCCACAAAAAGCAGATTTGTATCGCATACATACAATATAAAAATGCTCTACTGCCAATACGTGCTACCAAGAAAATACACATACACAAACATTGTAACAGGTAGCACAGGTCAAGCGCGTCAAAAACCGTAAACGGTCAACAACGACAACAACAACAATAACAACAGGAGAACTAAGCTGGTCAATATAAGAAACCAGTTTTAGCCAAAAACAGAAAACATGTTACCGAGCCGCCGTGCGGAGACCGACGAACTGAAATGTGTGTAATGCAAGCGGTGTAAGGCGAACTAATCCGCTAAGATAATTTTTCAAAACACATTTAATCCCTATCGCCCATTAATATAAACAACAACAACAACAACAAAAAGAAAATCATGAACCGAAATTATTACACAAAAATTTTTCGAGAACGGTGGCAATTATTAATGTGCGTTAAGTTGGCAGCACTGCTGTGTTTAGTACACCAAAAGAAATTAAGTGGTCGATAGCGGACATGTTGAGTTATGCATTGCGATGGTAATGCATTGTAATAACCATTACAGGTAATGCAATTGTGTTGCAAGAGGGGGAAATTGTTCTCCAAAAATTGACATTTAATTTGAGGTAATTGAATTAAGTAAAACTGTTAACTTCATTACAATTTTAATTGATAGTTGTAATTAAATTTGCATTGTAATGGGTAATGGGTTCGTACATTTTAATTAACTTTACCATTGCTGTAATTGTTGATGTGGACTGGTATGGGACCGTAGCTATCAGGCCTCATGTACCATTGAGCTTGTTGCAATAAGTATCTTAATTAAAATGGATTTATTACTTGTAATGGTAATTAACCAAATTTCATTACATGTAATGGTAATTATAACTGAGCGTATAATTTCCCAAGTCTCCTTAATAGTATAGACAAGTCCAAGAAATTTAAATAAACTTTATTACAAACAATTTTTGTTTAATTATCATTACATCATTTATAATAAGTACTTTCGATTACAGATGGCATTATTACGAACAATTACTTTTCCTCTCCATTTATTTTAAATTGTCATACATTTTTTAAAAATATAATTTTAAATATAGTAATTAACAAAATTGTTTCCAGTGCACTATTAAAGAATCGTTCTTGGTGCTGAGTGCCGTACGTTTGGGTACAAAACGCACTTCGACTGTGCAGCCCATAATTTCTCACTACGAGCGCTCTCCTACCGAGTACGAATTCTTTAATTAAGTCTCCGGAAGTATGGCATTAAGTCAAAATGAAAACAATGATTTCACGCATCAATTGCGCGCGAAAATGTTAGGAACACAAAAATTTGAATATTAAACCAGAATTTCGTATAAATTTCCTTGTGGTTGTTTTTTGAATAAACCCAATTCATATTTTTTGTTGTTATTATTTTCATTTTTTTTTTTGGAGTAAGGCGGATACGCTGTAAAAGTTGGCGTAAATTTGCATTTCCAAAAACGAAAAAAAAAAACACAAGAGAACGGGAACGAAAAAAAAAATTAATTTGTAACTTTTGTGTGAAACTGACATTTGTTTTGGTTTTAATAATACGTTACGCAGGCTTTGATAAATGGTTTCAAGTGGACCGCGCCGGCCAAAGCGCGGAGGGCGTTCGGTTAGGTTAATTAATTTCAACGCATAAGGGACTTAAACAAAACAAAAAAATTAATATGAAAAAAGACACATTCGAGTTCATTGTACCATCGTTTGGCTTGAGTGTAGCGCGGTAGTTGGCCGTTTGGCAGATGCGATGCAATATTTTGCAACCGCAAAGCCCACTCACTCACACGCTCGCTTCTATTGGCAACCTCCCAAGTAGAAAATGAAGCTGTGATAAATCGATCCGCACGCACCGAAACAAAGTTTCATGTTGACGTCGACGGTGACGGTGACGGCGACTTTGACGTCGACGTTGCATTTGCAAATTGCATGTCGTCGTATTTGTTGGTAATTATAATGCAGAATTATCAGTGTTGGCACTTTTTGCGTAATTAACTTTTTTAGACTTGACTTAAAGTGATTCAGCATATAATTTGTTTATGTCAAAATGCTTTTAATAATACAAATCATGGTGTAATTGATTTAAGGTTAAGAAAGTAGACAAATATCGCTCTCCACCTCGAAATTGTTTTTCTTATTGAAAATTTAATTGTTGTGTAGTTGCCATGGTTACTTCAAAATTGTTAAGTAAATATAAACAAGAAAGTAGTTTGTTGTCAAAAATCAAAAAAACAAACTTCAAAATAAGCTAGAAAAAGAAGTCAGAAATCGAGGTGAGTTTGCTCAATTTGCGTTCTCATATCTACTTTCTAACCATATTGTTCAACCATGTTTCAAACCTCGATATTGTTAATCTTTGTGGAAATTTAATTTTTGAGCAGTTGCCCTGGTTACTACAGAAATAATACATAGTAAAAAAATCGATTTATTTTTAAAAATCAAAAAAATAAGGCAGAAGTCGAGGTGAATTCACTCAGTTTAATATCTACTTTCGTAACCTTTAATTATTCAAACATGATACAAATTATCTTTTTGATAACTAAAGGCAGTTTTTTTACTCTCCATATTTTAAGGTTTCGCGCCTAAATTACAAATTTAAATTTCTCAAAAAAAAAAACAACAAAACAAAATAAATCTTATATAAAATTTTAATAATATACAATATTACAATTGACTAGTCAGCTTTTACATTCTTATGCGCAAACTGTAAACGTTGCCAACACTGCGAATTAAAAAAAAAGAAGAAAAACTGAGAATAATAATAACACCAGCCTGCCAATATGCCTGTCAAAGAAATTGACGATCCCGCCTACCGGCCATAAACTGCTACAACAAAGGCCTTTCAATTTGCCACGCAACATACGCAAATTACAAGAGAACGGAATACAAAGACGATGGTGCAAAAAATATAAAAAAACAAACAACAAAAACAAAGCGAAGAAAAAAAAAACCCAGCCTCTGCAACAGATGAGGCAAGTGCCCTCAAGTGTTTGCATGTACTTACAACGCGTCGTCGTTGCTACGCCATAGCCCCAAAGAGGCAGCCATACGATATGAAGTGCCATTACAACCAACTATCATCATCATCATCATTATCCGCGCAAATCAGCGGTGAGTTCTGCTACGACCACGCATTTTAACACCTCGCCGTGAAGCGATGATTTCGCAACGCGAAGATGAATCTATGCAGAAGGTTCTTACGATGATGGTAACTACGAATTGTTGTTGTTAACATTGCGAAACGCAGAAATTTCTTCCTTATAGGCAAGTTTTTGAAAGTACTTGTTAAATTGAAAATGTTCATTGAGATCTTTCTTGTTTCAAATCTTTAAGATACATATTTAAGAAAATTATTCGTAACAATTTTGTTGATTATGAATCCAGAAGATATTCATATCTTTGAGATAAAAACATTAAATAGTGTTAGAACAGAAGCGAAAAATTTATTCTATCGAAGGATCATGAAGAATGTTGGATGAAAATCGGAGATTTCAACCGAAGGGAGCTTCGAGTAGAGGTTTGGGTTTAGGCTCTAACTGAAGCTAAAAGCTCGAAGGTGCTTAAAGAAAGTAGAGGAAATAAATAAATAAACCACAAGACGTTTATTTATCTATTAAATATAAGTCCTTATCAATCTTAAAGGACACATTCATTAGCACAATTTTTGAATTTTATAAAAAATTTAAATGACTTTGCTTTTGTAAAAGTTGTATGTCTGAAGTTCTTGTCCTATCATCAGATGACAGGCGGAAACATGCTTATACTGCAGACTATACCGAGTAAATCTCTTTTTAATTTACATACATACGAGTAGAAGAAAATCCGAAAGCGACAAAACACACGCTAAAAGAAAATTATATTTAATAATTTGTTTCATTTATCACGCGTCAGAGACGCTGCTTAATGAGCGACAACACCGAACAACATATTACCACGTGCTCATGTTGCAACGCCTCATCGACAGCGACAGCGACAGCAGCCAGCAGCCAGCAGCCAGCAGTCAGCAGCCAGCATCAGCTACGATGGCGGCTTATGCGAGCTGTCAAAAGGCAAACGCCGTCCTGTCATTCAGTGCCGCTTAATTCTTCACAGCTTTATACAACACTTTTTTTATTTCGGCTAGAGTGTGGGATCGAAATGTCGCGCGACGGACGGACGGACGGACGGACGGACAGACAGGCAGACTCATCATTACTCTTCTTCTTATTAATTTGTGTAGCAGTGTTGCCAAGTTGAATGGCGCATGTGGCAGGAACAACGCCCCCGCATCGAGCCCTTAAAAGTCGAAAATACAAAAACAACAACAACAACAACAACAAAAAAGGCACATGCGTGCGTGCCGCGTGCAGACTTTGCTGCAAGAAGATTCATTTTTTGTATCTAATTGTTGCGCGGCATGTATCCGTCGCGTCGTTATTATATCTATTGTAATATAATTTTTTTTTGGCAGACGTTTGCTCGACGTCTCAGAAGATGATTAACCTGTTCAGAGCCACGAATTTTTATTTTTTAAATATTAACCAAAGTTTCAGTTAAACGTTTTTGTCATAATACGATGAAACTTCATTTTTCCATAATAGCAACTGTAAAATAAAAACTTTTTTATAATACCTAACACCGTACGACAGTCTATAATGGGTTAAAAGGGTTTTCTCTTTGTTGTTTTTGTCATGCAGCGCCCTCTGTCAGTGCTTTTAACTGAAATTAATGACTGCTTGAATTTTACACGACGCAACAGCGTCAAAAATCTTCACTGAATTAAAAATTCAACAAACTTAAACAACAACAAAAACAACTCGAAAGTTTTCTTTTGGCAGTACACGTCGACGGCGTCATCGTCTGTGTTGTTGTTATTATTGTAGTTGTTGTTATTATAGTGTTTTCTTAAGGTTTTCATTAAAAAAATTAGACAAAGCGTACACTTTGATTAATTATGCCGACTTTTTATGCCCCCTCTGCTTCGCTCCGTTCCGTTCCGCCCTACTCCGCCCCGCCACGTTTGCCGGAAATTTCTTAAAAATCGCCGTCGGTGCGCAGAGCGTGTAGAATGGGCGTTGAGTTGCCGCAACCGAAAAGTGCGTTACGCACTTTGCTTGGAAATTGTAAACAACAAATTTTTGATTTACAACAATTATAACAACAACAACAGCAAAATATGTAGTATGCTTGAATTTTTGTGGCCCCGGGCGCACATGAGTTTGCATCGAAGCAATCTTTGAACGAAAGAAGTTCAAGTTAATTAAGTTAGATTAGGTTGGCATTATGTGTTGGCAAATCTTTTGATCAACTTGATTAAATTTGGGTAAATATTTTTGACATGATATCGTTTTTTGTTGTTGTTGTTGTTGTTTTGGTTTCGTTGTTGTTGTTAAGTTTGAAAACTAATTTTTAATTTGTTTGCTAATTAAAATGTTATTCTATTTTTTCTTTCGCTGACGAGTATGGACTTAATTTATTCGTGGGGGTAAATATGAAATTTTCAATATTGGGTGTGAATGTATCTGTAGGATATATATAAAATTTATAATGTTATTATTTTTTAAATTATGTAATGAAAGTTTCTTGTATGGATTTCATACTTTATTATAAAATGTCGCTCCAATTATTTTTAAATAATTAATTTTTTAATATAAACTTTAACCTATAACCAATTAGATTCTGTTTATATAACATGTGAATTTTTTATCTATGGTACACACAGATAAACAATTTCGACACAGTTGGACCAATAGGACCACAGCTGAGCACAAACTAGTTAATTAGTTAAAAGTTAATTAACTGAATTAAATTTTTTGCTTGTTTTTAACTTTAACTAAATCAGAAAAGCAACTGCATATTTCACGAATTTAATCCTATTTTTTAAATTTATTTACTCTTGCTTATATTTTTTTTTGCGGGTAAGGTGCTTTATGCACCATCAGCCAGGTCATCACCTGGCCGGTGTGTTGGACTCCGTTAAAAACGTATACCAACAAAACCACCTTTCTCTTTCTGTGCTCCTGCCACTCGGGGACTGCTTTCGGATTACTACAGAGTGGGCCCATTCTTAGGTCATTTGTGACTATTTCTTCTAAACTTGACCTATACCTGGGTCTCCGCTTGCATTCGTGATTTCATCGGGCTATGTAAAAATAAATAAATAAAAATTAATTAATTTTCATCTGAGATATTTTTTTTTTCTGAGGACGTCCTCAATGAATTGCGTAATTGCTTTCCAGTACTCGTCGTTTGTCCATTATATTTCCAACATGACAGTTTTCGACTTTCAACTCTAGAGCTGTTCTCTCGTTTCGCCATTTCTCGCATCTGAAAAAAGTGTGCACTGCGTCATCTAGTTATATCTGCGTCTCCCTTCCCCATACGATACAAATATTAACGGAAGTAACCGTGTCCCGACAAGAACTTCGTTATGTAGTAGTTCACTTCACGTAATTTTCTACTCCACCACATTTCGACGTGTGGGATCAGTTTCGTCGTTCATCTGCCTTTTGTCTCTGCCGCCCATCGCTCCTGGCATAGCTGAATTGTGTGTCGTCTTGCTTACATACGCATGAATAATTTCTATATAAGAATTCATTTTTTTTAAATATAAAGTGAGTGTTAATAAATAATATGTATGAGTATGTACGAGTATGTACATATATGCATAGTTATTTCTTTTTTTTATGAGTTTTTTGCTTACAGTTTTATATTTTCTTTATCAGTTTATAAATTTAACTTAACGAAGTTAAGTTTTCGGTTAACTTTTCTCGGATTAACGAAGTTAAATTCTTAATTAACGAAGCCCAATTATGAATAGGACCATATGTTAGTTTAACACTTTTTCTTGCGTTGATTGCAAAATCTTTGATACATAAACTTAAAAAGTATTAATTTAACACGATATCATATTAAATAAACAATTTATTCATGATAATTTTTACAAATAGCTGAATTTAACATTATAGTTCATGTTAAATTGACACTGCATCATATTCAATATCCACAATTCTTTATGTTAAATTAACATTGGTTCTATTAAATACTCATTACACTGTCATGGTGTATATTTTAACACTTAGGCGCCATGTTAAATTTTAATTTAATATATTGTTTACAATATAAAATTACAATTCATGTTAAATTAACACTGCATCTCATTAAATTAACACTACATCATGTAAAATTAACATTGATTCATGTTAAATTTACATTTCACTGTAATTGTACGTATATTTTACTACTTAGACGTTATGATGTTAAATTTTCATAGAAAAATATATTATCGATATAAAATGTCCAAAATATATTTTTGTAAAAATTCTCTGTGTGTACGAAAAGTATCTCAGAATCTCATCAATCTCAACAAAACATTTCAAAGGTGTCGATTCATATTTCAATAAACATTAATAATTTCTTTTTTGATGTGCATACCTAACCACAAACTAAAATATCATGTGGAAAAAAAAACAACAACAAATGCATTCCTCAACATTTCCATAACACCGCGTTATGCTGCGCTTTGCTGCGCTTGGCTCGCTCGCTCGCTCCCACAACACATCTGGGGGCAAACTGTGCGCTATAGCCTAGACATAATAAATTATTTCCTTCAATTAAGACTTCCTCTCTCACACCAATTCAAAACAGTTTAATTGCCATAAAAATCCACACATTAGCATTGATTGATTGACACCGATCAATTTAAAACAGAAAAACTAAAAAAAGACAACAACAACAACAACGAGAACAGGAAAAAATAAAAATGTTTAAAACTTTTGCAGTCGGTGTGTGCGGTCGGATCCGGATCGAGTCGGTTTGAATGGAGTTGGTTGAAATGTTTGGGTTGGTCCGTGGGCAATATTATTAACTCCTTTACATAATGGAATTGTTATCACCATTGCAATGACAACAGCAACAACAACAACAGCAACAACAACAACAGCAATAACAACAACAACAACATCGACATCGAGAACAATAACATGGAAAACGCAACTGAACTGCACTTTGTCACTGTCAGTTCGCACAATAAATCTATGAGATATCAGCGCGTCAGACAGAGCCAACAAAAAACCAAAAACAAAAACAAAAAACTACCATCAAAATGAAGTGCTGCGATGAAGACTTTTTCTTCGTCTGCTGATGTTGCTCTGTTGCTGTTGCTGCTTCTTCTTACCCGCCGAATTATTTGATGTACATATCCTTTCTGACGACGACTGACTACACTGACTCCTCCAGCCAAAGATGAAGTGGGGGCGATAAGGAACGGGAGGTTGCTCTTGTTGTAATGAAGATTTGGGCTTTAAGTTGGTTGGGTGGTGTGTGGGGGGGGGGTACGGTTTGAGGAATGTCGAAGCTGCATCGATTTCCCGCATTTTGGCACAACAAAGGAACTCATCGACGAAATCCATTGAAAATGCTTCCATTGAAATTTGTGATTCCTTATTCTTTATTTTTAATTTGAACTGTTTTTTGTGTGCTACAGTCGTGGCAAGGGCATTAGCCCCTTTAATGCTGTTTTTTTTTCGGCATCTTACAAATCCCGATGCAATCGTTTTGGAAATTCCACCCGCTTGTCGTGTTATATCGCGGAAAATACTCGATGATGTTAGAGTGGTGCTGGTTCTTTTTTTTTTTCAAATGTCCAAGTGTCGGTTATACTTATATGTAGGGCTGCAATATCAAAAAAAAACATCGATATTGCTTGTATCGTAATTGGTGAAAAAAATTAAGTATTTTATATATAACAAAATTATATTAATATATTTTTTAATATCGACGAACTTTTTGAATTGCTCAAAGTAGCCGAAAAACTTATTTTTTTTATGAAAATTCGATTAACATCTGAAAAATCGGTTTAGCTGATATAAAATATAGATAACATTGTTAAATCGTTTTTCGAAACATCGATATTATAATGACGATATTGGAGTCAAAATAACGATGCATCGGTAAAGAAAAAATCGATATATCGATAAATTTTTGGCATCCCTAGTTAGATATCGTTAGAATATAACCCTCTATGATAATATAATAACGATATTGGTCTCAAAACAACGACACGTCGGTAAAGAAAATAATCGATATTTCGATATATTTGTTGCATCCCTAGTTATGTATCGTTGCAATATATAACCCTCTATGATAAAAAATTTGAATGTCAAAAGTTTAGTTAACAATTGTTGCAAATTATATACTTATTTAAGATTTTAACATCGAATATTCGTTTTCAATAGTGCACTAAAAACCACTCTAATGCATACACACACACACACACTCACACATCTAGACCCGGTCGATTTCGTTGAAAGGTCTTTGGAAATGTGTTTTTGTCATTTCACGTTGTTCTTCACGTGGCTCACGTTACTCCTCCGCTGCATTCGTTGGATACGTTCTGCGTTCATTCGTTTGTTCGTTCGCTCGTTTGCAGTTGTTGTTGTTTTTGTTTTTGGCTGCGCACTTTGGTATTATTTATTGTTGTTGTGAAATTTACTCGTCTTCACAATCAGTTAAACTCTCGTTTATTTTATTTTATTTTTCATTCGGTTTTTGTTGTTGTTATTATTATTATTTTCTTTCTTTGGCACAATTGATATGTTTACTAAACCAAGCGAGATCTCAGCGCATTGTCATTTTGTGCATTTGTGCATTTTCGTAAAGTAGTTACAACAACAACTCTATTGCAGCCAAGTTCAGTGCGTTCTTTCGTTCGTTCGTTCGTACTGCACATGCCCTCACGTCTCTGCGTTTCTGAATTTATTCGTTGGATTTTATCTGTCGGATTGTTGTTGTGTACAAGTATCTGCGAGTGTGTGTGTATGTGTGTGTTATACTCGTATGCGTTTCGGTGTTTCTTCTTTATTTTTTTCGGGTTAGTTATTTGTCTCGTTCGCGTTGCGTATGTGGGAGCTAGCTACAATTTTCGAGAGTCTGCTGGTGAAAATGATTCGTTTTCTTTTATTTTTGGCTGTCAAGTCGATAATCGTTTTGACAAATTTCATTATTATTTTATTTTGTAGTCGTTCTCGTTTTTGTTTTTGTTGGATTTGGTACACAACAGCGTAATTGTCCTTTTGTCAAGTGCTGCTGAGTATTTTTATTGTTGTTACAATGATCGTCGCGCGCGCGTTGAAAGTTATGATGATGATGATAAAGTGTTTCTGTTAAATGTTTTTCTTTTTCTCTTTCGAAGTTCAGCTGGAAGTTTAAAATGTGTTTTTCTACTTTGAAATTTTTATGCTTAAAATTGAGTTTGTTTCATTTTCAATGAAAGTTGCTCTTTAGAATTTAATCAACTATAATAATTGAAACAAAGTATCTTATTATTTCAAAGGTTAAAGTATCTTGTATATCATATATTACCTTTACAATATTCTAGAATAAGAATAGTATTGGAAAATAAAAAAGAAGAGCTCGATTTATCTTAAGAAGATTTAAATCACTTTCCTCAGAGATATTTCACTCTAGCAAAAACGAAATTAAGCTATGAAACATTACAAATATTTTCTACATAATAAGAAATATATATAGAAATATCTAGTATCTGGGCTATACTTCAATCCCTTAGCGAAGATGATTATGATGTCATTGAAATTGAATTGTAATCTACACTGAAACACTTAACTTAAATGTGGTCATATTTAATTGAACAAGAATAAAGACCAAAATGAAAGCTAATAAAAGTTAATTCAAATCAATGTCCAGTTCGCCCAAACGAAATTTATTCATTTTGAATTTGCAGACGCACTCGTCGTCCTCGTCCTCGTGTACCTGACCTGAAAACAATTAAAAATCCCAAAAACAAGAAAGAATCAATGTGAAAACAAAACCCAAATCACTTACGCGCATGGCCAGCCCAGCCCAGCACAGCAATAAAACAATAATTCAGCTGCCATCGAGCATCAACTGCAACAACAACAACAGCAAGCAACGCATAATTAATGCCGAGGAGCTGCCTTTAAATACTTAATGGGCCGCTTGTCGTGCCATGGCACTTGACTGATTTAATATTGGCTAAAAATTTAAACCAAAATATGCCCAAAAGCTGGCCACCTCCTGAGATTTGAGATGGTAAGGACTGGGTATCATTTATTTATTTTTTGTTGTTGTTTTATATATTTAACTGCGTTTCTCGAAATTTAACGCATTGAATCGGAATTGCACACGCTTCTTGCAGCGGTTAGCGCCGCAGGTGATTTGCAAACAAATTACAAATGACATGAGCATTGTGATGAGCTGCTGGGTAAGTTCAGTTCTTAACCTTTTTAGATCTCGGTTAGTAGGGAGACTTTATGAGCTGTATTGTAAGGTGGATGTGGTCTAGAAAAGGAGACAGGATCGCTATAGCCACCTGTCGGATTAAGAAGACAAGGAAGTTCGAGTCTTCGGTTCAGAGATTAGGCGATCGAGGATGCGAGGTCGTTTGATACTGTGAAACGGAGAGAACTCACTGGGCATAGATTGAGATGGGAGGTTTAAATGAATCGGACTATTGTTTTAAATTATAAATGTGTTGGACATCATAGTAAGTAACATCCGGTTCTAAGGGACGTGTGGTTTGAAATTATTTAATTAAAGTTTTTTAACTTTTGATCAGGTTACCTAAATTGTCAAAAAAATTGGTTAGGAATAATAGGAAAAATAATTTCTTAATCTATACGATATAATAAAAAATGTTTCTTTCTGTGTATCCTATGCGTGTCTAAACCAATCTTTTGATTGCGATGAAATTTTTAAAATTTGCTGATCTCAGGATGGTCTAAAAACATTAGTCACGCCCACCTATTGCTCCCACAATTTTTAAAACTATGTTAAAATATTCAATTATTTGTCAAATGTTACTCCTAAAAATCTGAAATTTCTTATCTGAGTTTGTATGGTCATCAAAAGTGGGCGTAGTCGGAACGGGAACTACTGGGAAGTTCCGCTTACTAATTTTCTTACTTAAGGAGTGCGTCATTAGAAACTTGTGCACAGTTTTTCTACTGTAACTTTTTTATAAGAATTCAAAATTCAAATTTTTTGATCATGTTAGCTTTGAAAAACATGTCGGATATGTATTATGCAAATTTTTGCATTAATAGTTGGTTATTCAGCGAAAAAATGAGCGAAGAACAAAAAGTGCGTGAGGAAATTATAAAAAATTTCATAAATAATCCTCATTTCACATACAAAAGGATTGCAAAAATTGTGAAAGCTCACCGGAACACAGTATCTAAAGTACTTCAAAAGTTTAAGGCGGACCTTAGCTGTAATCGGAAGCCAGGAACAGGCAAAAAAAATGGTTCTGGTGACCAAAACAAAACGAAGACGGTGGTTACCATGCTTATATATGTATTTATATTCAAAACTAAACCCGGACAAAGAAGGATATTAAAAGCAAGTTTATAATAAAATTTTCTTTTATTTTTGAAGTTTGTTATTTGCATTTTATAAAATTTTTAAAATATAATTTCGAAGTGGTAAAATCAAGGATTAAAACAAACATGATTAAAGAACAATCTCCACTTATGACCCTTCGGAACTGCAAGTGTTAAGCAATTCTTTTGCATACATGACAAGAGAACAAGAAACTGCAAAAGCAACACACGCATGCGCATTATCAGCACCAACGTTTCTTAAGTTTTTATTCCGGCTGATGTTGTTGTTGTCGTTGTTGTTTTTTTTTGTTGTGTGGCAACTTGAAACGCTGAATGTGCTGCCATGTTTACTTGATATGCAGCTGGGTGAGCTATTTTTATAATGACACGCGGGCATATTAACAAATTGGATGAGTTGAAAATTTGCAAGCGAGAGAGCGTTACATGCAATTCACGATGGATGATGCAAAAAAGAAATGAACTGCAACTGGCGGCCAGTTGCCTGCCGTCTGGCGCAGAATGATTAAAAGAAAGCTCGAGGAGCTGAGCTGATCACGTGATGGCATCTGTGCGTAGAACAATCAGACAATTGGCATCGACTCTAACATTATTTATAGTTGTCGAGATCACACATATCCGACAATTTGAGTTTTAATTCATGAAAAATTGCGAAATCCAGAATTGATTTGATGGTAACACGCCACTGTGATGGAATGATTAAGCGAGAAGTCATGCGTTTGTTCCGCTTAGATATCAATGTATCCTTTTTTTTCGTCTCCTTAATTAACCCTTTCAGTTTAGGTGGTACAGCCTGCAGCGATATAAATAGAGTGGTGAATAATCTGGAAATATATATATTAAAATATGATGAATGCTATATATATATATATAAAGATTAGATAGATTTGAATAAAGAAAGAACAAAAAGATAGAGGATACAAAAATAAAACAACTTGTAACTAAAATATGTATTAAAATTATATTACCAATTTAATAAAACTTTAAAATTATTTCCCAGTCCGAAGCGGTTACGTTCTGCATCTTGGCCGCTAACTTCCGCGTGCCAAGCTCAGAGATACATATCTTAAATTTGTGCATATGACTTCGCCAATTTATCAGAATCATTTTGACATATTCAATTCTTTGCCCTTAAAACTGTCAGATTCTGCTTTACTTTACATTGTGCTACCATACGGTAAACACATCTAAGGTAACGTACCGAAGTATCAACCGATACAGCCAGCCAGCTCAGTCATGTTAACCTTCCTTTCCATGCCATGCCATGCCATGCCATGCCAAATGAGTTCCAACCATGTTGTACCAATTTAATGAGCCGCAATGTTTTACAACATTTTGAAAGTTGAAATTATTTTGACTTGTGGATGCGCTTATGAAGATGGATGAGACTGTGTCGCTCTGCTCCCTTTGGCGTGTTCTGCTTCTGCTTCTTCTTCTGCTTCTTCTTCATCTTCTTCTATATCGTCATCATCTGCGTTCTGCTTTGAGGTAGAAAATTTATAAGCTCTTGTAGTTTTGCAGATTTACATTTTTTTGGCAGCATAGGAAATACATGTACACATTTATAAAATTCAGTGGGATGTGTGTGTGTGTATTTATGTGTGTGTGTGTATGTTTGTATGTTCATGTTATGCGATTTTTCATTTGGGTTTTTTTTTTAACTTCAGGCATTTCTTTAGACATTCTGCAGATGTTCAATGGAATCGAACAGAAATCTGACTTTCCGGCAATTAAAGTCTTCGTCTACTCGTCTTAGCAAACACATTTATTGGGGATTATTAAGGTTTCCTTATTTGATAGATGAAGTAGTATAAACAGCGAAGGTTTACCAAGCCAGATTGTTAACTTAGTACCTTAAAGAAGAACATAAAAAGTTTGACCACAAATTATTGGGCATTGCTTCATCTGTAAGTGATATGCAGATACAAAATTTTATTTAGGTAGATAAATAGTTATAAGATATTTTTTAAAAGATATTTCAAACAAATACAATATCTCTCGATTTGAGCTAGAATTTAACAGAGTTTCTGGAGTAAGCAAGGTCCACGTAACATGTTCATGGACTTAATAGCTGGACCCTTTTGTAAGCCTAAACCAGTTTAAAGATTTTGCCATGCAACATTCAACTCAGAAAATAATTTTTTGTTATATTAAATTGCTTACTAAGTACGAAATGTTACTTAGACATTTTCCAGCAGACTGTTCGCGATATGGGCACAACAACAACAACAAGAGCAACAACAAAGTTTCATTAAAATGTTCACACACAAGCCCAGCAACTGGAAAATGCTGCATAAATTTAACATGAATATTTCTCATTTCCTTAGAATAATTAAATGAAAATATTTCAATTAATTACATTGACTCTTCAATCCACACATATACTATTATATGTACGAGTATGTATGTATATATGTTTGCAAGTACGGGTGGGGTACGACGGACAGACAGACAGATGGACGCAAAGTCACGCGTCAGTGCAGCGCACTGTTACGCACTTTTAACGCTGAAGTGGCCACAACAGCGACGCATCTACGCATCATGCAGCAAATGACAGTTTGCTGTGATGAATAGCCAGCCCTATACACACGGACCGTCGGTCCACTCCACTCCACTCTGCGCTCCATAGTTCTGTTCGTAATTATATTCCCATGTAGCGCAGCCACGATAGACAAACGATTTGTGAAATTCTTTTACTGCTCAGCGGCGTTAAATGTTCGTGTGACGAATCGTTGCCGCTAGCGTCAACGTCCGTTCGTTCGTCCGTCTGTCTGTCTGTATATTTGCTCGCTCGCCGGTTCGCCTGCCTATCTGGCCGCCATGTTTAGATGCCGGCCCAACGCGTTGGCTGTCAAAGTGAGAAAGGTGATCAATCTTTGCGAGCGGTGGTGTTGGTGGTGGTGGTGGGCTTGGGAAAATGCACACTTAACAATGGAAATTCCAAAAACAAAACAAAACACAACAGACAGAACAGAATAGAATAGGAAAAAAAAACATAAATTGATAAACGGAAAGAGAGAGGGCGACGCCTGAGTGCTATGGTAAAGAGTTAAAGACGCCGGAACCGAATTTCAGTCGGCATTATTAATTTTCCGTAAACGTGTGGAAATTGAACGTTTATCGAGGAGAATTCTTGAAATTTGACAGCTGCATGACAGATGACTATGCAGACGAGCGCGCATGTCTCAAGCAGAAAGACGATGGGGAGCGTATGCTAAGTGATGCATGTTGGGCGTCAGAGTCATGGAAATGCTTGAATTCAAACTTTGCCTTTGGATACTTGAAAATTAGTTTCTACTGTTTCGGATCAATTTGGAAATATTATCGGCTAGTTTCCTTTAAGTAGTCATATGGATAATGTGGCTTCTTAAATCGAATCTCGTCCACTGTTTCCTCAATTCCAGACATACTAATTTCCTTATAAGCCTGGTTTTTAAAACTGATGGTCCAGTCTTTCACATCTTTGTACGTTTACGAAAGAATCTTATTAACCAGAATATCAAGGTCATGGAAGCCTTAAGTCTTTTGCTAAATCTGACCACGTTCTGTTTATTAAAAGGTCTATTAATTACCAATTTTATTTTTAAATTTGCAAATCTATTTTTAAATTTCGAAGCGTTTCATACGCCACCGACAGACATGCCAAGCTGCATATGATCCAATTCTGAAGTGTGTGTGTGTGTGTGTGTGTGTGCAACAGCGCAATTTGGCACTGTTGGCGGACGGGTAACATGTCGTCGTCGTTGGCGCATTTAGCCGTGACACTACACGCGTTAAATGGTGTGACAACGTTTGTCGATGACACAACGACAATGCCGTTGAATGACGCTGACGACACCGCCTGTTGGTGATGATGCGGCTGCTGCTGCTACTAGCAACAGTAGCTGCTGTTGTTGTTGTCGATTCAACAACCATTTTCGACTTCAGTGTCGCAGACGGCTTCCTTTACTCGTATTTATTTTTGTTTTGTCTGTGTCCTTTTTCTTCCGTTTGTTTTCGTTTGGTTTGGTTTCGTTTCGTTCCTTTCCGTTTGCTTAGTACTCCAGCAGTTCGCTGTCAGCTCATGCGTCTGTTCTTCCGTCCTCGTGGCGACGTGTGTGTTCTCTTCATCTTCCGCTGCGTGCAAGATTATTTTTTTTTTCGTTTATCATTATGCGTTGTTGTTGTTGTTATTATTGTTGTTGTTGTTGGCAAAGGAAGCGGACGGATATCATTAGCTGCATTAGCTGAAGCGTGTGTCTGTCTGTCTGCTTGCCTGTCTGCTTCATCGTATGTACGCCGCGTTGAGGCACATGTGTCCTTTATGCATGCTGCTCATATCATTCCGGTTGTTGTTCTTGTCTCTTTGTGGTTGTTGTTGTTGTTGTTGCTTGTCGTATTTCGCTACCCTGTATTTAAGTTCATTTGTTCAATTTAGTGAAAAGTGTTTTGATTTCAAGTGTCAATGTTCGTGCGTTGTTTTTACTGCTGCTGTAACATTTCATAATTGACATACGGAGGAACGGTCGAGCCATGTTGTCTTAATGACTCGCCATGGTCGGCGTATGCACTACTATACAAATGTGCTGTGCCTGGGCTGGATGACTGGCAAGACATGCTGCAGCCTGTGATTTTATACCATACACGAAATTATGGCTTGTGAGGTAACGTTCCTTGTTGACATGTTCCTGCAGCGTTTAATTATTTAATATTGCTTTTGGTTGAAAAAAAAACTGATTATTTATTGGAGATATATTCCTGTCCTGAGAGATATTGGGGTTCTGTTCAAGTTTGGTTTGTCTTGAACTTCAGAATTCTTATGAATTCGATAAATTCAGTTATTTTGTTTTAACTTGATACTTGAGTCAATTGAATATGAATTTGTAAAACAACAACGTTTGTCTGAAAACAACAAAATGGATTACTTTAGATTTCAGTGAATACTTCCAACTCAAATCCTGTTGTGAATCCTGAAACATGTCCAAGTAGTTTTATGTACATATGAACTTTATTTAATCAAGTTATATGGATATTCAAATTATATCATAAAGTGTAAAAGTAAAGCAAATATTTATAGAATAAAAAAAGTCAGGTAGCCTGAGCATTTTGTAATCTCTACCCTGTCGGTTGAAGGTCCTTCGATCCTTAAGCGACTTGGGTTTTTTTGTATGTATGATATGCCCTTAAACTGATCATAACATACTTATAGTTCTCGGATAAGAACCTGTTGAAAGTTTGCTTCAAGACAGCCGAAGCTACCTTTGCATGTTGCAGATTATCTTGGATGAAAGTCTATGTGAGCACTGCGACCTGAAAGATCTATTGTGCAGCAAAAAGTGACATTTTCTTCTACTTCAGATTTGAGTACTTTCTGGTCGCAAAAATTCCGGCACCATGCCCCGGTGGGTATCGACCTCAGGAAAGTCGCTGTACCAGGAATGGTCCGCTTGGGGCATTGTGCTGGCTGCCGCTTACAATTTATTTCTTCGCAGATGAGCTCTTTCCGTCTCTCTTTCTTCATCTCTGTTTTAGTTTATATTAACTAAAGTTTATTTTATATTTAAATAATTTAAAAAGGATTCATTCATAAACAGATTTAAATTTATTAAGTATTAACTAAAACTGAGGCAATTTTCCACAACAAAGTTGAATCCAATTAAAGCTGCAGACCGGTGGCAATAAATATTCACCGATGGAAATTGCAAAATCCCAAACGCAATTGTCGAACATTAAAAACAATCAAAAGTTGAGAAAATTGAGCATAAAAACGGAAGCTAAAATCAAAGATGCCACAGAAATTAGAATTGCGGCAAGAATTATTGCGCGCCGCCATGACGACGACGACGACGATGAACCTGCAGTGGCAGTGGCAGCAGCAGCAGCATCTAATGCAAGTGCATAGATTATATCTTGGGATAAGCATAGCTGAATGTCAGTCTCGCACAATTGGCGATTGAATACGAATGTGGTGGCTGCTGCTGCTGTTGGTTGCTGCCGGTGCTGCTTTTGACGCGCGCGTTACTGCGTGCAAGACACACAGAAACCACAAGAACCTGACCAGAATAATCAAATAGTCTTAAGTCGAGAGTCTCTCCATCTAACTGCTAAACGTGCGTCCATCCAGCCAGTCAGCCAGCCAGCCAGCCAGCCATCTATCCATCCATCCGCCCGTCTTTCCGTCAGACTGTCTTCTCTGTTATATGACTCTGTCCGTCTGTCGTTCTGTCTATCTACCCAGCTGTCAGTCTATCAGTGTCTTCCCGCGTTTCGTGTCAAATGCCAGTCCTAGCTGATCCACAGTACTCGAAACGAAATGGACAATTATGAAAGCATTGAAATACAAAAAAAAAATTGGAAATCATATTTATGAGATTCTTTGGAACTTGTAAAGCTTTTTCATGCAATATTTCGATGGTTTCCAAATTTTCAAATATCTTACGAGTTCAAAAAGTTTCATCGTGGACAAAAAATTTGCTAAATCTGGCAACTTCTGGGAATTATGTTCCATTTCTATGCCCAACATTTAAGTACTGTATGTCGTCCATGTAGCAAGAAGTGTAAGTTTGCTGCAAAGTCAAATGCGTGTTTTGCCGCACGAATGCAAAACGTCGTCGCTTGCGTTTGTTGCTGCTGATTCTGCTTCTGCCTCTGCGGCTGGTGTCGCCGCTACGCCTGCGTTGTGAACGTGAGTTTTCGAAAGTGTTTTGGAATGCGCGCGCGGTATCTTATCTTTCGCACGTTGCAGAGGTGTTTGCTGTTCAGACAAGGATTCCACACAACCAAAACCTTTTGCTGTATAGTAGATACACACACACATGCACACACCACTTTTTATGTCGTTTATGGCGTTGAATCGATGTGGTGTCAAAGCACAAGTCATCACTCCTTATGGCATATGTTCGGTTCTGTTCTGACATTGGCAGCAACAACAAACACCATTACATACGGCACCACAGCGCTACAACAATTTCCACCGCACCGCAATAGCAACAGCAGCAATAGCAACAACAACAACAGCAACAGAAGCAGGAGCTGGAGCTGGAGCCGCAGTAGCAAGTGTCTCGAAATTAACACATTGTGTGTGTTTCATGTATGTTAGCTGCAACGGTGGTATTTCGGTTTCTATCTTTCGGATATTGAAATTTTATCGTAATGGATTGGCGTGGACTTAAAACTTTTATTGTACGAGTAAATGGACGTTGTACTGTCGTTCGATGGAGGAGTACCCCGATATTGGTGGAATTGTGTTCTCCGTTATTTAAGTAAGCGATTATGTTTAAGTAATGCAATTAATAAATAACAACATATACCGAGGGAAACTCTGGAGTATCTCCGCGGTTCTTACCCAGCATTATCAAAAAATAGTTTAAGATATCTAGGAGCACCTAAGTTTGAGCGATTAGATGAAGTCGCCAAAATAGGTATTAAAGCTCTTTTAAAGTTTGTCAATTGCTCTTGCATACTGAATGACTTCAACTCTACTTGAAATTTTAAAAAATGATCTTAACCTGGAATCGCTTAGGACCGTGGCTTGGCTTCGGTCAGACAGAACAACCTAACTTAACCAAACATAAACCGAAAATTAAAGGTTATATCTATGAATCAAGTTCTAAGTTGTGGATCAAATGGAAATTTTTGGGAGAGAGTCATCAGTTCTTAGAGAATTTCAGGAAGTTCAAGAATCTAACAATACTTTTCATAGTATTAGTATTAAAACATTGTTTCATTAGAACTGTTAGGTTCATGAATGAAATTTAAAATTTTCTTCACAAGGGTCGAATGATTTTTGGAGAATTTTGAGGTTATGGAAAGAAGTCGAAGTTTTGGTGGTATTCCAAAAAATATGAACATATGGTAAAATTTGATATCGGAGGTTAATGACACCATGAAGACCTTTCTAATCTTATACAGCACTTGACGATAGGATTATGTATATAAATAGTATATAAAAAAAAAACACTTTGGCTGTTAATAATAATGTAGAATTATCAAGATGACGTCAGGTACTATAAACTATACAAACTTATATTTAACTATTAAATGTATTTACAGAATTTTGTTGAATATATTTGTAAAATAAAGGCCACAAAAATTATCTTAAAACTGCCGCTTAAAAGTAAAACAAAACAATATAACCCGATTAAATGTTTTACATTTACAACGCCGACTTCCAAGTAGTTAGATAATTTCCTCCGCACAGAAGGCGTTTTCCAATCTCACTCGGCATGTCGTGGCCACAAAAAGCGAAATGCGTTTTATAACTGGACATAAACATATCAAATAACGTATTTATTTATGACAGCCACTGATTTCTAAAAGTAGATTAGAGCGGACTTAGCGTAGTAAGCCTTCGCCGCACTACCAATTCTAAAGTCTTAACTGAAAAAGGTTCGCATCGTTACCCAATGGCGAAAATGTACCGATTTCCCTTGTGCGGTAACACGCGCTTACTAAAACGACAGCCAAACATCATAAGGAGTTGCCTTTCCTCTGCCTATCTGCGGCCATTGCAGAGGCTTCATTGTCGGCCGCGGGCATTTGTCAGTCGCTCAGAACAGTCAACTGGCAGATATCATCGCCTATAAAAGGAGTAATTAACGTATGTACGGCGAGTATGTATAAAGCCAAAAGCAGGGTTGCATTTTTTTGTATGTCTATATATATATATGTGTGTGTGTGTGTGTGTGTGTGTGTGTGTTACTACTTTTAGTTTCATTGCTGCTGCTGCGATTTTGTGTTGCCAATAAAATTTAAACTTTATGATGGCCATTAAGAATGGGCTTTTGGTTTTCTTTGCATTTTAGCTTTCCATTTCGAGCATGTCCACCGATAAAGGTTAAAAATGTAGTTAGGCAGGCATACAACAAATGGGAGTATCATCGTTGTTTATGACAAGCTTTTTTTTTTTGTTGTTGTTGTTTGTTCTTTAACGATAGGTTCAAAGTCTGTGCGCGCCAAAGTGATAAAAATCACTATTAAAAAAATGTTAATTGAGATAATACGAAATATTACGGCCAGTTGTGTATAGTAAATGCAGCAAACGGTGATAAAACTTATCGCAAATGTTTATGTTGAAAAATTAAAGCTCATTTTAATATTGTCAAAACATGTTAAACACATCCGACAGTCCCCATTAAAGTGTCAGTCATAAACTTTTCAAGCTGCACTTTTTCACTTTTTGTTTTTCCAATTTATCGAACATGATGTGTTTCTTTTTTTTCACCTTTTCTGTGTTTTGTTTTTGTTTTGTCTGCGCTCCAAGCGGGGCTTTCGTTTAGGAAACATCACAGCCATACTGGTTGGCACATAAATTTATCATAAGCTCATAAGTTATGCTTATTTTATGCACACATTTAAAGCAGTTTCTATTTCTCATATACATATGTACATACATGTACAAAGGTGCATAGAGAGATACCTTATGCAAACATTGTTTGTTGTACTGTAACGTCATATGCATACGAGTATTTGTCGATGATGGGTGCTTGTACGAATAAGTACAAAGTTCCACAACGCACACACACACACACACATACACCACATGACAATTTGCATTGACAGAAGGTGGTGTCTTAATCCCGGCGAGATTCTACACATTCATATGCAAGACACCGCATCAAAACATGATGTCAGACAACAAATCAACGTGTCAGACGCCCACTTTCCTCAACTGACAGTACTATGTATGGTAGGGATAGAGGCATGTGGGGGCGGCAATGTTTGCAAACTTTAGGGTCAACACTTAGCGTATGTGTTGTTGGAAAATCCACATGGCTTATGCAATGAGACAGTTAAAGGTATATGCTAATGTTTGGCATTATCTAAGTATTTATTTGGATCGTTCTTATTTGATAAAATTATTGAGAGATTTTTTGAGCAACTGCAAAGTCTTCTACTGTCTGATTTTAAGTCACGTTTAGTGTTGTATTTATTTTGGTCTAATTTAACAAATTTATGCCCAACATGGATAAAATCAAGCAAGTTGTTTAACAATCTTGGTTTATTTGGTTTTCGTAGTAATAAAATGAAATTTAGTTAACTAAATCACATTAATGAACTTAAAGCGATGTTAAATTGATAGTGTATAATATCAAAATTTATAAGCGGCATTTATTGCCTTGCAAGTTCATACATTTGTCCTTTTTTTTAATAATAATACCATTTTAATGAAACTTATATATAAAGCTTATGTCCTGGTTGACAAGGTCCAGCGATTTGAATTTTTGAATTTTCTTTTTTAGTTATAAATTTAAAATTATATTAAAATTCCACGTAACTATTTCGACTTGGTTGAAAACAGTTTCGTTTATTTTTTAATTTAAATTTCGCCAAAATAATACCAGAGATGCAATATCGAATATATATTGCTAGCAGAGCTGGGCACGAACTAGTTAAAAAGTTAAAAGTTAATTAACGACGGTAAATTTTTTGCTAGCTTTTAACTTTTTCGTTCATTTTGAAAACCACTTAATAGATAATTAACTCGCGTTAAATTTCATTCGTTAATTCAAGTTAGTTAAATATTAAACGAAACTAATTGAATTACAAATATAACGACATTTAGAATTTCTATTTACCCTTGCTTATATACATACATATATATGCATATGTTAGGTGGGCAACGTTAATTAGAATTTAACTTCGTTAATCTGAGAAAAATAAATTTAGTTTTGATATAGAAATTTTAGCTTGTACGTTAAATTTTTAACGACGTTAACTTTTCAACGAGATTAAAGAAATTAACTTAACGAAGTTAAGGTTTTGGTTAACTTTTCTCTGATTAACGAAGTTAAATTCTTAATTAACAGACAAACAAACTTAATTTCACATCAAATCGAAAGCTGACCATGGCAGTTCTTTACTCTTACTCTTATCTTACTCGAATAATTCCTCACAACTACAAAAACAACACAACTTTTGAATAAATTATAAATGTTTGTTTTTGTATTTTTACATATTTTTACAAAAGTTCCTTTTGTTGTTTTTGTTTTTAAACGGTTGCTTGGCTTATTCATTTAAAACTAATATCTTGCCCACATTTTAATTGTTTTCGTTTGTTGTTGTAATGCCGCCAAAGCCAATGGCAGTAGCTGCTGCTGCTGTTGTTGTGTTCTGGTTCCACTTGGTTTGGCTGGTGTGAACGGTCCATGGTTAAGTGTCCAATTGAAAAGCATAAATAAACAATAAATTTAAAAATGGAGGCAAAAATATAAAAAAAACCATAACTTTTCGTGATTTTAGATGATGTTTTTGTTGTTTCA
This sequence comes from Suillia variegata, assembly GCA_949127995.1. NCBI lineage: Eukaryota > Metazoa > Arthropoda > Insecta > Diptera > Heleomyzidae > Suillia > Suillia variegata. Next base: position 28,782,749 of record OX421846.1, on the reverse strand, counting down.
TGTTGTTTTTTTTGTGTGCTGTTGTTGTTGTGTTTTTTTTAAGTGGATATCGTTGATTTCACTGGTTCTTTTGTTGGTGTTTGTTGTGGACTCCACTTTTGGACATTTGGGTGACACACTTCGTTTGTGATTGTGTCAACAAAATTTTCGTTTGACAACGTTTGACTGGCGGCCACACACAAAGCTATTCAAATGTTAGCTCCAGTATTTTCTATTATTATTTATTATCATTTTGAAAAAAGAAACGAAATCAAATTGGTTACGAATCTGGCTTATTTAATGCTATTTTAGATTTCAGTTGGTTGTTAATTAGAAAATTATAAAGTAGACATATGAGGGTGGTCCGATAAGAACTTAAAGTACCTAAGTACCTATAAAAGAAAAACGAAAATTTTAGAAAATTCGCTATTTATTTCTCAACATAGTCTCCTTTTAACTCGATACACTTGACCCAGCGATGCTTCAACTTCTAGAACCCCTCTGAAAATTACTTTTTCTCGAGGTCTGCAAAGTAGGCCTCCAATGGGCGCTGAGGCTAAGTACTTATCGTAAGTACATACTCGTATGTATAAACATTTTCAATATATTTTTGGGACTTAAGTTCTTTTATCATGCTGGACAAAAAAAATTCTCCATATGTTAATTGTCGATTGCATTTGAATTCGAATGAGGCGCAACCACATCAAACTTCTTAGCTGCTTTACAAATTGTTTTTAAAAAATAATTTATAGCCCAATTTCGAATAACAAAAAACCACAAAAGTTATGACAACTTCGAACAGCATTTAAAGTTAACAAAAAAAATAGAAAAAAAATTTAAAATTTAAAATTCGCGCTCATGCGGCGTATTTCATAATTTAATTTATTGCAAAAAAATCGTCGACCGCAAAACCCAACGAGAAACAATTCGAATGAATACCAACAACAAAAATTTGCATATTCAAGATTTTGGCTGGCATTCATTCGTTCAACAAATCAAAGCTCCACTTATGGAATAAAATAAAATAATACAACAAAAATTTACAAAACACAACAACTCGAAAGTTATGACGAACGAACATGAGAACCGAGATTCAAATAAATTTACGACTTAAATGCTGCATTAAATTCAATTTCGAAAGTTATAAATCAAAATTTTATTAAGTTTGTTGGTCATTTCGGGCATACATTAAATACGAGATTAGTATTTTCAAAGTAGTAGTGATGACACGGTTACGCCTACACGGTGTGATAACAACGTGGTCATACATACGTTTTATTTAATAAAGTGGCGACAGTGGCTTATGGTATGGTGGAACTACATACATATATACATACGATCTGAGTAGAGATCATGCATCCTTAAAGTCATGCTTTATAATAATATTAACATTTTTCACAGTAAATTAACTGAAGCCCATAATTAACTTTGCTTTTAGGTTCTATCTGATAACCATTTTCATATCCGTTAAATACCAACAGAAATCACAACGATTTATAAAAAAATATATATATATCCTGACTGGAAACTTCATACGAACATTTTTGAGAAATTTGTTACATTTTTGTTGCAATTTTTTAATGATTTTTACTTCAAAAATTGTTTTGTAGAATTTGTGATCTTTAGATTTGGAATGACGAAATAATATCAATTCATTGTGAAGACCATCGATGATTTAAAATTTTTGTCTATAGTGTTGTGATTGATATATCCAACAACTGATGACTTTTTTCAATAAAAATATCAATGTTTTTTTTTCGTCATTCCATCCCTTGTCTGAGAATTATTATTATTATTATTATTATTATTATTATTATTATTATTATTATTATTATTATTATTATTATTATTATTATTATTATATATGGGGATGCGCACCGCGTCCTAAAAGAACTATTGTGGCCCCTTTGAGGATTATAGTGTTGCCATAGTTTAGTATACCTATGAGCCTTAAACTCCTGAAAAGCTTATAGTATTTCTAAAAGTCCTACAACCGTTATAAATTTTAGTGTGAAGCCTATTTCTAAGTCTTTCAGCAAGCCGTCTGGTATTTGATAGTCTCCCAGGTACATTTTCCGGCTTTGCATAAGCATAGAACACTGTCCTAGAATGTGTTTCGGAGTTTCAGTGTCCTCTTCACAAAACCTACATAACTCATTGTTGCATATTCTCAGTTTTGGCAGGTGATAGTTCAAACTGCAGTGCCCTGTTAGAATGCCTGTTATAGTTCTCAGATTCTTTTTTGATAAATTCATACATTCATTAAATCTTTTTAGTTTGTACGTTCCTAAAAGAGTTTTTGATTGTTCCATTCTTGGTAAGTTATGCCTGTAAAGTGTTCGTAATTGTTCTTCTTTTTTCTTTAACATCATCGTTAAAGATCTTCTTCCTATTCCACAAAAGGGTTCGGGTCCTACAAATGGGGTTTCTGCCCCCTTTCTTGCTAGCTCATCTGCCTTCTCATTACCTTCTATTCCTACATGACCTGAGACTTAAAGTATCCAAACCTTATTCTGCAAGCCAAGCGTATTGAGTTTCTCAAGACACTCCCTAACCAGTTTAGAATTTACCTGATAGGATTCGAGTGCCTTGATAGCCGCTTGACTGTCAGTAAGAATGTCTGAGAATGCCACTTGTATATATTTCTGTGCCTTACAGGACTTTTCAATATTATATTTCTAACTGAACAAAAAGTTTAACCTAGGAACATTTCTTTGTAGCATAAAATTTCTGATGAACGAATTCAAGCCACTCGGGAAATAATTTTCATAAACCCTATGAAAAAAATTAAATCTGAACGTATTCGTCTAAGTAGTTCTATTCATATCTGGCTTCAATTATGATTACATTTGATATCAAATGAAGACCAGCTACAATCTGATCAAAGCAGGTCTGACTATATCTGAAAATCAAATCTGATCATGTATAAATTCTAATATTGTATGATATAATTTGATTAGATCTGAGACCAGACACGAACATCTCTGATAAGATCTACACAAAATCATTTAATAAAACCATCGCTCTAAGTTCACTTTCATACCGCAAATATGAACGTAATCGGCGATTACTAGCAACGATAACCGCAATCGCATATTGCAAATGTAGAAATCGTCGCATCACTAGTCTCACAGTCGTAAATCGAAGTTTGTGGCTGCATTGGAAAATTCTTTCGAAAATAATTTATAACTTTTCAAAGAAGCGAAACATAAAAAAAAACACACACCTTTTACGTTTCCCAACTAAGCTCAGGAACAACTTTACTGCTTACGCTCTTCAGATTCGCCTCACTAAAAGAAGGTATTAAAAATAGTAGTAAATGAAAACGGCGTTTGGGTACGACGAAACGGAGATTTGACATTTTTAACAGCTGAAATGAATGAAGTAAGTAGCGCAACTCGGACTTAGACGGACAAGGTGCAGCAGCAGCAAAACGTATTTGCACCCACACGCCACATGCTGCACGCATGGACTCACATCAATGCAACACCACAATGAGCTGCTGCAACATTTTGTTCTGGTTGTGTGTACTCAAATCGAAAGGAAAAAAATACAAATAAAAAATTACAAAAAATAATAATAAAATAGTAGTAGAAGTGACCATAAAGTAGCATTTTGTTACGCGGTATGAATAAGCGTCATAAAACTGCGCTTTTGTGGGCATTCGTTTTTATTTGTTGTTGTTGTTGTTGTTGTTGTTGTTGTGCGGGCAACATGTATAAAGATATTCGTTAATGCAGCAACAACAACAACAATAGTAAAAATGACATCGACAGCATATCCAACAACAATAAAAACATCTTAAACTGACAGTTACACATTTTTGTTTGTGTTTTTCTTGTTCTTGTTGTTGTTGTTAGTTTGTTCGGTTACGCCACACGAAAATCCTTTATTTTATTTTCGAGTTCAGAGGTCATTTCCGAGTGCCATTTTTATTTCATTTCCGCCATTTTGTGCAGCCATTTTAGTGCCGTGCCGTGCCCTGCACTGTTCTGTCCTGCCCGGCCGCAACATTTTTCCGCATAAAGTGACCATCGTAAAAATGCGCGATTTACTGAGATGCATTTCAATGCATAAGGCCATTGTCGTTGTTGTATTTGTTGTTGTTGTATTTTCCGTTTGTTGGGTTATCTCTTAAGAAGCTTTTCAAGCCGACAAAGTTGCGCTAATGGCGAGCGTGTTGCGAAAATAAAATTTATTATTGCTCATTTTTAGCGTGAATTTTTCGTTTGTTGTTTGTTTTTTTGTTTGTTTGCGTTATGCCATGGTGACGCCCACGTTGCACTTTGTTGCCACCGCCATCGCCAGCCGCAGCGCAGTCAGCGCACAACTCTTGGCGGCGGCGTTATACCACGTTCCGGTCGTTCCACGCGATATCGTTTTTATTAGTTGGCACAAAAATATTTATTTTTCGCTTATAATTGCGCAAGTTATTAAGCGTACCGCTTGTCAATTTCGATTTAACAAGCTTTTTCCATTCCAAATAAGTCGGTGCTGCGCTGCCTGAGCCGTGATCGGTCGCGCGTCCAATCGGGCGCTGCGCTAATAAATCTCGCAACTGTCATTGTTGACACTCCACGCTGGCTTAATGGTATTTAAATTAGTAAATTGCGCTTCTGGCCAGATGTGATATGGCCGCTGGTAGATTGGCTGATATCTTGGTCGGTTACTCGGTTGGTTGGTTGGTTGGTTGGTTGGTTGAGACCCCGAAAGCGTTTTGTTTGATACCTTGTTGAAATCATAATTATTAAGTTTGCTTGCAGTCATTGCTTCGATTCAATTCAGATCACATGGTTTCTTGATTCTGTGATTCGATGTGATTTGATTGGACACGTTATGACAAAGGTGCAGCGGTAACTCATTAATTATTTAATTAAAATATTCTCTATAGCTGATTCAGTTTATTTAAATGGAAACGTTATTGCTTACATTAAAATTAGCTAAATGAAAAGGTTTTTGTAAATATTGATGCTTGGTAAACGTGCGCGATCGCACAAGTGCCACGCCTTTTTTTCATACCAATGGGTAGATAAAGCGGAATAACTGCAACTTTTAAGTGATGTAATTGAGATTCTTGTTGGAGGAACGTTTATTATACACAACACAGAGTATATTGGGTTTGTTCAAATATTTATATATATATACTAAGTCGATCTAGCAATGTCCGTCCGTCTGTCTTTACGTCTGTCATCTGTTCTTGTTAACACGATTAGCGAGAGACTCGTAAGAGCTATTGAGCTGAAATTGTTTAAACTGGTTGATCTTATGCCCCAGACGAACTAATTTTGGCGTCAATCCGCCCTTGACCACGCTCACTATTAAAAAAAATACTGATTTCTTGCTAACAAGATATCTTGAGAACCATTGAAGATATTAGGTTGAAACTTTGATCAACATTTTCTGCTATGTTTGGGTACAACTGATTTTGAAAATGATTAGGCTGGTCCATGTTTGTTATTTTAATATTATATGTTAAAATAAAGCTCTTTAAACTTTATATAGTTATACAATATTGATACACAAACGATCTTATAGAAGTATAGTAATCTAGTTAGGGTGGTTAATAATTTATAAAATTAGGGTAGTTCGAGATTTAAAAGTTATTTAGTCATAATTTTTTTAGATAAAATATTTTTTTTTAAATTGTATAATACAATACAATTTTCTAAATCATGAAATACCCTAATTTGAGTGTGATATTTAACAGTGTGGTGCATTTGCTATAGTCGGTAGGACCGACTATAATTTCTTAATTGATTAACCTTTTATTTGCCATTTTTTAAAAAGGCTCGGAGCAACTTTAAATTATATTGGTCCAATATGGGCTGAACTACAAACTTTTGACTGAACTAGACTTTCATAAACGTTTTACTTTAGTTTAAGGTTGATATTTTAGATTTTAGGTCGTTTTTTTCTAGGTGTAGCTTTTTCGAATTGAAACCAGTTAACGAAAAAAATGCGAATAAACAAATTTGTTTGTTGTTGTTTTGTAAGCAGAGCACTTTGGCATTAAAACTGTTGTTTTTACATGTTTTTGTCGCTTATGAATATAACACGCTCATACTTTAGATGGAATTTTTATGAAGTCCCAAAAGCGTTATCTGTTCCACAGAGCGTATTTAAAAATTCGTCACATTTCAAGTGACTGACTATTTCAAAATAAACGACGTGACGTGACGTAACGTCGCGTCAGCGTCCCCAGTTCCCAATGAGCGAGCAGCACATCGCTTTGGCAATAACATTTTTCGCGTTTGCCAATGCCAATTTAAAATGCATTTCCGAATGGAATGGAATGGAACACAATACCCATGTGCGTTAAGTGCATTTCGAGATTCTAGTTTAAAAATTTTATGACGCCCTTCAGAAGGTGGAAAAGCAAAAAGAAAAAGCGAGAAAAAAAAACAAACGAAAATGCGAAACGAATCGCTGCAAATGTGTTGTCTGGCAAAGGGAGAGGAAACAGCAGCAGCAGCAGCAGCGGTTGTTCCTTTGGCTGACGTTTCATATGAGAACTGCTTATGATGCACTGCAGCCAGATTCATTTATTATTTATGACGTTCATTTTTTTTTATTCCGCGCTGATTTAAGGGACATGAAACCGAGCTTAAAATACAAAATAAAATTCTTTTAATATGGTTTATTTTTGTTTTTGTTTTTGAAAAGACAATTTTCAACACGTTTTTACAGCGTGCAACCGTCTAAGCTTCTCAACGCTTTTTGTCCAATTAGTGTTGCCACTTTGTAAAGCATCGTTCAAGTTCAAAAATATCAGCACCTCTCGAACGGACAGACCGACAGGCAGACAGAAAGACAGACGACAGACGTCAAAGTGCTGCGGCTGCGCTTTAAAATTCAATTTTCAAAATATTCGATGCGGCTGCATGTTACATCGCACAGTGGAATCAGCGAGCAACTGAAAGCATGAAAAAGTTTGGCAAGATTTCGAAAATTAAAAAAAATTTCATTTTAAAAATATTCTCCTTGATAACAACAACAATAAAATATAATTCCGGTGTAATAAACGAATACTTCTTGTAGTATTAAATTTGTTCCAAAAAATTTTTTTTTTTTTAAATTTGTTTTTGAACACTTAAGAACTAAATTTTAGTTATAAGAATTATTTCGTTTTTCTTTGAACTTTTCGAATCTTGAAATGAAAAAAACAAGTATTTGTCCACATTGAAAAAGTTCCACTGTGAGCCTCCGTCGTCGATGTCGTCGTCGTCGCTGATGCTGTCGCTCTTCACTTTATTTTATCATTGATGCGACTAATTTATGTAGGTACATCTCTCTATATGTGTGTGTATGTGTGTACGTGTGTGTGTGTGTGGTCAATTTGACAAGCCTCGACCCAAAGCCACAGCAACACTGGAAAGCCTGCTCAAATGTGGCTCAACGTGTTTTCAAGTGTCGAATGCTGCGTCATCAACATTTTCGATGCAGCATACATATGTCGCATCGAAATGATGTTGTTGCTGTTTGCTGTTGTAGTTGTTGTTGTTGTTGTTTCTGCTCTTAACTTAAAGCGTAAACAACATTGTTCATTGTTGATTCGACCACGTTGACCACGTTGGACCTTGTGATTTCGTTGTTTTCCCATTTTAAAGTTTTTTTTTTTGTTGCTTCAAGAAGGCTTTCTATGAAAATTGATTTTGGTCACTTAGTTTTTTGTTGTTGTTGCTGTTGTTGTTTTATTGTTGGTTTGTTTTATTTTTGTGCCTTGTCGAAATGTCCGCGTAAAATTTTGCTATTGACATGTGTCGACCGTCCGACCGTCCGTAGTCTGTCTGTCCGTTGATGTTGTTATTGTCAGCGTCTAGTTTTGTCGTTTTGTATGTCACAAGCATTTTTCGCATTTTGAGCATTTTTTTACATCATTTTTTTAACAGAATTTTTAGCGTTGTAATTGATTTTCATCGCATGCTTATAGACACATTCTGTCTGGTTAGGGAAATCGATGTTGCTGTCGCTTGGTGTGGTCCAAGTGCGACCTATGACTTTTCGTCAACAGTGACGTAGGTACGATTGGGCTGTTAAATCCAAAATCTAACGAATATGTAACTACGCCAATGATGAACAATATTGCTGAAGAAAATAAAAATCTTAGTTTTTAATAGGTATTAAGCTTTATTAATGCGATTGAGGAGCTATTGTCAATTTAATAAAAATTTGTAAAAGTTTGACTTGACAATTGAATGAAAATGCATAATTCAGCTATAAAACGCTTAGCGCTGTCCCGCTGTCTAATTGAACTGTTGTTTGCATATTTAATTTAACCTTTCATATTTAGCTCTTCTCTAGCCATAATAATAATACATAGGCTAAGGTGACTTATGTTCTCTGTTTTATATACATGTAGTCATTACAACTCAGGGTGCTTACAAACCGTACAACAATTTATGATTGTCGTATTTATAGGACGGTTGTCAAGTCATCAATTTATAATGTAGATATGAAATAACATATTGCGTAAACTATTTAAAAAAAATTTGCATACCACATTCAAAACAATTAATCATAGTTTCAGGTAAAAGCATTGGTGTAATAAATTTAAGGTGGGGAAAGTCGAGAAATGTCGCTCTTCACCTCAATGTTATTTCTCTCTTTTTTTAAATTTAAATTTTTGTATTTGAAATGGTTGCTACAGAAATTTTAGTTATTAAGAAAAGTACAAAGCTTATTGTCAAATATAGAGAAAACAATTTAAAAATAATGTATAAAAAAGGCAGAAATTGAGGTGAGTTCGCTCAATTTGTGCTCTCATTTCTATTTTCTTTGCAATATTATTCAACTATGGTAAAAATTATGGTGTAATATATATGCTCGTAAGTTGAGGAAAAAGACAAATTTCAGTTTGACAAATTTTAACAAAATAACTTGAAAAAGCACGAAGTGGGGAATTGCGAGAGCTTTCTTCTAGTCACGATTTGTCCAGAACACCAACATCAAAAATTATTAAAATAGCATGACACGAGAACTGATATAAATTCTATCAATTTGGTGTCAGTGAAATGCTGGAAAACGTCTGCAAGGCATAAAAATAAGGCAGTAACCGAGGTGAATTCGCGCAAATTTGCGTTCTCACTTCTAGTTTTCTAACCTTATTATTCAGCCATGATTAACTTAAAACTTATGTACAATTGAAGTTTACAAATTAACATTTTTCTTTATTTTTTCGATTAAATTTTTAAACATTAACACATAAGTAAATAATTTTTATAAAACCACGGTTGAATAAGAAGGTTAGGAAAGTGATAACTCACCTCGATTTCAGTTTTTTATTATTTTTTCTGTCTAATTTTGAAGTTTTTTTTTGTTTGATTTTTTCACAACAAAATACGTTGTTGTTTTTATTTACTTGATAATTTTGAAGTAACAATGACAAATGCACAAAAATTCAATTTTCAAAGAGAGCGACAATATCGAGGTGGAGAGAGACAATTTTCTACTTTCCTTACTTCACTTTTATGACGCCATGGATAAAACGAATTTAATTGTTGTTCGTTTATTATGTCATTTTAATCATTATTAAAGTAAAATCACTAGGTAAAAAATTATTTTGTTCAACGCTGAATTAAACGTGTTCCAATTTTTTTGTAAATAAGTGTTTATATATAATGACCAGAGCGTTTACGATTCCGAATAGATTTCCAAATTAGCATAAAACTTAAACTCACATTATGGCAACATTTTTCCCATAAACTCGAACCGTTTACTAAAATTTGCTTAACAATAGCGCAGATATGTTTATAGTTAATATAGTTAATAGTTTATAATGCCAAACTAAACAAATAAAAAAGAGGAACAAAGTGTGTGTGCGTGTGTGTGCGTGTGTGTATTAATGCTCCATTAAAGCGTTCGAGAGAGAAACAAACAAAATTTGTCTAATTTACAAATTAAATTAAATTAAATTAAAAGAGTTGATTTAACGACCACACCACACCAAGCCAGCACGAAAGGAACGGCAGGACGGCAAGAAGCCAAACGCTGTGCACAACTTAAGTCGGCGCGACGGTGTCAGAGATAAAACGTTAATGATGCCTAATGGTAGCACCTGCCACACGACACCCAAATTAAACAAACAAAACACCCTGTCCGAATATAAAAAAAATAACAACACAGACTGACACATACGCGAACTTATATGAACGCATTCAACCGGGCATGAGGGTATTTCGATGCCGTGCCGCACCTCACCGCACCGCGCTGCGCTGCGCCGCGACTGACGGGATTCGATGATGCTGCGCGAACGTTTGTTTTTACCTTTTTCAATTTTAATTTTATTTAATTTTTGGTTTGTATTTTTAACTTTTGGTTTTAGCCAATTTACGGCTGCTGTTCGGTTTTTTGTTAAAACCTTTTTGCGTTGAGCGCGCGATTTTGTTTTTGTTTTTGTTGAATCGCCAACGTAAATGCCGCTCATGCTCAGTCAACAGCTTGAAACAAATTATGTGCCAAAAACGTTTTAAATTAAACCAAATGGTTTTTGGAGCTCTTTTTTTTTCTTCTTGTGTGTTGCGTTGGTATATGCAAAAGAAAAAAACAGCAACAGCAACAACAACAAAAAAAAAACCAGAATTTATTCAGCGAATTTATAAAACTGCGCTGGGGGCCATAAAATATGGCGGCGCTCTTGGAATTTTGGCGAGGCAGCGAATTGGCATTTTGTGGCGGAATGACTCAACGCGAAATGTCAAAACAACTGTCACATTAGTTCGCCAGCCAAATCGGCGATTTATTAAATTAGAAAAGTTTTTAATTGAATTTGCCGGAATTTTGAATTAATTTCATTTCATTTTTTTTTTTGTTAATTCGAAATTTTAACTCTTCGAAACTATTTGTCAATTGTGTCAGCGTTCGAGACCTTTTTTCACTATCTGTCAGAATTCTCATGTTACGAAGGTGTCGTCGAAAATAATTTATGACGGTTTAAACGCTTATCGAAGCTCATAAATTACAAAATTTACCAGCGGTCTTCTTTGATTCGAATTTCGTGTGTAATTCAAATCGATCGAATTCAAACTTACCACGTGGTGAAATTTATTTTTTATATATAGATTTAAATCGATTAAATTCCCTTACGCGGTCAGTTAACTTGTGACATCAGTGCAATTGTCAATTCGATAAACGTTTTCTAATTAATTCAAATGGGCGATTTTTTTTAAACCATCCCATCCACAGTAATTGTTTATTTCTGATCATAAACGTCAGTCGGCGTTACCACTTCTCATCATAAAATTGATAACGTATTTGCGCCGCTCAGCGCTTCACTGACCACAAGCCTTTGTGGCGGCGGCGGCGGCGGTAATACTCGCTCGCTGCTACACTTCGACATTTGTTGCTGTTGTTTATGTGACATTTCGGGCGATTAAAGCGCAACAGTAAGCCTCTGAGCGAGTGGACGAAAGACTGCAGTGCAAGTGCTCCAGTTGAATCTGAATCCAACCCAAATTACAAAAGCAACAAAAATAAAAAAACAAAAAACGTTCGACATGTTTTGACTACTTTGTTGTTCGAAGACGGCAAGACGACAGGTTAGTGCGCATCCAACGAATCGTCATTAGTTTTCGATTTTATGATCTGTTGCTCTGGTTGCGCTAGACGCAGGCGCAGGCGCGGACACAAACGTTTCGGTAGTCGTTGTTTCGATAAGCGTTGTCGTAAATACTCGAAAGTGTTGTTCTGTAATTGGTTTCGGAGTTTGTGTTTTAGGCAGTTTTGTATAAATATAAGACTAACGCGGATACATTGGATAGTTTTTTTTATTTAACCCTTAAAATAAATTACACTGGCGAGCAGTGAAAATGAATCACTTTATAAATGCAAATTTGAATGGGCTGAATCTATCTTATAATTTTTGAACAACAACAAAATAACTGAACAATTTAGCAGACCGGACAGCGCTGTTTCGGAATACGCTTCTATTCCACATCAACAGTCTTTCGGCTTGGTGAAGCTTTGTGTTTTTATATCCATCTATAAGCTTCTTTGGTTTAGAAACAAACGAGAATTCAAAGAAAACTCATAAGTTTCAAAACGCTAAAGAAGACAGGCGAATTAAGAAAGAGAGACCAATTGAACAATTTTCTTTATTTTTATTTTTATTTAAATGAGATTTTCTTTGTTTTCGCTTCTTATGAAAATAAACTGAGATACCACTTAAATGACAACAAAATTTTCTTTTTTTTTGTTTAAATCTCTGAGCAATGTTCAATTAAATATTAAGTGAAAACAAGACATCCTCAGACAAATTAACAAATGATAATTACATCAACAAAGCAAGCTGAAGCGACTAACAACAGGAAAAGGAAAACTAAAAAGGAAAGTCATAACTCGTATCAGTAGATCCATCTCTGACTCTGATAATAGCTTGAAAACGTTTTGTTGAGGATTTCTATGTCATATATTTACAGATGCCGATTCTAACTCTTCCAATTTCGATGGAGCCACGTTTCTGGCCAGTAACCTTATTTCGATGTGGTCCCACATTTGCTCGATTGAGTTCAAGTCCAATCTGTAGGCGTACCAGTCCTTTGACTTATTGGTGGCTTCGATGTGAAACGATGTAGCGATCTTCCAGGATATACTCTATATATCCAGCATACAAATAATAAACGATGCGATGGAGTAGACGGAGACTACAAGAGAAAGTTCAAGGAAATTTTGCCTTAAGTGATTCTTACTTAAACTTTTTATTAAACTTTTTAAATTCGTTGAAATTTTTCAAAACTTTTGAAGATATTTATGCTACTTTCTATAGTTTAAATAAATAGTGTGAATTATAGAAAACAACAACAACAAGAACTTAGTTCCCAACCCTCTAATTGTTGAGATTCATGTTATGATTAAAAATAAAGCAAAAAAATCCTTATAATAAGTTCACGCTCCCAACTCGATTGCGTAGAGCGTATTTTCAAACATTTCCAATTGATACAAAATCTCTTTTTTCCGCCACTTTATTTGTGATTTAAATTGAAGCCAATTTAGGAATAAATTCAAATTGATTATGGTCTCATCACAAAGACGATCTGGCAGACAGACAGACAGACAAAAAGTCACAGTCAATTGTATTTATGCGTTGCACTCGAAACTCTTCGCCTTTTGGCAGTTGTGCAGCAAATTGAAGTTTATTATTTATGTCAAGTTAATAAGTGAAAGAGAAATGATTGTCACGCATTGGCAACACTGGCGCTATTGTTTTCACAGTCACAGCGTGACACTTTGGTGGATTTCCTTTGTAAATTGATCTCAGCGCTGAACTCTCTTGATTAAATTCAATTGATTTTAGTTGAGTGTTAGTTTGGGAATATTTTCGATTTGGTGAAATTTATTTGTCTGATATGTAGTACGAGTACATACATACCTATGTACAAGGTTGTATACAAAAATAATGAAAGTAAGATTAGCAAATATGTATATATAATTATTATAACGTTTTGATTATATTTCTTGATCTGATTTGAATTTATTTGATTTTTCGAAATATTTCATCTTGTTGACTTTTCGGAAATTTACAACGCAAATTCTACGTTCTTTTTTACAGTGCAACATCTACGTTCTTTTGTTATGTAAAAATTGATTCTAAGCTTAAATTTAAATTTATTTATACAATATTTGCATAGAGCGATTAATTTTTGATTTGTGTTCGAATTAAGTTTGAAGGAAAACTGAAACTGACCTTAACGTCCAAGTCATAATTTCTTGATGGATTTCAATAAGCTTTATTATTTCTTTCATAAATACAAACTGACAAAGTTTCTAAATTGAGACTGATTTATATTGCCTTTAAGCCAATATTGCAAGCGAATCGAAAAAAAATTTAATTCCCCCCCCCCCTCGCCGGTTCACATGAACCGCAGCCAAGTTCGGTTAAATGCGTCTGCTCGTTCGTCGAGTACACGCGGTCAATCTGTGCGGCGAGATGGACTCATGCTGTTAACTATTTTCCAGCTTGTGTACATACAAACATATACATACAATACATACATACTATTTTGTTATTGTCTTGTTTAGTTTTTGTATTGTTTTAGCTGACTAAATTTCGTACATTTAAGTTAAAAATGCGGCGAGTCAAAGCCAAAGTCAGCAGCGTCTGACGGACAAATCGATATGCGGCCCAAAGCAGCTGCATGCCGCCGCAGCACTCGGTGCCAGTCGAAATGGTTTGTTGATACCACAAACCAACGGTTTCTTGCGATTTTTTTTGTTGCTTCTTTTTGCGACGGCGGTGAATGCAGCAGGCAATCGTTGGACGTTGGAACGACGACGGCGACGGCGATGATCTTGGCCTCGTTGTGGTCACCATCGAAAACACCAAAAAAAAATGATTTTTTGTTTTGGTTTTTTTTTTCCATCTTACTTTTATTTGGTTTGTATTGTAAATTCAAAATCCCAGCATACCGACCAGCAGCAATGACGAACGGCGGCTATGGCTACGGTGACGGCGACTCATGCCGCCTGGCGATGCATAAGCGCAGATTGTGCGCCAGCGTCGAGTTCAATGTTTGACCTTTTGCATTGAGTGGCGATCGACTGCGACGGAGTTGATGGTGATCGGATCGCACCGGACCAGACCAGACCAGACCGACCGGCTGTTCGCAAAGACTGGAGAACGGCGAAATTGGTGTGTCGCACAAAATGTTGCACTACACTGAAATGCCAACTGTAGCGTTTATAGTAAATAGCTCCAGACAGACTGATCAAGACGACATTCTCACTTGGCATGACATATTTTCATATTAAATTAAATCTCTTCTAAACTCAACAGAAAACAAGTTATTGCCATTCTGGTCATAGCATCTCTTTTTGAACTTTTCTCTCAGTGCAAGCAGAAATACTTAATCGGTTGCTCTGTTGCTGCAGACCTTAAAGCAAATAAATACTATTTGAGTGAGTGCGCCGAAGTGCCCTGCTCCACTTGTACTGGCGAAGCCGCCATTTTGATCGTGACAGTGGCATTTCCGGTTGCTCGTTTTGATTGATAAATGTGGCCGGTCACACTGCGTATGCAGACTGCGTGTCTAATGCAGCAGAATCCCAACAGCAACAACAACAAATGTAAGAACAGCAACAATGTTGAGCTGGATTTGCCATTGTCAACAGAGCAAATGCGATCGTTCGTTCGTTCTGCTCTGCTCTGCTCTGCATTTAAGGATTTGATGCAGCAGTCAAATGTTGCCACATACGCAGTTGCAGACCATCAAACAAACAGATAGATAGACAGACAGACAGACAGACAAACAGACAGACAGACAAACAGACGGCCAGACAGACATAACTAAGTGCAAGTGCTTGGGCTAATGCAAATATTTTGTATTAATGGCAGCTTCTCAATAATTTTTCTTTCTAATTTGTTTGCCTTCGGAATGCTGCACTATGTACTTTTTTCTGTTTTTTTTGTTGGTAAATATTCAATATCAAAAATAAAATTTTTATAATTTTTTTAAAACCAAATTAAACTCTTAATTGAGCAAATATTATTATTATAAAATTTAACTTTAATTAAACATTTTTAATTAGATTATTAAAGGCAAACAAATTTATGCATAACGATACGTAGTGGCTCGCATTTGTGGCAGGCAGCTGCTGCATGCCACTTGTGCGCGTTGCAAAATGCAAACGCCAGTTGGCAGCGGCGCATGCGCACTTGCGCAATTTGCTCTTTGACGCGTTTCTGTTGGGATTTTTTTTTTGTATGATTTTTTTTCCAGAAGCCGCTGGCTAAATCTGCTCGTGTCAACATTTTCCGTTTGAAGCGTGTCCATTACTTACGCTGGTCCGCTTCGCAGCATTTGGCGTGGCTCTTGCTGCAGCTTTAATTTTGCCTCCAAGACCACGTTTCTGCCTCGATCGGTGTTTTGTGATAAGTGCTGCGATTGCTGCGTGCAACATTTGTCGTTTCTCTGGTAGCCGGCAGCTCGCGGCAGGTCTGTGATCGTTCTGGACTCAATCAAAGGCAAAATAGGTACGAGCATGCGCTTGTGCTATGTTTTTTCTTTTCGTTGCTTTACTCAGATGTGGAGTTTTGGTTTCTTGCTTGTCATTTCGAAGTAAAATTGTTTAGACTCGAATGTTGGATTTGTGAGGGAATTTCCGTTTCGAGATATCGACAAATTTAACTTTTGGAATTTTTAAATTTTTTAATGCGATATCAACCATGGATCGAGAATATATAATACTAGACAATATTGCAATTGTGCCTGCTATATGCTCAGCTTAAGCAACAAAGTCTTGCATATTATGCTAAGCGTGTAATTCAGTTAATTTAAAAATGTCCGGCTTAAGAAAAAATGTTTGTCATTGCGAATAAGCGTTCATGATTTGCTGTTAAATTTCGCAAACATTTGGCTAATGTGTCGCTTTAGCTAGCGTCGCGCAGAACGTTCCGCATCGTTGCACTCGTGCGTGATTATCGTGCGATGCGAGCGATCGAGCGAGCGAGGCTTAAGCGTTATGACCAGCCAGCCATTGGGGAAAATCATTTAATTTCATTTTTACGCCGTCGAAGAACAGAAATAAACATGATTACTATATTACAAGAATTCTGTTGACGCGCTCTGGCAGCGCAAACATCGACGAACATTAACGAGCCGAAATGACTGCTTGGCTCAGTCGCTGAGCGAAGCACTTGCGCATGCGCACAGCGACACTTTATTGTGCTGCGCAAGAGAATGCGCCGATTCGGCACGTTTTCCGTTTTATTTGTGCTTGTATTAGTTTTTTGTTTTTTTTTTGTATGTATGTATTTATTTGTGGCTGCTGCTTTTTCGAAATTGTTTCATTATCGTTTCGCGGCAATCGCAGTCGTTAGTCACATTTAGCGACGTCGGCGCACATCGGTTGGGCCGTCGTCGTCGTCGCCGCCTCGTCCTGTTTGCGCTTGCCAGCGACGCCTTCGGAGCTGCTGTTTTGGCAAAGGGTGTGGACAAACTATTTTTGAAGGCGGAGGAGCAGCATGGAGAGAAGTTTGCAAGTGGGGGAACTTATTGTAACTATTTAAAGAGTAAGAATATTGAAATTTTTGATAAGTCATACATACATATCTACAAATTTAACAGGGTTCATTTTTTTTTTTATATATATACATATGCTCCAATATTAATTTGTGTTTATCAGACATGAAAGACTTGAAAGCTGAAGTTTTTGAAAATAGGCGTGGTATGGGCGGTTAATCTTTGAAATATTCACCAAGTTTTAATCGAATCATTATGATTGAAGTATCAAATGAAAGGTATTAAAGAGTACTTTAAGACCTTTGTAGCATTTTCTATGATATATAAAACCTATTTTTAAATATAGGTATTCTCACTCCATAATTCCCGAGTGGTCGGCCTAAGACTGGAAATTATAAATCTTGTTTAAGGTCATCCCAAAATTTTACTTGAAGCATGTGAAAATTTTAAATTCTCGAAGAATATGAAGAAATAAGTGAGTCATGTAGTGTACCTAATGAAAGGTAATTGATAAAGTTTTAACTTAATCATATTAAAATCACAATGTGAAGTTTTTCCGAGAAATTATCCCATGATTTAAAAAATTTCCGCAAATGGGATACATTCATAGTGTAAAAAATAGATGGTGAGAAACGTAGAAAAATGCCACTCTTCACCTCGATATTGTCTCATTCTTTGAGAATTATATGTTTGTGTCGTTGCCATTGTAGCAACAATATTATTAATAACTAAAAACAACAACGTATTTTGTTGTCAAAAATAAAAAAATCCACCTTCAGAATAAGGCGGAAAAGAAAGGACGAATTCGTGGTGAGTTCGCTCAATTTGTTTACTCTTACATATTTTTCAACCATGAATACAATCTGTTTTCTTGTTTTTTGTTTAATAATAACAAATGTTCTTATTAAAATTTAATTCTTATTAGTTAATACAACAAAAATAATTGCATTAATGATTACAAAAACAAGTTTTAATTAAATTAAGTTAAGTTAAGTTGAGATAATTTAAGTCAATTGAAATTAGCTTAAGTTAAGTTGACGACCAATTTACCCCATTTAAGCTACGCCAATGTTTGTTGTGGCAAAACAATGTTTAATGTTTGGTTATTATTATTGTTGTTGTTATTGCTGTTGTTGTTGTTGTGCATGTGTCTGTTTGTTTTCGATACGGCGTCGGCGCTCATAACTTAAGTATTCCGCGCTGGAATAATACTTTTCCATGGATTCGTAATAATATTTAAATTTTATTATTTCAAAGTATTCATTTTCAGTATTCAGTATTAATTTTTTTGTTTTTGTTTTTGCTTTTGTTGGTGTTTTTGTGTTTTTGTGTTTTTGTGTTTTTTCTTCTGTTTGCTTCTAGCTGTCGGCACTCTCTGCTCTGGCGCAAATGTTGATTCATCGATACTCTGCTTTGTTGTTATTGTTGCAGTTTTTGTAGTTGTTTTTGTATATTTGATGCCGCAGCGTTTTTGGTTTCGAGTGGCGGTTTCCAATTCATAATTTTAATACATTTTTGTTGTTGTTGTTTTTGTTATGTTTCTTGCACTTTTTAAAAGGTTCGCTTTTTTGTTTGTATGTACTCTTTTTTTTTTAGGTCAAATTCAAATTGCAGTCTCTATCGTTTGTTGTTATTTTTGTTGTTTTTGTATATATGTATTTATGCAACTGCCATAATCTTTCATAAAAAAAAAACGAATATTTTGCAGATTTTTACTTTTGAATTTGGCGCTCTTTCGACTTTTGCCAATTCCGTCGAAGGTCACTTCAGCTCAATTGTGCAATTCTGAGGCTGAGCGCTGCCATCGCTTTGCTGCTGCATATTATTGCAATTTTCGTTTGTTGTTATTGTTGTTGTTGTTATTGCTTTTGTTGTTGCGGTTTTTTTTGCGTGATTTGTTTTTTTGTTGCATTTTATTGTTCGGTAATTGTCTTCGATAATGAAGTAATTATTTTTTCTAACAATCGCTGTCGAAAGAAACCGCCAAACAAATTGAATGCTGAAATTTGAATTCCAACAGCAATAACAACAGCAACAGCAACAATATAAAAATAATCTCAAATGTCAATTTGTTTTTGTTCATTTTTGTTGTTGTATTTTGTGGCTGGGAATGTTTTGCGGCCATTCCGCGAGGGGTGTTATAAAAACTGGGTTTGGTTTGGTTTGGTGCTTTGATTTTGTGCAAACAAAAGGCTACCGCAAAGTTTTGCCAATTGCTGTGATTATGCACGCTGCAAGCTACAAAATGAGCTGTTTTTTATTTTTGTTATTGTTGTTATTGTTGTTGTTAATAAATGTAATTAGTAATTTGAATTATTCAATACATTTTGAAATTTAACACTTGTTCGGCTTATCAAATAAGTTATTTTTAGTTGGTGTTGTGATTCATGTTGTTGTTGTTGTTGTTGGTATCTGCACAGTTTGCTCTTTTGCCTTTTGCGCTCTCTTCAATTTTGTTCAGTTTGTGAGTTTGTTGTTTGAGTCTTTTGTTTTCATATATGCAGCACCTCGTAAGTTTGATTTTGATTTTGATTGTGGTCAATAAACATCGAAGATTTTCAAGACCAAGAAAATGTATTGTTAACATTTTGGTATAATTCTTACAATACCCGGCTTTGCATATACCAATTTTGTTACTAGTCATAACTTGTTTTCGATTTAACATTATTTAGTTCATTATATTAAAAATTTGTAAACAAATTTAAAATGTTTAAAAATACATTTTACTATATTATAACTGTTTTAACATATAAATTAACTATTTTTCCGAATCCGATAAGCATAATTGTTTAATTATCGTCAATTTGTTTAGATTTTTCTTTACGTAACGAACATTTGTAAAGTATAAAAAAATAACAACAATCGCAGTATTTATTTATAAATTTGTAATATATATTTTTAAAAAAGAAGAAATATTCTGAAAAATTTGAACTTAATTTTTGAAATTTTTAACACTTTTTGAAATTCTTAATTTTTTCTAAAATATTTCTTTCATACAATGAAAAACTTTGTTGAATCAGTTAAATTTGCCTCCATAAATATAAAAATGTCAATTAAACAATTGAGTTTTTTGTGTTGGTTGTTTATAATAATTTCTTATTTTAACAAGTTTTTTTATATTATAAACTTTAAAAAACTTAGTTATATCAAATGGCAACAAAATTTAGTGATAAAAATTCATTTAATAAAATGTATAATATTAATTTTTTAAAGTTTGTCCAACATTGAGACAAAATTAATGGAGATGCTATGATTCTTACTTAATGATAACGATTAAGATTACATCGTGTTAATAATCGCCGATTACGTTTAATCGAAGATTATTCGTTTATATTTCATATTTTAAAAATTAAAATACGATAAATAAAAAATGTTAAAAAAATTTCAAAAATTCAATTTTATAAAAAAAATCTATAGCACTTAATTTTCAAAATGTTTAAAAAACACATTATCAGTAAGCTTCAGGGTAACCATTTACTACTTAGAGAAGTCTGTATATAAGTTCAGATATTGAAAATATTCTTTCATTCATTGTTATTAAAGCGAAAAACTTAAAAGAATAATAGGCTAATAAGATACATATGTATGTAAATCGCTTTTAATCGAAGTTGTGACTATTAATCGCGTATACGATTAATCGAAATAGTTACATCACTAAAACTAAAGTCAATTAAAATTTCGTATATCTAAAGTGATAAATTATACGTTGCCATTAGCTTTATACAAGTAAAAAAAAATCATAAAATTCTTATTTCTAGACAAATTTCATTTACTTAGTAATAACAATTTCAATTTCCTTCAGTTAATTGTTGTTATTGTAATCGGATTTTTGCATTTGAAAAGTGCACAAACAAAAACCAAAAAAAAAACAACAACTTTTCGCCGTTGCTGCACATCTTCATTTGTGCCCTCTTTCGGTTACTTCATTTCTTCGGCATTCCTTTAGTACCCTAAAACAGGTTTTTATCGCCTTTTCGTGCTTCGTCGCATTTCTCTGCCTTCTTTCTTGTTTAAATTTAAATTTGTTGTTTGTTTTTTTTTGCTTGCTTGCTTGCTTGTTTGTTGTTGTTTGTTTGATTTTTGTGCATGTTCGTCGTGTCCAGTCCTCCAACTCCAACTCGAAAATGTTGTCAGGTCACTTCATTTTAAATGAACGGCATCAAATCAAATATTTTTATTTTGCTTGCATCAACAACACACAAACAACAACGACAACAACAAAGGCCACCAGAGAAACAAGAGCTGCACAATGCAAAAGAGTTACTCGAGAAGAGAGCGAGGTGGACTCATCGCACCACATTCTTAGGCATTTCTACTTTATCGTACTCTTCTCTTCTTAGATTCTCTCTTTGAATTACGTTCCACTTCCAGTTTTTGCAGCGCGCATTTCTGCTGCTTTTGCTATTTGTTGATGTTGATGGCTCTCTGCAGCAGTTGCAGCTGATGTTGTTGTTGAGCCAATGCAAAAGGTAAAGGCATGTGGTCAAACTAGTTTAAACAGCTCAAATTTTCGGATGATAGGAATTTGATTACAGCAAATTAATCAATTTTGATATATACTTTAGCAATAATTGTAACTGTTCTGAGGTTCAATTTATTCTAAATAAATCTATAAATTTAATTAATTACAATTAAATTTGTGTTGTATAAAAATGTTTTTCAACAAATTTTAGGAGTACTTAATTATGTTGCCTACAACATGTTGGATCGAACTTGCATGACTTGTGTTGTTTGATTGGTGCTGCCAGGAATCCATTCCACAATATTGCTAAAACGGAGTAAATACCAAACAAAGTACTTGAAATTAATTGTTGGGTATATAATTTGCAAACTAGCTCTTGATTTAAATTAAGTTAATGAATACAAAAAAAAAACAATGTAAGTCCGATAATGGAAGCATTTTTTTTTTATATGCGTACTTTGAGATAAATTCGGTTACTTAGTTTTTAACTTTATTTAATACTAGCGAATGCCCGGCATGCGTTGCAATGCCAATTAAAAAAAATGGTAGCAGAACTTCCCGGTACTCCCGTTAGTTAGCGGAGCTTCTCGGTATTCACCGTTGTAGCGATTCTGAGTTATGGCTGTGAAATTATCGGCATACAAACTCAGAAACAAAATCCCAAATTTTTAGGAGCAATATTAGCAATGTCATCGTATATTTTCACTTAATCAAATAAATTCAGGCGTAATAAGTGGGCGTGGCAAATTTTGAATTTCCTGTTATTCTTCCCAGTGCATCCCGTTACATGTTTTCTGTATAGCACTTCAAGTTTCTGAGCAAATGGTGGTAGGCGTAAAAATGATCCACCCTTTTTTTCAAAGTGGGCGTTAAATTGATCCAACCTCGCCCATTTTTTGGGAAGTTATCGACAGTGTCTATACAAACTCAGATACCAATTTTCTGATTTTTTGGAGCAATATTAGCGAAATAATCGAATATTTTAACTTAGGTTTACAATTTGTGGGCGTAATAGGTGGGCGTGCAAAATTTTCTTTGCCCTAAACCTAAGTTGGCGTGAGCACAGCAACTCTCTTAAATTTTATCAAAATCGGATGAATGGTTTAGACGCCCATTTGGTAAAAAGATAGAAAGAAAGAAAGAAAGAAAGAAAGAAAGAAAGAAAGAAAGAAAGAAAGAAAGAAAGAAGAATTCATTTTTATATATTGTATATAGATGGAGTAAATATTAAAAAAAGGACTTCTATGGAAATGCCATCTAAATAGTGAAGTGATTAAGTTATCAATACGAATCATGCAGGTTTTCTTAAAATGGCATTCATCGTTAGTGCATATTTTATCATATTTTCTAATAAGTGCATAGTTTTGCATTTTTAACAATAATTGCGTATTTCTTGCACATTCATATATGAACATATTTCAATTTTTTATGATTTTTTGAAATCTGTTATATTTTATATATATCGGAAATGATTACATATAAAAACAAAATTGGTTCATTGTTTTTAAAAAATCTGTCGAATTTCAAAATTAATGCCATTTTCTTGCATATTTCTGTAAAAACGTTTATAAACACTCTAAAAATGTTTCTCAAAAAAAAAAAATTTAAATCACAAGCATAGTTAAATCCTTTAATAGTTTGCTTTAAAAAAAAAATTCCGTTTGGATAAATTTAATGTTTTTAACAAAACATAATTTTTTTACAATGTTGCAGCAACTGAATTTTTTTAAATTTTCAATTGTCATTTAAGATACATTCCACTATTGGTTTTCTGGCTCATTAAGGATAAATCTGTACTTTAATAATGCGACAATGTACCTTAAGGCCAGTATCAATTTAGAAGTATTACATATATGAGAATTAATACAATATTTTCATAAGACGACAATCAGCATATAGAATTTAAATTTCAACTTAATTTTTTTAAAGTAGATTTAAATAACTAATTAAAAATTAAGAAGTTTTTGTTACAACATCAACTTTTGTTTAGAAAAAGAAAAATTAAATTAATATAATTTAATTTATTTTATTTAAAAAAATAAACTCATCCAATCTGGCAACGCATTCACAAAAACTAAAATGTGGAACGTATGCGACATGCGCAACATCGAACGTCGACCGCACACCCAACCGCACCGTACGAACCATTTGTTGGTGTTGTTGGTTCGCTTCGTGCTTTGTTTGTGCGTTGTTTGTGGATGGAAATTGCGGCGCGCGACTACGACTACGACTGCGACTGCGACCGAATGCCAAACGCCGAACGAATGAAATAACAACGAAAAATTCCTTGCGTTCAGTTTGGAAAAGACATTTCATCGTGTTCGACGGTTGTCCGCTTGGCTAGCGCAAATCTTACATTCAGTTCGTTTCGGGCGGTTTGTGCGTTTGGAAGTGAAACCGGTTTTTCCGTAATTTTTTTGTATTTGTATTGGCATCGTGTCATCGCAGTCACTGCTGCTTTTTTCCCCACATCGCTCTGTGTGTGTGCGTGCTTGTGCGTGCGTGCGTGCTCGGACCCTAACGTCAGAGTGCGAAAAGGGTTTATCAATCCAAAACCAAACAGAAACCCGAAAACTGCATTTGGCGTTTCATTTCGGTTGGTTAACTGCAAAAATTGTTTTGAAACAAATTTTGTTTTTTTTGCAAGTGGAATTTTTTTACAATCAAGCCGCGAAATACAAAAGCTCAAAATTTTGTCAGTGTGGAAAAGTGCCGATTCGAAGATATTTAATTGAGTTTTCAATAACGTTCGAATAAATCAAAATAAAATTCTCAAAAATTCTTCAATTTGAATTTAATTGAAATATCGCAAAATTATTGGAAAAAATTATTTTTCGTTTGTGAAAAAAAGTGAATTTATTTATGCTTTAATTTCCGCAATATCTTCTTTTGTTTGGTTTTCTTTATTTTGTCAAGTAAAAATGTTCAATTGGCAATAACAACAAAATAATACAACAAAAAAGTAAGAAAAAAAAAACAACAATTATCACTCAAACTGTCGACAGTGATAATAACTTTTAATTGTGACAAGTGAAGTGTTAAGATAGCAACAACAAAATTATCAAGAAGAAGAAGAATAAATTTATTGCAAATTGGTAAATTGAAATTTTTGTTTTTGATTACCAATCGAGCGCACGCATATGTAACGGCATCTGGCTCTGACAATTTACCGTTAACAACTGCAATTGTCCAATTTGTTTGCTTTTGTTTACGCTGCCGACAAACAAACAAACAACAACAACAATAACAACACAAACACACAATTTACAAATTTGTGGAATTTTGAGAATTGTGCAAAGTTTTTTTTGCGCTTTTATAATTGGATTCCAACTGAATTTACCAACAACAACAACAACAACAACACTTTTTAGAAACACATTTTTTGTTTGTTTTTGGTTTGTCAATATCGAAACCTAAAAAATAAAAACAACAAAAAATAAAACGGATAATTTTCTCATCACTTGCTAAAATTGAACTAAACGACAAAAACGTCGCGAGCATTTATCATCACCAGTTGCATTTACTAAAAGGTAAATTATCATAAACTTTCTTAATCACATATTAATTTTAATTAAATGTTAATAATCTACAACAATACTCTATCATTATAACATTTACATATGGTTAAATCAACGTTAAAACTTATTTATGATATTAATATTTATATTACGGGAGCGTTTCTAGATCTTCTGGCGCCTGAAAACATTTTTGTTTATAAATTTATCATTTTGGTGAATTTTTTCGATTTTCTTATTTAAACATTGGTAGGATTTTGATTTTTCTTTACACTTAAATTGGATATTTGTCTGTTCTAAGTCACCTCATGTTTCGGTCTTGACTAGCAGCCAGTTAAAGCGAAGGAGTCTTAATATCGAATGGCACTAAGATGCGTTATTTGTGAAGTTGTTATATTGTTAGTTAAGATACTTGTACATATATAAGTGTACAATTTAATTATTGAAAACATTTATTTAGCATTTTAAGAAAACGACTTGAGCTCCATTTGATATGTAGAAGCATTTAACTTTTACTTTTTAAACTCTAAACTTTCACAAAATTCATTATTATCGTTATTGAATCCATTCGATACATTTTCGGGTGCATATATGAGTAGATTTAATTACAAGTCAATAACATGGCAAGACTCCGCCAAATTTGTTGAGTGTACTTTAAGAATTTTTAATTGCATAACAAAGACATGATAAAACATGTTTCCAAAGCGTTACTTTTGTCTGACGAAGGTGGCGAAGTTCGTCATCGCAGTCGTAAGACGATCG
This sequence comes from Suillia variegata, assembly GCA_949127995.1. Taxonomy (NCBI): domain Eukaryota; kingdom Metazoa; phylum Arthropoda; class Insecta; order Diptera; family Heleomyzidae; genus Suillia; species Suillia variegata. The sequence goes on along the minus strand of OX421846.1, from coordinate 28,757,079 downwards.
CCATTCTTGCACCCGGCACAAGTTCGATTGCTGGCATTTGCCAATCTTTGGCATTGTGAGTTTTTGGTATGGTCTAATTTCAATATAAAATTGCAATACAAAAAATCGAAGGTTGCGCTTTGGAAACATGTTTAATCATGCTCATGTTTTGCAACTAAAGTTCTTGAACTCTAAAAGTAGACTTAATAATTTCTTGAAATTTTGTCGACAATTTAAAGAAAGTTATAAGAAAACTCAAAAAATTCAAAACAAGTAAGTTTGAAAATTTAAATAAAAAAATAAAAACTTCGAAATTATTCTTAACACTCTAAAAATTATTAACTAGGTTAAGGAATTGCAACAACAAAGGTTATAAGAGCATATTTAAAAGCACTCAATTCATTTATAAACAATTTGTCTTGAGATCAACGCTTAAAAGTTATCGAAATTAATAACAAATTAAAAAGTCTAAATAAAATATATTGCAAAATATGCAAAAACAGAAATTTAATGCAAAATATGCAAATATATGCACTAACGATTTAATGTCATTTGAAAGCACATTTCAAGATTCATTAAGTTAACTTAAGGTGATCAGTAAAAACATGAATTTGCATGGAATTTCCTTTCCTATTCCGATTAATAATACTTCAGCAATAGTTCAGATACATTACAAAAATTTGATTACAATCTAAAACGTTCTTTTTTCTCTATTAACTATAGAAAAAGCTTAGCAAATTAAAGCATAAAAATGATCTTAAATTTGTCAATAAAATGTTCAATTCAATAATTACAAATTTTCTACTTTTTATTTGCCATAAATTTAAAATAATAAATTAATTAAATAACTTTCATATAAAAGTTTGAAACGCTTGTGTGAATTTCAGTAAATTTTTTTAAAGGCTTTAACAGATTGTAAACGTTTTGGCGTTTTAGAAATTTGTTGTAAAGGTGTACGGTTGGTCTTAGCTATGTTGCATTACAATATGTAATAATATTTCTACTTTGTTGTCTTTAAAAGCGTTTAGAACATTAAATTCCTTTGCTTTAAATGAAACTTTGACGAATTGTGACAGCGTCAGCATTTTCTAGATACAATAATGTCATTTGAAATTGTAACTTTTGCGTGTGTGATTGTAAAGTGTGATATTTATAAAAAAAATCACATTACTTCACTTTACAAGTGCCCACTTCATTTCACAATATTCGAAACTGTCAGTCAAATTGGGTCTTTTACATGAAGTCAGACTTGCCTGCTTTTGACTACAAAAGTTGCTAATTCGTACAAGTTAAACTGGCAGGTCGGTAGGTAGGTATGTATGTATGTAGGTAGGGTACATTGGCATGTTACCGAATTGGAATTAAAATGAAATGCTGATACCTTTGTAATCGGACTCCAGACAATTCAAACAGCTTTGTACGGATTGACAGCATATCTTTGGTACTTAATCGCAACATTCCGAATTTGAATTCATGTAAACTAACAGACAAATAAACGAACAAACAAACATACAAACAGACAAACACACAAACAAATGAACAATAGTGAAAGCTCACATAAATGAACACTAATGGCCCTGCATCTCATGTTTTTTTTTGTATTTGTATTTAAGTTTGTGCATTTTTTTGAGGCTGGTTTTTAATTTATTAAATCGAGGCATCATTGTTCAGCATAACAATAAAATTTTGGAAAATTTCGTCAAGTTTTATAAACGAATTTAACAAATTTGGTTATGTTAAAAAATGAAATTATTGTGAATAAGTTTGATGAGATACATTTGAATAGATACACAGATGCGGACAGTAATAAACGAAGTTGTTATATAAACGTGATCACTTGGACTTACGCAATCTAAAAACATTTGAGAATAGCTTAAATTTTTTTTTAAAGGAAATGTAGATAAATATTGTAGATAAATAAGATCTTAGAAATATCTACATAATTTAGTTATAGCTCAAGACCCATAAAGAAAATTTAGATCTAAATTGAACGCATTCGGAAAATATCTTCTATGAGTTTTACTATTTTTTAATATAACAAATAACACAAAGAAACATTTTTTAATAATAATAACTAACATTTTCTTTAATGGCAATACATTTTTTATTTGTAAAAAATTAACTTTAAATTAATTTTGAAAAAGTTTTCAATTAAGAACAAATCTTGTCTGACTTCACAAATTACATCGCCTTAAAAATTTCAAAAAATCAAAAGCAAGTTCCTCGTTGCCACCTTATTTGAAATGTATGTGAAAATAATTGCTGATACAATCAAGAGACACAAAAGCAAAAGCCGAAAAATATTTTTACACCTTTGAAGTTATCGTGATAAATAGCTAAAGTTCAAACAACTCACAAACAACAACAGCGACAAAATGTTCGACATTTAATTCCACGCACACAATTACATAAAACCACCTCAGAACAAATTTAGCCAAAAAACAAAACAACAACAACAACAACAAAGTTACACTTACTCGTATCTAGATAAAAATCAATTTTCAAAAACCACAAGCGTAACAATTGGACAGACAAGGACAGACAATTGAAAAAATGAAAATTCAAGTACCCAAATTCACATAATTGTCACACTAAACCGAATATAAACAACTACAACAACAGAGACTGCAGCAGCGTTTGAAAAATAACAACAACCCAAAAAATTACCACAACAACAACAACGAAATCGAGGTACTTTAAACATTTTATAAAAAGCAATCAAAAAACAATTTAACCAAAATTTGAAAGCTTCGAATTTAACAAGAAATTTCTTATCGCTTCGATACGATCCAACCAAAAGAATTTCAGGTAGTAATGATGGTGCTCCGGCGGCCCAACTTGAGCATGGTGCGGCGGCGACAAAATTGTTGTTGTTTTGTTGTTGCTGTTAACCGAAATTACAATTTTGGCCTAGAAACTTGGTAACTCAGCCTAGGCCAGCCGGAGCTCGAGCTCGAAAATTTCCGAACATAAAAAAGAGACTTTTAATTAATTTTTGTTGTTGTTGTTTTTTTTTGACAAAATCGTAACCGCCGCGCGACGTTTTCGGGTTATTTTGATTTTTTGTTTAGTTTGGTTTGTCATTTGGTTTGGTTCTTTTTTTTTTTTTTGGTTTTTCTGTTTTGCTGCTCTCGCATTCTCCTGATATTTATCTCGATGTGAACAAAAGTGGCGCATTTAACTACTTGATGGTAGCAGCGGCTGTGGGCCCAACTCGCTTGGGAGTACACTTCGTAGCTACCACCGCAGCAGCAGCTTAGGCATGGCATTAACCGAAATTTATTTGTTAGACCAGTCGCTAACAAAAACCAAAAACAAAATAGGAGAAGAAAAAAAGAACAGAATAGAATAGAATCGAAGCAAGTGTTTTTAGAACACTTTAAGGCGCGCGCGCGCCTAAATGTCGCTTTTTTTGTTGTATTTGTATTAGTATTTGTTGTGTGGTCTGTCTGTTTGTCTGTCTGTTTGTCTGTCTGTTTGTCTGTCTGTTTGTCTGTCTGTTTGTCTGTCTGTTTGTCTGTCTTTGAGCGGGGAGCCACACTTAAATGTTGTAATTAAAATTCATTAGAAAGGTCAGATTATGTTGGATTTTATTTTGCAAATTAACTACACTGAGCAAAAGCCGCAGTCGTTTAGTTTAGAATTGTTTATCTAACTTAGATTTTATTTAAGCTTATTTATACAGTCGACGCTTACAAATTAGAACCTTTAGTATTTAGAATTTCCCGATATTAGAATCGGAGTTTGCAATACATTAAACGTTTTGAAAATAAAATCGAAAATTCGAATTTCTGAGCGTATGTATTTAGTTTGTTTGTTGATATCGCACATAAAAAGAACATATGAAAACCGTTTGGTTTCTTCTTTTTATTAATAGAATTAATAGAATTAAATAAAAAAGAGTTTCATTGTAGTTTTTTAAAGTAAATTGACGCAATTTTTGTGGTCATATACAAGTAAAAACTTCCAGAAATTTCGAATTTTTTCAGTACTTAGAATCAGCTTAAAAACAAAGTGGTTCTAATTTGTGAACGTCGACTGTACTTACATTTGATAAGCATTGTTTAATTTTAGTTCTTATATAATTTTATTGAACTGCTCCGAATAAATAATAATTGAATGACTGCACCAAATAAATTTCCAAACGTAATTATTTACTAATTTTAAATATTTAATTTCATGAAACCGTAAATACAATTTAATATGCCACATTGTTTATTAATAATTTCACACCCGCCGCCGTGTTATGTATGTATATACAGGCCCGTATCTAGGGGGGGGAGAAGGGGGCAATTGCCCCGGGCGACACTTTGTAAGGGCGGCATGTGGAAGAAGCTTTAGGGCGACATTTATTTTAAGTGAGTACCTGTTTTTTTTTTGCTTCTACATCTGCTCTCATGAAGAAAATGTACTGTACAATTCATTTTTCAACAAGTACAATTTCATAAAAAAAAAATTGTATCTAAAAATATTTTGAAAGGGCGACAATATCCACTCTTGGCCCGAGCGCCAGAATTCCTAGGTACGGCCCTGTGTACATACGTATGCAGATACGCATTTTTGCATACATCAAATATACAAATTTCACATTTATTATTTACACTTTGAATTTTCTGAAAACTCATTTCCAGCCAACAAAATACAAGCCGAAATATGCGGAAAACAACAAAATTCGAAAGGAAAAAAATAACTAAACTAACTAAAAAGAAGAAGAAGAAAAAACATCTTGTTTAGTCAGCGCGCGACGACGACGCACGCCATGCTGCCATGAGTCCATGCGTCCATGCGGCGGCCCAAGACTCACATTTCACTCCGCATGTTCCACGTCAACTGCGCTGCGGACTCATAATTAATTTTGATTGATTTTTCGACGCTTGACGCTGTTTGCTGGCATTGTTGTTGTTGTTGTTGTTCTCTGATTTGATTTTCAATATTTTAGGCATTTTTCAAAATTATGTTTAACGTTTAACGAAATTAATCTGAGTGTGTGTGTGTATCTGTATCTGTGTGTGCACAACATATAATTTACGTTAATCACACTCACACGCACAAATTTAAACAAAAACAACGACAACAACAACCAACAAAAATTAGACATTTAAAAAAAATTATATTTAATTACCCGTCAGGGCCTAAAAAGTTTGATTTTTTTCTTCTTGTTTTTTTTTTTTTAGAATATCAAATATCTTTGGGATACCATCGCATGTTGCTGTTTCTCCTGTTGTTGTAGTTGTTGTCGTGTTTTGGAGTGGTTTTCACTCAGTTTGCGCACGAGTAACGTCTGGGCATTTATTAGTTTGATTTTTTTTGTATACCATATTTCGATTTGCTTGTGTTTTGCGCTGCTTGAAGTTGCGTGTTGATTACGTTAAGCGTTTCGGTTAATTCAAAAGTGGGCTTATTCACAACTTCTTTCGTTAAAGTTTTAAATTTTTTATTGGTGCCACTATTAGAGCATTTTTTTTGTTGTTTTTGCGGTCGGTATTTATAGACTTGAAGCGTTTTTAATTTAATTAAAGCGTTGCGCTTTCGTTTATTTAGTTAATGGATAATGGAAATAGTTTTCAATTAATTATAAAGATTTCTTAGCATTTGATAAAATGGAAATTGTTTTTGTGGAAAATTATAAAACCTTTAAATTAAATTTACGAATTTTAGATAATTGAAAAAAATTTAAAAAACGATTTAAAGAAGAGTTAAAAAGATTTTCAAAGTAAAAACTGGTGAAATAAATAAATTAATGAATAAATTATTGTAGAAATACATAAATGAACAAATGAATAACTGAATAATGAAGAACAAATGCTGAAATGAATAAATGATGAAATTAGTAAATGAGTAAATGAATAAATGAGTAATTGAATAAATTAAAAAAAATAATGAGTGATTAAATGAATAAATAAATAATTGAATAAATGAATAAATTAACTAATAAATGAATTAATGAATACTTGAACAAATGATTAAATGAGTAAATAAAATAACAGAAAAATCAAAAAAATCTACAAAAAACTAAATTTTTTTTTAAATGACCGAAGGCCCAGGCCTGAATTATTCCTCCCATTATAACTAATTAAAAATTAACTAGGAAGTCGTCTATGCCGATATAATTAAATATCAAGTTGTTAGGCTCTGAGGGAGCTGGTCCAAATACCCTTTGGAGTCCTTGGGAGGTACCTGAAATGAAAACTAAAACCCAAAAATAAACATTTAAAACTCATAACTAAAGCTTTCTGATAAGGTTGATTACGTGTGGACGGTGACATCCATCATCAAACAGATAAGCATATTCTCCATATGGAAGCGAGAGTAGTATATACCATCGAGCACATAATAAAAGGAACAGCGCCAACATCAACGACCATCATATATTTAAATGAGGTGAGCGTTTGATAGGTCAAGAAAGGGAAACTAAACAAAATTTGAAGGACAAAATTTTTAAATCCATATCCGTTTTAAAAAAATATTATATTTGAACTCCCTGTTTAAATAAAAATTGCAGACAGAAGAACATGAAAATTTAAATTTGAAACTCCAAAGAGAATAGAAGTTCCAAGCATATTTTGTTAGTTTTAACATTGCAGTCGCCGCATATAATCATCAGAAAACTTTTAAATGTTTTTATTTACACTCAAGCAAAGAAATAAAACAAGAAAAATTAGAGTGAAAGACAAGAAAAACAAAAGAAAATTACCGAAACGATGTAACAAAGAAGAATAACTTTTGCAAGTTTGCTGGCGACAATGAGGGGAGGTAAAACAAAATGAACGAAAAAACAAAAAAACAAAAAAAAAAGTAGCAGACAACTTTGGGGGAGACCGAAAACGAAAAATTACAAAAAGAATCGCAAACCCGAATCCGAAACCGTGAAATAACGACCAAAAGTATTTTACGCAAGAATCCAACCGAAAAAGGCAAAAAAAAATAAAAAATAGAACGAACAAGAAGAAAAAAAAAAACTCCGAATTTACCACCAAAAGTAGCTGCAAAATGAAACGAAGAAAAGTTATACGCTTAAATAAAACTGCACAAAACAAACTATCTTAAAAAAGTATCTTAAAAATGCAGATGAAAGAAAGGTGCAAACGCATGAAAACGAACCGAAGTTTGCGAGTACTTTTTCACTACTTTTTCTTTAAATATACATGACGTACATACCCACATATATATGTATATAAATTTTTTAGCAAACTCCTTTTGTCCCTTGCGCATAACTACGTTACTACTGCATCCGTAAGATACTTATTTGTATTTAAGAGTTACTTTTGCCACGACAGCTACCGCTATCGCTGGCGACAGGCAGGTACTTGCGTAGCAGCAGCTACACCAAAAATATCAACACAAAAAAAAGAGACGCAAACATGAAAAAGGGTTGCCAGACCAAGTAGACGCCAGCTAAGATAAAGCGGAGTAGCGCGCAAGTAGCAAGTATCTCGTAGATACGCCAACTTAACTTATTCACTTACAATGTACGCGCGTTGACAAGAGCAACAACATCAGCAACAAACACAACAACAACAACAACAACAACAGCAGCAGCATTTACAACAACAGCAGCAACACGCTTCTGCTGTCTGCTTGTCTTGTCTTGTCTTTTCGGGGGTAAACTCTTCGAAACTCAGCTTGTTTGTTTTTGTCGCCGCGATTTCTAGCGCAAAAATACTTTTTTTTTGTTTGTTTTGTTGTTTCCCCACACAAAAACTTCTTAGCAAGGTAAAATCAGTGTTGGCAAGAATTTGCAAACATTTTTTACATAATTTTCGATCTCTTTACTGTAGCCTACAGAACTTAACAGTCACTGAGACCTATTCAATTAATTTTGTTTATAACTTTCTTTTTGTACATGGCTCTAAAGTTCCTGAATTTTTATGATCTCGGGCAAATTATAACGAAAAATTAATTTGTTTACGCATGCCTTAAGTGCCAACACTGATACAAACGAACACACAAACGTAACTTTACCGTAATTTCGTGCATATTTTTGTATCTTTTACGCTGAAAGCTTAAGAGCAACTAAAAAAATAAACAAAAACAAAAGCAACACAAACAACAATCCCGGTTATATATTCACTCAACGGCAACTTAAGGAGCTATAAGAAAAGATAATCTCCACTGACATAAAAATAATGTTTTATGTATCCATAAGATACTCCTCTGAATTTGGCAGTTCCTTTGCACGACAGATTCACGGTAGGCAAGCAAGCAGGCAGCTCAGGCAGGCAGGCAGGCAGGCAAACAGTTCGAGCAGCCAACCAGGGCAGACAGGCATTTGGCCGCATTCGCAGCTACTTTGTTGTTGTAATGACTGTCAGATAGGCAGAAATACGGACGGACTAGTTCTTCGGTCGCCAAGCATGTCAGAGTCAACTGCAGCGCGTTCAACTGCTTCCTCAGCAGCGGCGAAAAAAAAAAATTGGAAGTCAATTGCGTTCTGTAGTTAGGTTTTTTTTTATACTCCGGCGCGATTCTTCTTGCCGTTTTAAAGCAGCGCTGGATGACATGTCTTGCTTTTCTTCTCTTCTCATTTAAGGTATCTATTCACGCTTATCCCTTTTGACCTCAATTTCTTTTGATGGCGTTTCTTCTTCTTCTTATTTTTTCGAGTCTTTGTTTTTGTTTTTGTCCTTTTTTTGCTTTTACAATGTCGCTGATTTTTGCTTTGAGAATTTCTGCTGTTTTCAGGCGATTCTCTTCCAGATGCTATTAAAAGATTAAATGGAAAAATTTGCAATGAAAAATGAGGTTTTTTATTTTGCCCAAATATATATGTATATATATGTATTAAATTGATTTTATTTGGCAATCATATAAGTTAAAAATTAATTGAAGTGAAATGGTTTAGAAATAGATTTAGAGAAAATTTACCTGCAAGTTCGTTTGTTGGGTTGAGGAATTTTTTATCTTTGGATTGGTACAAGCGACTTGGCCAAGTATTTTCACGAAAATGTAAAATGCTGATAAAGTTTTTCCTTTATCTTAATCTCGAAGCCTGCAATAAATAAGGTAAAGGAAAATTTAAATCTGTTTTATTAAAGTTTAGTCTTAAATAGAACTGAATTTTGGACACACAGACATCTTCCAAATTGAAAAGCATTTGTCTGGTGGGCCAACAATCCAAAATTCCCATTTTCAGTAAATTTATTATTAATTTATCTCATCACTGATTTTGTAAGTGTACTCTTAAAATGTATTAAATCAGACAACATATAAAAAATACGTTTGCATACTTTATTTATATTAAATTTCATATTCAGGTTTTTTTTTTTCTTTACTCGAATTGGCTTTGTCATACAAAAGCCGTTTGCCTATTATATTCCAAAATTTAACATAAAGTTTTCGAAACTATTGTTTAGGAAATATGAATTATTTCAGCTGACGGTATTTTAAATTATGTTTCGCTATTCTTTTGCTGACATTTATGATAACAATTACTTTATTCCAAACATATATACAATACATTTCCAAAGCTTAGATCCAATAACTTGTTACAAGTGTTTGAATATTATTCTTTTATTTTTCATCAAACGCCTCATTTGTGAACCTGTGAAGAATTCATTAATTCATTCCCCCCAACACCAACGCCATGCCGCCCGCCCATCATCACTTAACACACAATTCCCAGGCAGGCGAAACCTGTTCCACTGAACACTCACTAATTTATCTAAAAGATATTTTGAATTTAATTTCCGAACGCAGAAAAAAACAGCGTGTGTGGCTAATCAGAATCGAATTGATACGAACAACAACAACAACAAAAAATATATGTATTTGGTTGGAGCACTACGGACACGTCCATTTGAGACTACACCAGATTTAAATGAGCATGAATTCAAATTTAAAACTTCGTAAAATACAATAGGAGGCAATGGGCAAACCAAACGCAAATCGATGTGATTCGTTACGTCCAAAAAAAAAACACTCTCGTGTGTGTGTGTGTGTTTGAGTTTCTGTTTGTGTTAAAATAAAATAAATAATTAATGACCGACTGTATGTGCTACAATGGTCGAGAATTTCGTCGAGTTCTCTGATGCCGGCTGAAGAGGTGAAATATTTACCTATGAATGAGTCTGCATGTTGGGATTTCAAACTGGTGAGAGTCTCGGGGGTGACTAAAGGTTACCTTCACACAGTCAGTTCAGTTGGACATACAGACTTTTATTGGACGGACACAGTGTGCGGGTGAACTCGACATATATACAAGTACTCACATACATACAAATGGACGAGCATAAAAGGCTTCATAACGAATCTTGTAAATCTCCCGAATCTGCCGGTTTGAAGTTTTGCGCATACTATTGAAATCTACGAGTATGCGGAAAGCATTGTTGATGCCATGATGAAAGGAATTCTTGAGGCATTGCTATGCTATGCTTTGGTCGTTGTTGCTTTTTTTTGTTGTATTCTTTCGTTGCCTTAATGATGAGAACGAGATAATGAAGAACTACAAATGAATGGCAAATCAATAATATTTTGATGTGGAAGTGGGCGCTTTATAATGGGATTAATCAAATTAATCAAAGCAACATCAGAAGAAGAGAGATTCATGATTGTATTGGACAATTAGCTATTGTAATGCTGGATGAGAATTTTGTTATCCTATGCAAAGTGTTGTTCTTGTTACATATGTGCAAGGAAGACTTATATTTCGCATTGTTTATTTTGTTCTTGTTCTTGGCATAAGGAAATTTGTTGTGTTCCTTTTGACGATCATGTTCCGAAGCTACATATGTAAGAAGGTGATATGGTCATTGATTTAATCATGCATTACTGACTGATACGAATTATATCTTAAAGATATGTTTTCAGTTTAAAGATATCGGATTCATATTAGTCTAGTAAAAAAAGGAAACGATTTCTGTTGGTTTAACGAATCTGTTTAAAATTCTCAATTTGTTTAAAGTTGTCTTTATAATTTGCCTAAAGCGTTCTTATCCTATGGCTGCTTAATAAATTTCCTAAACGCTGTTTAAAGCTAATTGCAAGCGTGCTTAATCGCGTAGACCATCAAGACTCTTAGCGTATTTCTGGATTTTTCTTATTATTAATATTTACAACGTAGCATATTTTTTGTTGTTGCGGAGCTTCCTTCGTTGAAACCGGAAATTGTTGTCATTAGCTGAATTTTCTTTTCCGTTGATATTTTTATTTTTATTTATATTGTTGTTTTTGTTTTACGATATTTATTTTTCGAACGCCGTCGTTTGTTATGGCTGCTTTCTTTCATTTTCATTTTTATTTGTATTTGTATTTTACGCCAAGCAGGAGATTAAGTGTAACTTTTCGCAAAACTGCTGGCAATGCCATTAAATGTTGCAAAAGCAGAAGATTTTTTTTTTGGTTTGTCTGTTTCTGTTTCTGTTTGGTTAGAGATGTTGAAATAAACGCCCCGGTCCGGATGGGCGTAGCCAGGGATGACACATGCGATTAGGTTCTATTTTTTCGTTGTTGGTAATAAATGAAGTTTTATGGCGACGACAAATGATAAATGAATTTGTGATAAATGAAACATGTGGCAAAGAAATGCGCTGAATATTTCTGCTAAGTTTGTTTGTGTCTGTGTGAGTGTGTGTGTGTGTCGATGGCATTCCAAACAAAATCGATAAGTAGAGAAGTCGATGTTGGTAACCGAAGTGATTATTAAATTTTAGCAGGCTTTAAGTATGCGATCCGTTTCGTTTTTAGTTTCTACCACAACAATCCATGAAATACTTAGAGAATAGTGATTTAAAAATGTCTTACAAAGCCTAAACAATTCTCTAAAATTCCTAAATATAACTGGAGGTTATTTCGATAGGTCGATACCTTTGGAGAAGTACAGTAACAATTGAGTATTCCTAAAAATATTAAATGACACTGATGAAAAAAGAACGAACCGTTTAACAAATGTTCAATTAATCTTAAAGGCTAATAAAACGCTCTTTGATTTAAATGTGAATTATTTGTACTTCAGATCTATTAGAAATCTTTGAGCTTGTAATGTAGTTGAATCAATACATTTATCAATGAGTAGATAAAATCTAACAAACTGTCATTTCCGCTACAATGTCAAGAAGCCCATTGGCACCGGAAGTCGGAGAATACAAAGAGAGAGAGACAGAGAATGAGAGGCAGAAGTAAACTTGCAACTTACAACGTAATGCAATTGTCAGCAAAATAGCAAAAGCCAAAATGCAAAGTGGCAAATTCAAAATTTCTACTCAATGAAAAAAAAACTCAAAAATAAACTGTATAAGAACGCAACCCAATAAAAAAGTTCTGCCTCAAAAGTGCATAATAGACTGCAACAACAAAAAGAAAGAAAGTAACAACTAGTCGAACAAAAACTTGAAAAAAAAAATCAGTGAAAAACTCCGGCAGAACTTTTTAAAACTGTCACACCAAAAAAAAGTAAAGGATATGCAGTCAAGAAAACTTCCGGTTGGCTTTTGCATGGCGGCAACTAATTTCGGACCGAAATAAAAATAAAAAAAAACGAAGAAACCAAACTGCCACTGAATAGTTTAAGAGTCAGTAGGCAAGAGGTGAGGCATACCGCCAAAGTGGCTAGGTAGCTGGAAGTTTTTTTTATCATCAGCATGTCATGAAGTTCGACAGTGTGTCAGTGGACTGGAATAGCGTAAACTTTTGACTTATTTAGCTGCATTAACAGTCTTTGTTGGCTCTAATTATAGGAATTGTGGTAGTATACAACAAACCATTTTAAAAAGTCATCTGAAAATTTAACATCTTAATTTTGATTTATATAAGGCAAAAAAAAAATGTTGATACTGATTTAAAGCAGATTTCTACAAATATGCAATTAAGATTCGACACTGATGCCAGCAATAAATTAAGTGGCGTCTTGAGTTTATTTTTTTTTTTTGGATGACAGAAAATTCTTCTCGAAATGACAAAGTAGAAGAACCGAATTCAACATATGCGAAATAAATTAAATGCATGATGAAACAAATGTGGCATCTAAAGCGCCCACCACAGATACGAACACAAACAAAGACCGATGCACATGTTGCAACTTGGCTCGATTTGGAATCTTCGAAGGAAAACACACAAAACAAAATTTAAGTGAAATATTTGAAATTTTTGCATTTGAAATTTATGGCACGTTCACGAGACAGTCCTCCTCCGAGCCTAATTGAAAATACACAACTCTTTTTTTATTGTATTTGTATATTTATTTGTATTCATTTCAACCCGAAGAAAACCACAAAAATGTCAAAAATGTTCGATTCAACGTGCCTGTTTGTTTGTATGCGAGTGTGTGTGTGCGTTTGTTTTTGTTGGAAAATATTTACCCATAAATTATGCGCGCTTTGGGCTATTATTATTACCATTTACCATAAACGTAGCGCTTTTATTTTGATTTAATTAATTTAAATTCAGTTTAAATGCTCAACGTTAACCACTGAAAAGTACAACAACAACAACAAAAATTTGTAAAAAAAAATGATGAGAAAACGTCAAAAGCAAAAGCAAAAGCAAAAGCGTGTTTAACATAAAATCAATATTTGCATAATTTAAAGTCAACGGAACAACCTAAATATGGGCTCGAACAGACACACACACACACACACACACATATATGCACCTATGCTGTGCGCACACACACACACACATACAGCGGGGCAATTAAAACGCCTGCGCGCAAACCCACATCTCGAATTGATTCGGGCCAAGAGTGCTCCCCAAACAGTCGACGTACGTGAAATGAACTCCTCGCCAAATGATGTGAGCCGCATAAAATTATCGTCACTTAAAATTGGAAAACCGAAAAAAAAAAAAAAACTGAAAAGCAAAAACAATTTAAAACAACAAACAACCCATAAACACATTGTTTAAGACAGTTAAAGACACCAGCAAACATTTGTTTTGGTATTCGGCCCGTTGGCAATTGACTCTTCAGTTGACTGCAGCCAACTCGCTGTTGTGCAGTTTGGTGATGCACATTCCGTCAGTCGCCAAGACAGTCAGTCAGTCTGTCAGTCTGTGTGTTCGTTGGAAAACGCAGCGCACCATCGAATGTTGTTAAAATGCAGCGCGTCGTTTTGTTGCATCATGCTGCGTTTAATTGTTGCTCATATATGGCCAACACAAAAACTCATACATACATACATAAACTATTAAAGTGCTTCGACGGCACTTAACATAAATTAATGCTGATTTGTTACCAAAAATATGTTGCCACAAGAAGTTTAATACGAGTGCATGTAAAATAAAATTAAATTAAAAAAAAAAACAGCAGATTTTTGGGCGTGTAGGTACTGATGTCATTATTTGATTAATCATGAATTGTATACGAGGAACTTAAACAAGTTTTATTTTTGAATAGCAAAATTTTTTTTAACTATTTGGTACTACTTTAAAGAGTTTATATAATGTCTTCGCATCCGATTAATATCGCCCAGATTATTTCCCTAAAGCCTTTAGTAAAACTTTCCCATCCAAACACTTCATTCCTATATTTTTCTTTCTTATTTCGACACTATCGTGGGTACAGCACAATGGTCTATGAGGACTGAGTGCTATGATTCCATAACAGCTTACATCAACTCTAAATCTAACTGACTAATAATAAACAACAACAATTCACATATACATGCAGATCGAGTTTCATATGTGAAATTTATGTAATCAGATTAAAAAAGAAACATCTCACATCTGCATAGAACTGACCATATCTAAAATAGATCGGTTTATATCGATGACCTAGACTAAAGAAACTGTTTAATTATTTCGAATATTTTTGTGGAACTAACTCAAAAATACAAATTTTTACATTAACGATTTTTAATATGATATTCTAGGACTTAGAAATCCATATAAGAAGAATTAGATTTGATAAGATCCGATCATATGAAGAATGTTTTTCGATAGTTGTATTTTTTGTTAAAGCTTGCGACTTTTAAGATTTTTTCTAAAAATGTTCCCTTGTCTCGCACTACTAACCAATATTTTGTTTAAATGAATGCCATTCCTTAGCTCTAAATTAAATCGCCAAACATCAGTTACGGCCCGTAATAATAATTTTGCCCTCAATAGAGAAAAAGCCAGTAACTTGTAAAGTACGAAAAATTAGAATAGAATGCAATTAAAAAGAAGAAAAACAAAATCGCAAATGCTTGCGAATATTCGCCAGTCTGTGACCCAGCGAGAACGGCAACGGCGAGAACTTCAGCTGCTGCTGTTGCTGTTGTTGGTCCTACTATGTCA
Source organism: Suillia variegata (assembly GCA_949127995.1). Classification (NCBI taxonomy): domain Eukaryota; kingdom Metazoa; phylum Arthropoda; class Insecta; order Diptera; family Heleomyzidae; genus Suillia; species Suillia variegata. The sequence continues at coordinate 28,741,893 of OX421846.1, read as the reverse complement.
GCAATATTTTATTAGCCGCACGAATGTCATAAACAATGCTGCCATGTGGCATATATTTGGCAGGCAACAGCGGCAACAAACACCCATGTTGCCAGTGCCAGCGCACAGGAGCAGCAAATCAGCCGCGGTAAAGCAACCAGCCCGCCCCCTTGGTAGATGAATTTTCGAGCAACAACACAGCGCAGCGCAGCAGAGCATAAGCACACGTTGCAACTTCAGTTTAGCCACTTCAACTCCGTCAGCGACGCTCGCCTCTGAACGCAAAACGCCGCATAGACACAAACACTCACGAATTAGGGATGTGCGAAAATGTGTGCGGCACTAGCGATTCGAATAATTGTAACTGGTTTGATTATATTTTATGTTAAGATATATTTAAAAATTTTAAATTTCCAAACTGTTTAAAATTTTTAATTAACTTTATTTTTGTTTAAATAAATCTTTAAATAAAAATTCTCAGATATCGAGTATTCGATCAGCATCGAACCAAATGCAAAATTTAACCGATTACTGAAGCAACAAGAAAACCTAGTTCCGAATCTATTGCAGCGCCGCTGGACATTGTTACACTTTAGCGCAGCGGTGCAACAGTGTAGGGTAGGGCAGGGTAGGGCAGAACCGGGCTATGACAGCGCGGCACAATTGCCAACGTTTTGCATAAATAAATAAATAAGTTGCACATTGCATTAAGTGCTGCAATTAAAAAATTCAATTCGTTTTTGAACAGTTTGGCGCGCGGGTGTGCGATGTCGGTGTGTGTGTGTGTTGCGTTCAGTTTGGTGTGCGTGTGTGTGTGCGACAACAGTCAAGGGTTGTCCCTTGTTACCGTCGCTGCTGCCACTGCTGCCGCTGTTGAGTTTCACTTCATAAAAGCGAAATTTATGCTGGACAATAGACACCAACAACCAGTGACGTCAGTCAGTGCAGTGCAAAAGCAATTATTTTAAATTTTCATTGTCCGTTGTTGTCATTGTTGTTTGTTGTTCTTGTTGTTTTTATTGTTGTTTGGTTTCTCTCTTTTATTTATGTGACTGCCTTTTTGTAATTTTGTTGTTTTTGTTTTGGGGTTAAAAGGTTAGGCATGGCGTTGGTTGTTAACAATTTTATTAGCCACGCTTGCAAATTACTTTTTTTTTTTTTTTTTTCATTTTTGATTTGTTGTTACGTATTGTTGTTATTGTATTTCTTATGAACATTTCCATTTTCGTGGCTTGGTTGTGGTTTGATTTTTGTTGTTGTTCCCTTTGAAGTGTGTGCGTATATGTACGAGTGTGTGTGTGCGTGTGTGTCTTTTGTATATGTGTGAACGTGTCTAATTAGCTCGAGACTTCAAAGGAAGTACGCACATTTGAAGCGCATTCGAAGCGCATTTCGAGTGTGGGCAATTGGCGTGGCTAATTACTTTAGCGTTTGCTTTTTAAGTTTTTCTCAAGTTTTACAAAACTCGTCGGTATGTAAAGCATAAGTAAATATTTATGTTAATGGAAATAGCAAAAATAAATACAATAACTTACAAATTAGCATATTTTGTTTCTTAATTGGCTTTTAAATTTTGAAAAATAATCTATTAAACATAAATTTGAAACAAAAATTTGTGCTTCTTGGAGTACAAATGTGTTCCTGTTATAAGTGGGCGTTGTTCTTATCCAATCACTCCCATTTTTTGTGGTAGTTTTGTGTTACGAATAAAATACCGGATTTGAGCTGATTATCTATACTGGAACTATTTTTATTTTATTTCTTCCTTATAAAAAGATGGAGTTTTGTTCCGATCTTGTTCAACTTACGACTTAAATTTTTTTGGAGAATTAGACATACCAAATTTTGGATTGATGCATCAAAAATATACGACTGTAATCGCAGGAACGGATAGACTGGCAAATTTAAACTGACTCAAATATCGACGCTGATCATTCATACATATACAATATTTATATGTTATATACGAGTGTGGTCCTATAAATACAATAGAAAAACGAAATTTTGGAAAAGAGGTCATTTATTTCTTAACATAGTCTCTGTTAGCTCGATACATTTGACACAACGATGCTCCAATTTCTTTAACCAGTCTGAAAAATATGTTTTCTCGAGATTTGCAAAGTAGGCCTCCTACGGGCGGAGAGGCTAAATACTTATCGGACCACCCTCGTATATTGTCAATCCTACCGCGACTCCTTATGGGCTTTACAAATGGAATAACAAACTCAATACATATATCCCTCAGGTTGCTCTTTACTCGATTCTAACTCTTTGTATAGATTAAATTCTATAATAGGTCGAACAACTTTTTGTTACGATTTATTTTTTATTTTAAATGAAACCTTTGTTAATATACATACACACATATGTATGTGTGAGGATTATTTAAAACTTCTTAAACACAAATATTAAATAGTTCAGAACTAAATATTTTGTGATATTTGAGATTAGAATTATGAAGCTATTTTGTACCTTTTCAGTATTTCGTACAGATAAATTTATTCGTTCATTTCCAAGTGAATGAATGAAAACTTCACAAAGACAAAATAGAATTCTGTGAATATTTGCACAAGAATTAAGTGAAATTTGAATACAGTCAAACATAAGCAGAAAATAAATAAACAACTTTGATTGTGGTCAAAAAACTAAGAAAAAGTTATAGTATTGTATAAAAAAAAAGCAAAAAAGCGAAAAACTTTACAAAACTTAAATGCAAAATGTTTGCAAAATTTACACAAGAAGTGTTAAAATTGTTTGCATGACTGCACAGCAAACAACAACAACGACAACGGCAACAACAACAACAACAATTTGGGGTGGAAAAACTTTGACAATGCAATGAAAATTGTCAAATAAAAATTGCAACACCAGAAAAGGAAATTCGACAAAGAAAGCAACGAAAGACGAACGACGACAACGACGACGGACGAAGTCAAGCAGAAATTGTGCAAAAATGCCAAAATAAACCGTTGCAATTTTTGGCACAAATTGCATAAAACGAGTGGGCGGTAATGGGTTAAAGTCAGTGGAGAGCAAGAAAAAGGGAACGTTGGGCGAGGGGGTTTCCAGCTATGAGAAATTCAAAAGTGAAACAAATTAAACAAACGCAACACACAGACAAAGAAGAAAAAAGAGAACACCCACACTTGCGTCACAACTCGAAAGACTAACACAAATATTGAAGGAAAAGTGACAGGCAAAATGCAACTCTGTGCTAAATGTACAGTTAGATGCAAATCCACAAATGTCAGTGAGAGGGGGCGGCAGGCGGCAGGCAGCAGTACGTCCGCCCGCCGTACGGAAAGTGACATGACACCAGCTGTCAATGGAAATGACAAAAAATCGAGAAGAAAACCGAAGCGAAAGCAGGAAAACAAATGCCAATTTCATGAATATAACACTGACATATAAAATGTTAGCAAAAAGCTAAAATTCAACAGAACAACAACAGCAACAACATCAACAACAAAAATGGATAAAACAAAAAACTAAATCTGAAAAATGAAATTGCAGAATTTGCTCGAAACCATCGGCGAAGACGACGGCGATGCCATGGATTCAAGCCAAGTTAAGATATCGTCGTGAAAATTCTGTAAAAGATATATGTACATATCTACATAATATATACATATGTATGTAGGTACATAAAAGAAATGAAAGAAATTGAATCGAGAGAGAGAAAAAGTTACATAATATTGTGTGGCGAAAACAATTTCTACGCTGAGCTGAGCTGTGCAAAATATTGAATGTAAATAAAATGTAAGCAAAAATGAAAAAAAGAGCAGCGCGTAAACAAGCTCGAGAATTTGCACAGGGAATTGTTTATACATTTTTTTACTGTTTTGACAGTTAAAGTTGAAATTGTATACAATTGGATGACATGATTCCGGAAATAGTCAAACAGGTTACAAAGTTGGTTGTAAGGAATCTAATAAATAATATCACAAACAAGTTCTTTTATTTTCTCAATTATTATCTTATCTTTAGATCCGATCAGCTACTCTAAAAGTGAAGATCTGACTATATCTGGTTTCATTTCAATCCGATCTGAGTTCAAATATTTGTTATCATATTTGTTTAGTTATGTTATGATTAAAATTATATCTATAATCAGTCGTAATCATTTGTAAATCTGGACGTAAATAGCTTTACTCAGACCTTAAACATAATATGATCTAGTCTATCAAATGCCCGATTTCATAATCGGTTCTTACAGGTTTAAAATGTATAATTGTTTACCTTTGATTTTAATTTAAATATAACCACATTTGATTAGATACGACATCATATTCAACAGATACTTTTCAAACAAATAATAACTAAAATCAGGTCCGATCATTTATGAATCCAGACGTAAACAGTTTCACTTAGACCTTAAACATAATATGTTCTGGTCTAACAAATGACAGATTTAATGACCGGTTCTCACGGGTTTCAAATTAAAATTTTTTTTTTTATATGAAATCATATCCAACAGATACTTTTCAAACTAATAATATCTAGAATCAGATGTGATCACTTATGACTCTAGATCCAATAAGATTTGCTAGTATCTCACAGGTTTCAAATTTAAAATGTTGACTTTTGATTTTAAGGTTAATTTTTCACACAAAGTATCTAATAACTACTTATGTTACTTATAAGTAGACAATAACTTCTGCAAGCGAAAAATAAACTTTGGGGTCTAAAAAGTTTAATTTCAACTTTTAGCTTTAAAGCAACAAACACTAAATCCAATAAACAATTAAACTGATTTTTTATGACAACTACATAAAAGTCAGTTAAACCAAAAAAAAAAACATTTAATAAAATTTATAAATTACAAAATTTAATTAAAAACACAAAAGAAAGAGAAAAAAAACCGTCGCCACATAAACACCCGCAAAATGCGCAACAACAACAATTTAGTACGCAAAAATTCTTAACAAAACTACAAACTGCATAAATATGTGAATGTGTGCAATTATAAATTTAATTTGAAAAATGTTTATAGCCGCCATTAATAAATGTGCGGCGAAAATTGCAATTTTTTTTATCTATAATTGTGTTGGGTGATTTGTTTTGTGGCGGCGGCGGTGGCGGCGGGCTAAGTCAGCTGTCAGCCGTGTCAGGTGTAATCATTAAAGAGCACACCGCGGTCAAATGTTGCCAGCACAAAGTCATTAAAGTGCCTGTATAAAGTATGACTGTGTGAAAGCGACACTTCGGTTATGTACTTAGTAACATGGTAACATGGTAATAAGGTAGCACAGTAACTTTAGTCACATAGTTAACCACCAACCGATGAAGTGTTAATTTTTCAACGAATTTTTCTTTACTACTTACGCTTTTTTTAACGATTCCTTTCAGTTAAGTTTAACCTTATTAATTGTTTTTCTTTTATTATTTTCAGGTATGCGGAGAAGCTCGTTATTGTTAATGGATTGTAAGTTTAAGTACATTGTTGTTTTGTTTTTTTCTCTTAATAATAACAACAAAAATGCATTATTTCGCGTTAGTCGTTGATTGATATTGGCCAGACAGACAGTCGAGCTGAAAGACGCGCCAACACTTTTGTGTGGCCAAGAGTTGTTGTTTGTCGAATTTTGAATAAAAAAATATTTACGTTTATTGCGGCTTAAAATTCCAAAAGGCTTACGTTTAACCCTTTGACAGCCGTGCTGTTTAACTTTTGACTTTTTGGCAGGAAGCGATATATATGTAAAAAAAATTTGGTACTGCGAAAAATACTCGAATACAAGTCCAAAATTTGTCTTTGCTTCTAGAAAAACTTTACAAATTATTTAACCCTTTTTCGATAATTCAAATTTTTTTCGTTTTCCAAAGTAGTTGACGTTTTCTTCTTTAGGTCAGGTAGATACTTCACGTATCTTAGTTACTACATTCAAAATTGGATTTTTTAGTTTTCTTTTTAAAGCTTCTCAATTGTTAAAAAAATTGGGCAAAGAAAATCAAATATGAGATGAATTTTATAGGAAATTTTACGCAACTTCAAAATTAATTTCTCCTTCATTCTGTACCTATGCCTGTTGAGCGGCAGTCTAAAACTCTACGGCAACTTACCACCAAATGGTAGTGGTCATGCAGAACAAAACTGAAAAAATCAGCTTATAGAATTTCTTTGATACGAAGCAGAAATTCAACTTTTATCAAATAAATTTGTTCATGCTCCCGAGTGTCTCTTTTAAAAATTCCATAAGTTTGCCTGCTGCTCTGCCAAACTAAATTTTTTAGCTTGAACAAACTAGTTAAGGGTTAAGCTATACGCTTTTGCGCTGGCTGTCATTATTGAAGGCTCCCTTCCGAAGCGCCTTTTAAAATGTTACTTCTTTTTTTTCTTCGTATTTATTTGGTTTTTATTTAATGGAAATCAGTCGCAGTTTTTGCACTTAAGCGACATTTGATGCACGGCGTGAAAATCCTTTCTGAGTGCTTTGCTTTTGATTTTGGTGATGCTTCTTTTTTTCGACTGAAGGTAATCAAATACGTTTCTATTGAAACAGTTTTTTTCGGTAGATTTTTTAAACGAATTTTTTCTCTCCACTGTTTTGTACAAATATTGAATTTTATCCATTCATCGCGCACAGAATGCTGCTTATTAGTATTTGCCAGGGGCAGCAGCGAGAATTCGAGAGTGGAATCGTGCACAATGAGTCAATTTTACTTTGCTGCTTTCTCAAAGCAAAAAAATGAAAAGAAAAAGAAGAGATGGTACCTACCTACCTAACAGAAAAAAGGTTTACAGCAAAATCTGAGCTAATCTGAACATCCCATTTTTTTCGTATTGTATTAACTTTTTGTTTGTTTGTCTGCTTGTACTGCTGCTTCTTCCTATTCCACTTTTGGGCATGCTAGAGAGCATAGGTACCGACCGACACTGTGTGACAATACCGCAAGAAATAATCTCCAAATCCGTGGTTTCATCTGAAATTCGACACAAAGATACGTACAAATATACTTACATACATATATACATACACATGGTATTTAAGGTAACCAACCGTACTACTCGAAAATACAGATACATTTTTTTCGCAATGGACACATTCGATTAATCTTTCTATTTTATCTAATAAAACCAATTGGGGTTTCAAATAACAGATCAGATTACTATATAATCGGAACTTACTTAGATACTTTTAATTGTTTTTTTAAATTGTATAAAAATTTAAAAAAAAACATTTGTGTTATACAAAATCAAAACAAAACCAAAAAAATGTTCACTTGGTAGCCTTGTATACACACACAATTGCTTACACGAGCATAATAGTGAAATACGAGGCAGGTAGTCGCCTCTTAACACATACACACATATATAAAAAGATACAAAAGTATCTAAAGGATAACTGGTGGCTGTTGTTAACTGTGGGATACTGGGTAATGTTAGATTGCCGTACATTCATACTTAGCATGTGTTTATGACGGCGTTAATGTATCGCAAAGGTTTTGATGTACACGCACAAATAAATAAAAAAAGAATCTTCGAGATACTCACAGTTAGATATGTTTTTTTTTTTGATTGTGTTGTTTGTGTTTATACGATATACGCATAATTTGAAGGAAGCGCAAAGGATACTTACCCTGCAGGGGAAAATACTAGTTCTGAACTAGCGAAACACTAGTTCCTTTTTCACCACCACTGGTACGCGTTGTATCTCTTTCCCATTGAAATAACTGGCGAATTTAACATTGCGATGTCCTACGCGGTGGCAATTAGCCCGCTCTGCATCCCTTTTTCTCTAGTTATGAACTAGAGAAAATTTAACTAGATTCGAACTAGAACGTTAGTGGACCATAAGTAACTAGTTCAAAATTGGCACAAAAACCACTAGTTGGTAACTAGACATAAAGTCTTTAGTTCAAAATTGGAACAAAAATCATTTATTTGTAACTTCAGTTTAAAATTCGCAAAAAATCACTGGTTAATAAATTAAACAATAATTACTGCAGAGAGATTTAAAATAGTTTTATTAAAATATATGATATCATTATTTAAACATTAACATATTAAATTGGTACATCGATAAAAAAACAATGTTAATTCCGTTTGAGTTGAATAACTAATTTGACAATTACATGTGTATTTAAAAAAAATACGAATAAATACATATATATGTGCTTAATACTTCTTCGAAAATAATATAAGTAGGAGATTCATATTTTTTTTTGTAGTTAACATTTTTCTTTTTTGAAAATCTGTAAATCTTTCGGATGTTGATGCAAATTATATTTATTAAAAATCGAAACAGACTATTATTTTGTAACTACTCAAAAGTGTTTGTTTTTCCCGTGTTCAAAGCAAGTAACAAGAAGCTCCTCAAAAGATTTACGGGATTCTCAAAATGAACTTTTTGAAGCAGATGAATTTGATGCAGCTGCACAAGGCGGCCCATTATTTTCTTCTAGCACTTTTTTATTGCGAAAATTGTCAAACCACTTCTTCATTTACTTCGCTGTCAAGTTTATGTTATATAAATGTCCGTTTATCGTTTAATTAGCCTCCTTGCTATTAATTTTTATATTTTAAAACAATTTCACAACAATCACAAAACTTTCAATGTTTACAAGTTAACATTTTCTGTTTTTCGATAAATTATATTTTATCGACAATCGCACAGTACTAGAAAAATATGATGGCGATACAAGAATTATCAAATCATTTACCCCGAAATTTACTTTTAGACTTGCAAACTAGGAGCCGATAGAGTTACAGGTACTTGCTCGTTTTTTTAATATTAGTAACTTTAGTGCATTTTAGAAAAAATATTGAATTTCTCAAATTTATTTATTAAATTCAATTCAAAGATTTTAACATTTTGTCTTAATTACACTTAATTTATTAAAAACAAAAAAAAACGAATAAGTCGCTGTGACGCGATCGGCTCCTAGTTCGCTTGTCAAAACTTTTATTGATAAAAGTTTAAACTTTTATTAAAAAGTATTTTATTTAATAGTAGCCCAATTGGGTTCCTCTTTTACTAGTATATCTCTAGTACTTTTACGACTAGTTCAATTTTCACTAGAACAGGACTGGTGCAGAACTAGAACATTTTGTTACTGGTACGCGTTTCCCTGCAGGGTAAAGCTGGAGCGGAAATTACTCTTAAGCAATTCCAAATACTTCTCATGTGTTGCGTTCGTCCGTCCCGCCGTCCGTCCGTCCATCTGTCTGTGTGTCTGTTTAACCATCTATCTGTCTGTTTGTCTGTCTGTCTGTCTGTCTGTCTGTCGTTGTAGCAAAGTGCATTCACGCATGCCTGCTCGCACGCAAAATAAACATTTTAATTGTCAATTGGTAAATTTATGATGCAACATTTTGCCTTTAAGTGCCTTACCGGATTTTGTTTGTTCAGTGCCCTTGGCTATTTCTGTTGTTGTTGTTTTAGGTGCGTAATGGGTGTTCTTCACAAAGTTATTAACAATTGTAAGTTGAATGGGATGTGAGAAACATGATAAAATTGGACAAACATGATTTTTGGGTATTAATGAATTTAATTACCATAATTTTGAAAATAATACAAATATTTTCATTTACAGTTTTATGCGTTCTGAAATTTACCGTTAATATATTAGCATAATTTTAAGGAAAACATAAAAATGATGGCTTCATATATAGAATAATTTTTTCTATTAAAATCTTCGAAATATTATTCACATAATCTAACAAAGATCTTTTAAAATTGTCATGTCAGATCTGAAATACTGAAATAATTGCTAAAGTAGAGATGAGTAAAAATTAAAGTTTGAGTAACCTGGTTTATCCTCAAAAATAAAGTTTGAACTATTTTTTGTTTGGGTTATTTTAGACCAAAACTTTAACTAATCCATTTTCTTTTTATATTTTTCGTTAGTAATTTAATTTTTAACTATGTTTGGTAGTCCGCTAAGTACTCAGCCTTACCGTCCGATGGAGGCCTACTTTGCAGACCTCGAGAAAAAGTATTTTTCATAAGTGTTAAAGAAAAATACGCTGGGTCAAGTGTATCGAGCTAAAAGGAGACTATATTGAAAAGTAAAAAGCGACTTTTACCAAAATTTTCGATTTTCCTTTGTAGTCTAAGTACTTATCGGACAACCCTATACATAAATTTTTTATGTTAAAGTTGTGAGCTCCAAATTCATTCTTTAGAATCTCGTTATCCACATCAAATTCTAATTTATTTAATTTATTCTCAGTGATATTGAGATTTTTCTAAAGATTCTTAAGATTTTTCCAAAAGAAATTAAAAAATTTCGCCCCCCCTCCTGCGCTTTCTTCACTCCTCATTAACTTGGCTTTAACTATTTACTCTTTGCATACTTTTGTATTTTTCTACCCCAGCCTCCTTTGGTTCCTGCAATTTTGCATTTTGCTGCTCCCACGCTTATGCTTCATCAAAAATAATTGTTTTTGTTTTTTTTTTGTTGCGCCCCGAGTCGTTGAACTCCTCGAAAGCAACACCCAAGCGCTGCTCCCCACTGTGTGCACCCACGACCACTCTACAAATTTACTTTTTGCCAAAGTTTACTACAAAAGTGCAAAAGTAAGGAATAAAAAAACTGCAAACAGAAAACATTAAAAAATGCTTTTTACTTTCTTTTTGCATATTTTTGTGCACACACACTCACACACACACAATGCTACAACTCACTTTTATTTTTGTTGTTGCATATTTTTCGTTTTCGTTTTCTTTTTGTTGTTTTTTTCTTTGTGACTGCCAACTGCCATGGCAATTTTTCATAAAGTCCTTATGTGCTTACGTCCTTTTTTTTTTTTTGCTGATCCGTTTGTGCGCCAACGTGTACCTTCCTTGTTTGCACAAACAAGCATACAGTCACACACACACACACACTCACACACACAGAGGCGGGTGTGTTTACGTGTATGTTGTGACTGTGTGAGTGCCTGCGCCGTTATGAGATTAAGTAGACAAGTTGGCAAAACATTGCATACATTTGGGCGCTTGAAGCTTGCATCACATCACATGTCATCATAACTCCAATGCCCTGCATACATTTTACTCCGTTGCGCTCATGCTCGCAACGCTCGCCCAGATGGGCGCCTTTCAGCGGGTGTGTTTGCCTCTTAATAGATTTTTTGTTTGCATTTTTGAACGCTGCGAGAAAAGTCGACTTTTAATTTGTTTTTCTCCACTTTTTTTATTATAAGTTGATAAATTATTTTTTCAATTTTAATTTTACATTTTTACATTCATTTTATATCGATAATACTTTCTATTAATTATTTTAACAAAATCCAAACAACTTTTAAATGATTTTCCCCAGTGTACTTCGGTCACATGTGGTGAGCTTTTCTATTTTAAGTTTTCTGTGTTTTTTTCTTCTTCTCACTTTTATCACTTTTTAGCTCTGCTCAACTTCTTTCTACGTTGTTAAATTTCGTATGTTGCATACTTTCTGTCCACCTTTTCATTTTTCATGATTTAAACGCGCAACAGTTTGGAAGACGCTTCACAAAAGCGCCAAAGCGCCGAACAAAAATGCTGACGTCTTCTTCCGCTGCTTGACTCTAAGCTGCCGCAGTGCAGCGCACCGCAGCACACTTGCTGCAAATGGTGTAAGCTCCGCTGCAGACAACAGCGCAGGGTGTGGCGCCTGAGTCTTGCCGACTTTCTGAGCGGTGACGAAGGAAATGACGATTTTTTGTTGTTTGTTGTTTTTTTTTTTTTGTATTTCTAGGTGAGGTCGTCGTTGCTTGGGAATAAAAAAATACAACAAAAAAAAAAGAATAGCATTATTTAGCATTTTCATGTGCGATATCTTATCTTATCGTGTATGCAAATATTGTTCATACGCTCGCTCATCATTGTTGATGTTTAACGAAAGTATCGCACATCGCACAGAAAACATGCAACAGTGTCGCAAGCAGGTTGTGCAACATTTGCAATTATAATTTTTTAACTGCAAAATTTTAAAAAAAATTTTAAAGTTATGTTATATATAAATTTTACTTAATATAAGGACAACTCATGAAATTTAATTGACTTTTTTGTTAACCAAAGAATTTGAAAAAAACGCAGAACTGAACTCTGAGTGGTCCCAATTAGAGATAAAATTCTTTGACTGAAATTGCTTTTTAACTGACTTTCTGTTCATATAAATTTTTTGTTCCATTGTCATAAGCATGCAGATTTTTTGTCTGCAACAAATACAGCAACAAATAAATGAGTACATGTAAACTAACCGAATTTGTAAATCGTTACTTAAATAGTCGAGAGAATTCGATTTTGGTTAAGCGAGTTACTTGGGATGTACAATGGGGCCTCGAGTAATGGACTTGATATCAACAATAAAAAATTGTTTTCAGTTTCCAAAAAACATTCTTTAATTAAAAAACAACTCGGTTCAATCTTAAAATCAAAGACTTTTAGAAAGTTATCGATTATTTAGGTTTATTATTTTGTATATACATTCTGTCAATAAATTACCTTGAATTGATCATTTAAAACGCCCGCTTAAAGGTATTGTCAATTTGAGCGTGATCCAATCATCTAAACTTTTTGTAAACGTATTTTCTGAAATCAACTTTAGGCCCCGCCGCAAATTCTTTTTTATGTCTTCTATCGACTGACAGAATGATCCATTCTTTTATATCCCAAGATACAAACTTTCGTTTTCAAATTTAAGGGTATCACCACTGTTGACATATTCACAGTTTTTACTGTAAATTAAAGTTTTTTTAGAGAAGTTTGAACTTTTTTCAATGAATTACAGTTTTGAGAGATAAAATAATTTTTAATTTTGAGTATTCTTCTCAGTAGTCTTTAAAATTTTAAAAACATTTCAATTTTATTATAAGATATTTTCATTTCAAACCTAGTGTGAATTGTATAAGACAAATAACTAAATTCAAAATCAAAATGAAAACAAATCTAAAATAAAGTTTATAACAATAGATAAACCGGTTAATCGTTATTCGAATTCGCATCTCTCTCTACCCAGTTTACCCACTTTTGATTTTCAACACACCATAAAATCACCAGAGTGCAGAAATTTCCCTTTTTCCAGAGCGAAAGCGGTTCATAAGTACAACTACGAGTGCAACTTCTTTTTTCTTTTGCGCCCCAAGTTACTTTTAAATAATCGTTTTTTTTTGTTCATAATATTATGCAAGCAACACTTGCAGCGCCACATACACAAACGAAACACAAACGAAACACCAGCGAATGCCACGCCCACTTTTAAATTAAATGAATGCAGAAATGCAATGATAAATAAAACAAAAAACGAGAGCTCCGGAAAAATTAATGCGAAAAAAACGCGCAATAAAAAAAAAACGAGAGTAGAAAAAATAAAAAGCTGAAGAGAATTTTCGCCACGGATTACTTTGATGGTTCATTGTCGTTTGCAGTTGGCCACACCGTACGGTACGGTACATACGGTACGTTGGGGTACGCTAGGGTACGGTGGGGTATTGCTCTAACGTCGACTGGGGGACGACGGTGCGGTGTTGCCAATTTGACTTATTTTATTTGTGTCGCTGTATTGCTAAATGTTGACTTTATGTTGTTGTTGTTGCTGTTGTTGTAGCAGTTGTTGTTGTTTCTTTTTACGCGCCGTAAGCCTCGCAATAATTTTAATGCCATTCCTCTGAGCCAATTTATTTATTAACTTTATTTCTGATATTCTCAACTTGTCGCTTTATTTTTCGTTTGAGCATGTGGAAAAAGAGGGCGTGGCAAATTACAGATTGTTTAAATGATTTTTATAAGATTGTAAATATATATATTATTGTGCTTATTTCTTATAAAGAAATATTTTTGAAACTATTTTTAACCGTTGTTGTTTGTTTCATAATTTTAATTTTGACATATACGAATAAAAGAAAAAATATGCATTATACAAAATATGCATATATATGAAATTTCGCAATTTTCACCTTTTACATGGTTTATTCTTTTTATTAATATAAATTAAACACCCTGCGCCAAAGGAATGAGTGTGCTTGCAAGCTACTTACTTTGAGTACTATTATGGCTTTAGCTTTGTATTTTAATGTGCCGGCAATTACGAGTACGTCAAAAAGTTGGTATGCCCCTTGTGTTCTTTTTGTTGTTGTTGTTTTTGTTGTCGTTGTCATGGCGATGCGAGGCGAGGCGAACTTGTGCAAAATAAAGTGTGAAATTTCAACAGCGTCAGAAAAAAAAATTGTGCAAAAATGCAGAAATTTCTTGTTCTTCTTCGTTTTTTGTTGTTGTTATTGTTGTTGTTATTGTTGTTGTTTTTGTTGGTTTCATTTCATAGTAAGGGTTAAAAAAAGTTTTTAAAAGTATGTCATAAAAGTTTGCTTTCGTGCAGAATTGCGTTTGAGAGAAATACACAAAGGCATAAATGCGTAAATTCCTGTCTGAAACATACGCACACATACACACACACACGCACACATACAACTTTACTTTGAAGCTTTTTGAAAATTTAAATAAAAAAAGGTTTTTTGTTTTGTTCTTGTATTTAGCACGAATTAATTAAACGCAATGGAAGTGCTTTTGCGCCTTTTATCATCCACACAGTTTCTTGGTTTCTCACTGCAGCAGCGATTTTTTTTTCGTATTTATTTAATTCCTTCGTTTGTAATTATTTTCGAATTATTTTCAAAGCATTGTTTTTGCTTTGCTTTGCACTTTTTTTTTGGTTTAGCTTTTAATCTAATTAAGTAGTTTTTTTTAAGTTAATGGCTTTTAGCAATTAACTGATTATTATGGATTTGCCAAATCGAATTAGTGAGTATCTGCGAGTGCGGCTTAATGAAAGATTTATTCGGCATTGCAGCTTAAAATCGTTTTAATTAACCAATTTCAATTTAATTGATTTAACTTATTTTTATAGGAAAGGATTTTTCAAATTAATTGCCAACCAACTAAAATTCGGTCAGCCATTGTGGTGTAAGATACCGATCCATTTAATGGAGTCTAAATGATGCTGCGCGATACTCCAGTAAAGTATATTAAATTAAAGTTGAGTTCTTAAAATGGTTTTTTATAGAGTTAAACCATCGGGTTATTATTTAGCATTGTTGTTGTTAATCACTTATCGATTGATACCACAAGTCGGTCGCCAGTCGCTTTTGATTGTATTTTTTTTTCCATTACCAATTCTACGTTAAAATGAAAGCTTGTTCTTAAAGATTTTACTGAATTTTTAATAATCCACTGGTTTGCAGTTGCCACAGACAACAAATTTATACAATTGTAAGCTATTGTATCTTGTTGATATATCTATGTGATAAATGAATCTAACTCGAAATTAGTTTTTAACCCAATGCAATAAAGTTTAACTATTTGCTGATTTTCTGTTTAGTATCTAGAGGATACTATAATACGTTTTTAGAACAAACAATTCATATATATGTTTCACACCAGAAAGCTCTAATGATATATTAAATCTTAAAGATAAATATAATTGGATTTGAATTTAAGGCAAAGCGATCGAACATATTAAACATATTAAAGAATATTTTTAAGTCTATATCTTAATAACTAAAATATGTTTGCTCAATTTATTTGCTGTATTCTTTAGATATAAGCGTCAAAATCAGTCGTGCTGCGATAAAAGCTCTTCAGAATTGTTATTGGCACACTAAAGACACCAGAAAGGGCCAACAAGTAAGGCATAAAGATTGTGTGCAATGCTCTAATGAATTTATTATATCGATTCGATTTAACATACAAAATTTGATTATTTAAATCGTTTTTTTAATGCTTTCTTACCACCCAATTTCAATAGATTTATTTAAGTTTAGTATTTTGTGTTGCTCTCTTTCCCCAACCACAACCACAATCCCAACCCCAACCCACAACCACAACTAATCCGCATAATGTTCGCTTTAATGGGAAAAATAATTTCCACATTTTCCAAGAATATTATTGCACTTCCTTCGTTCGGTGGGCGCGAGCGAGCGAGCGAGCGTCAGTCAGTCAGTCAGCCAGCTCAATATAAAATCACACAAACGGAAATATTTATGTGAACGAACTCATCATGAACGAAACGAGCGCCAAAGTGAAAAGTGAAAAGTCGAGGAAAGTGAAATATTTCACAAAGTAAATATTAGACATTTGCTTTGCAATTAATTAATTTTATGTTTGCGCCGACTTTGAGTCTGGTTTTTTTCTTCTTCTTTATATTTGTTGTATTCCTCGCTTTTGGTTGTTGGTTGATGGTTGATGGTTGAACCTAAGTCCCACGCATATTGGCAACACCACGCGCCGCACATACTCCACTGTTTAAATTTTTTTTGTTTTAGTTTTTTGTGTTTTTATAAAATGCGTGTGGCGCATAAACGGAAGACGGACTAAAAGTCGGACAGATAAACAGACCGACAGACAGCGAACAGAGTGCTGGCTGTGCGCTTTGTTGCGCTGCTGCACTGACGCGTTGAACGGCGCTAATTAATTACGTTGAAAACATGCTCCTCGCATCGTATCCGCCGCCAAAACGACAAATGTCAGCTGAGTGCTGTCAGAAGGCACACAACACGGCACAGAGGAGAAGTTGCATGTGCGCCTTTGCCGTCGCCTGCCTGACTTCGCCTTCTCCTTCTCCTTCGCCTTTGCGATTTTAATTTTATTATTTTACTTTTAGAAATATTTTTTCCCTTTTCATTTGTTAGACTACATACGTACATACATATGTATATACGTACAACAACATAACATGCCCTTTTTGTGTTGTTTTTTTTTTGTTGTTGTAAAAAACAAATGAATTTCAAAAGAAGTTTCATTTGCTTTCGTGAACGAACTCAGACTGAGGAGAGCTGCCTCCAGTTGTACTTTATACTTGTGCACATGCATACCTCATGAAAATGTCGGGGCGAAGAAACACTTGCTGCGTGCGACGTCGTCATCGCAGACGAACGATGGTGGCGCGTTGCGTGTGCGGTAGGTGGAGTAGGTGTGGAGCTGGTTTAAAACCCATTTACTACGCTTCGGAAAATTTCCTGAAATGTATTCAGTGCACGCAACTTCATTTAAGGAAATTGAGAAAAATTTTTAATGGTTTCGTTGAGAAAAGAAAAAATATTATGAAGAAGAATAACACATGGAAATAGGGTTAATTCATAGCAATGAATAAATTACATATTAATTGTAGCTCACAAAAGCAGGTAATTAGTAAAGTTTTTCCATAGTATAGTAAGTAGAACTACTGCAGAAATGCATTTTGTATAAAATATAATGCATGGCAACTTTTTGCCCACAATGCTAAGTTTTGTTAACACGATGTGACCTTCCATTCATCCAATTCTAGGAGAAATAAAACGAGTTGGTGGAAGATTAGACCATGCAATTAAAGTACCAAAAGAATGTTGTCATAGTTCACTGCTCGACTATTGCCTCTAACTGACTAATGAGAAAGTCAAATAAGTGAAGTAGAATTTAAGCATGCTGCAAATATTTAACATAATAAGATTAAAAAATCTCAAGAACTTTGGCGACTTTTTGCACATAATGGTAGACTTCATTTACATATATTAAACCAATTATAATAAAAGAAAAGGAGTTGAGGGAAGCGTTATATATTCAATAAAAGTACCAGAAGAACTGGTCATAATTTACTGCTCAACTATAACCTCTAAGCAATGAGAGAGTCAAATAAGTAAAGTTGAATTTAAGCATGCTTTAAATGTAAAACAAATTAAATAACGAACAAAAATTAATAAGATTAAAAATAACCTCAACACAATTCCGACAGAAGTTCGGGTTTTTGACATAAGAGATTATTCAAACAAAATCAAATTTTAGTTATTTAAATAAAAAGAAAGCAAATCAAAAGATATACTTTTAAAATGAAAATAATTAAACTTCAAATTTTCCTTTTGAAATACCGAATGTACTTAAATTAAAATAATTCTCGTTTTCTTAAGAAGAGCAAAACCAAATAAATTTGTAAATCCATTTCCCATTTGGCCTAGAGAAAGTTGTAAACAAAAAAAAAATCTCGTTGCCCCACAATTTAAAACACATAAAACCCTTTTGCACCTTTGACGCACCTCGTCCGCCTCCTTCTCTTGATGCTACTAATTGCGCTTTTGCCACGCCACACTCCTTAGTTTTCTATTTTTTCGCCTCATCATCTTCATTTCCTGTCGGTCGGTTGGTCGGACGGTTGGGAAGTCGTCTCGCAACCCATTACAATTTTTATGTTTACCTTGCGTGCACCGCCGGTATTAAGCTCACACCAGACGTCATTCGGCGTGTGGTGACTGACTGCCTACCCCTGCCCCAGCCTACCTGTCTGACCGTCCTACCGGCGTGTATTATGGAGCATAATATTATTATGTTTTTTTCGAAAGAAAAAGTTGTTAAAACAAAAGCAGAGTCGACTAAAAACACTTTCATCAAGCCCACCACACGCTCAAACACACTTTCAAACACACTCTCAAACACACATCACACACACAGACACACTTGTTTTCCAATTGAGCAGTAGAAATAATGCGAATACAACAATAACAACAACAATGGCGCTTTTGCCACCAACATTCCTCAGGTGTTTTGCGCTCGCTCGTAAACGTAATAGAAATGGTAGTATTTAATCTAAATGGCAACACTCACGTTCGCGTTTGGCGCGTCCGCCATTTCGCGCGCATAAAGCAAATTCAAAGCAAGCCAAGCTTCTGCACAGTACTTTGTGTTGGTAAATAATTAGACATATTTTATTTTATTTAGTATGATATAAAGGGGAAACCCTTCAAAATTAAATCGTTCGAACGCATTTCAAGGTATACCAACCTGAGCTATAAGCTTGTGCTTAACCCTAAATTTGGTCTGGCCGTTATAAAACATCAACTATTTTCTGTCAGTCTTGCATGAATGCACTGTGCACAGCACGTCTGACAATTGCAAAATAGTAGAAAAAAATCACATATTAACTCAGACTGAGTTTTTTTTTTTAATGTAATGGCAAGTAAAAATAAAACAAAATAAATAAAAATAATTGCAACAATCATTTTTTGACACCATCGTCATCATCATCATCAACGGCAGCAGCACCAACAACCACAACAACAGCAAAAACGACAACAAAAACGACGGGGCCAATATGGCGGAGGTGCCACCGGCGTTGTTACCGCGGGTACTTGCTGTTGGCTTTGTTGGGCGACGCAACATTAGCCATGCCGCCGCGTCGCCTTGCCTCGCGCGACGCTTTACGTCGCACCGCACCGCATCGCACAACCAAATGACTTGTGGCAGTCGTTTTGTTAATTTGTTTATCACACGCTGCCGTTTTTAGCCTGATGTAATGGATTTTTTTTTGTCGTTTGTTTTTTTGGAGTTTTCGCGTTATATTTATTTTTTTGGTGAATGTGTTTTATAATCACACCTCATTTTTTTCATATATATATATTTTGTTGTTGTTGTTGTTGTTGCAGCCATCGCTCTTTACGAGGCGTTAGGCAAAGTTGGTAGCAGCCAACATTTGTTAAAGTTTAATTAAATTTCTTGTTAGCACGAAAAACATAAATACAAAATATTGAAACTTTTTAATTGCGAGCAGTTTGCGTAATTACATAAAGTTGGTAACTTTAATTTATCGCTTTTTGTTGTTGTTTTTTTATGAATTTAGTGCCATGCGAAATTATTTAATGCTAACGGTTAACACGTTGAAAGGAACCAACTTTATTATTTTCAATTTTCCTTTGCATTTGACAAGCTAAAGGTTCTAAGATATAATGTGAAGAAAAGGTATTTATAGTAAGTTACTAAGCTATAAAACCTTCAGTTTAGATCACTCTAGTAAGCGAAAGAAGGAGCAAAGTGACCTGCTAAATACTCTTCTTCTGGAAGCGGAGGTCCTACTTTCTTTCTTCCTTTAATTTTGATATGAATTGTCAAAAATATCTTTTTTTTAAGTACTTTAAGTAGGAGGCTTAAGAAAGAAATCTTTTTGAGGAAAATCTGTCCGAAAAGCTATTTTTTAGAAGCTCGCTTATATCATGGAAGAATAATCCTTAAGGAAATTTGGTCGTATTACGAATTTTTAATGATTTGGAGATTGCTGACTGGAACTCTTGGCTGCTGATTACTATTTCAGAAATTCGCAGAATTGGAATCCTCAAAACTGTCTACTATCCTAGCAACAATCATAGTAAACCAGAACCAGACACGCTAGTTCACTTCTTTTGCGAGTCTTCTTCGGCTTTAGCTTGAGTCAGGCTTTTCATTCCGCTTTTCAGTCTATCTGGAACATCTTTCCGATATGTCACTACTTCTATAAACGTAATTAAATTCTTTAACGATTCGGGATGGTTTCAGCATTGATCCTTCCCCCAACCCCCTCACACAAAAAAATTTTACTTAAAAATTTACATTATTATTAAAAATCAATCCGACTGATGGCAGACTTGATTTCTTAATGTTGCTATTCTATTACAAAAACGCAATTAACCTTTTCAGGTTAACCATAGCATAATTGAATGGTAATACCACGGTAAGCACATAATTACCGCTGTCATGCCAAAAGGAAGTAATCCTCAAAACAAAAAAGAGAAGCAAACCCCTAACCATAAGACAGACAAGACTTCCGCTTGACCAAACAAACGTCAAATGTCAAATAATCTCACCCCCGCGCCCCCTTTCAATCTATTTGCGTGCGTCGTCTTACTAACCACCACAAATGCGGCGCGTAGTAATTTTCAGGAGGACGACCAAAAAATAATCCTAATTAATAAAGGCTTTCAACTTTTTTTTCTTTGCTGATTTGATGTTTAATCATACGAAAATTATGGCGAGCATAGGAAAAGACGCCACTGATTAATGGGGTAAAGGGGGAACCATTGGGAGATATTTGAACAATAAGACAAAATTGCAAAGAATTACGCCGACTTATGACGAACAGTCAAACGCTTTCAAATGTCAACCGAGCCGAGCGACAGACGACAACAGGAGAATGTCAAAAGACAACGCGTCGCTGTCAACAGTCAACGGTGTACGGTGCCTGCCAACGCCTTTGTTGGCGCGTAACTCCATTAAGGGAGATTTTGTCGGTGTCAGAATACGCTGACGAAGACGAGTGTAGTCCCTCTCACTCGCTGACTGTCCTTAACAATTTCGCATGTTTTTTTTTTGTTGATGTTTTATTTTGAAATTAAAAAGGTAAAAATAAACCGAATTCACTTTGCCATGTGAATGCATGAATTTATTTATTATGATTGCGGCACACTGATAGATATACCGGGTGATACTGGAGGGGATGACGGGGGGCCGGAATGGAGCACCGACCGGCATAACGCTGCAGTTTGAAAAATTTATAATGGAATATAAGTCAGAAAGCATCCCCGGTATATAAATGTGAAAGTGAACCGAAAAGAGACGACGCAAAACGAACCAATGGGGCGGGGGCGGGGGTGCAGGAGGCGAAGAAAAATTCATTAAAGTAATTTCCTGTGAATAACGTGACTTTGTCAGCATAACAGAAACTACGTCGACGTAACAGTGCTCACCGTTGCATGTACTCGAGTTTGTCGTTATGTCGTTGTGTTGTTTTGTTTTGTTTTCTCGGCGCTGGCAACACTTTACACAAGTAAAATGGCGGAAAATGTGGTGCAATAACGAGCGGGCGGAAAGAATTTTTTTCTTCCTAAAAGCGAACTTCTTTTTATTAACACTAATTGGAATTAATTTATGAGGTTAGGGAGGAAAAGTAGGCGTGATTTTCCATTTGCAAAAGCTTTGACCTTGTTCACTTTGCATTAAAAAGCATATTTTAAATTATTTAAATATGCTTTTTAATGCATAAAAACTTAAGTTTTAAATTTTGAAAAAATTGTGATGTTGTAATTTGGTTTTTCCTCGATGAAACGAAACCTTATTTAAATATGTCGAAAATAGCTAAATTGCGCTATGGCAAACAATTGGAAAAAATTTGCTGACGCAATATGTCAACGCTGGCAAATGTCATTAATCAAAAAATGGCTGACGCCAGCCAAACTTGCGACAGTAGAAATTGAAATTTGCGCTGCTGCAAAAACGATAATGCCATAAGTCATAAATTTATACGAAATGCGTGTCACTTTCTGACGCGTCATCATTTTTGACAAGTTTTTCAATTAATAACACACACACACGCACACATACAGTCACACGCACAAATTCGCTGGCAACACTAAACCGAAAATATTGCAAGTTTTCAAAACCACTTCGAGAGTAGTTGGGAAAATTCTAAAGGAAAATTGCATTTTAACTCAACTTGTTTGCTTGCTTCTATTTGTAATATAAATTTCTGTGGTTTTTAATATAAAGAACCGTTTGCATAACGGCTATTGAGAAAAACCATTGTAGAATTCTACCCCGCACTTATAATATTTTCACTTCAATTTCACGCAAGTAATTTGAAAAAGCTTAGCTTGGCTCTTGCCAAAATGAAGTAATTTCTTGACTTTTCCGTTATAGCGTTTTTTTGTTGTTGTATGTTTTTTTTGTTGGTTTGTTCGTTTGTTTGACACTTTTTGCCCACAATCAACCCCCAAAAATGTTATCCATTCACTTCGTCAGTTGCCGCCGCTGCCGCTGCCGCCCCGCTTGTGCTTGTCCATCATCTCGTCGTCCATGACGGAGAATGGAAAGTTTTCGACTGAAACATTTTCATTTTCGCTCGAAATGAAATTCAAGGGTGAAAATCTTTCGGACATTACGTTCCGCAGCGTAACGAACGTTACATTTAACGTTATTTCATTAAACTTTCTTGTTGTGCGGGAGAGGCAGCGGCAGCGTCATCTTCCTTCGGCGTAGTAGTCTGCCATCCTCATCGTCGTAGCCGTTGTTGTTCGTGTTCGTTGTCTGCTCCAACCAACTTTTCTGGTAACAACATCATCAACGTCATTGTCAAATTCCAACAACATTTTCATTGCATTGTTGTGGGGGGAATTTGAACATTTACGACGCCATCTTTGCTTTCGCACATTTTCTATAGTTTACGATTTCTTTTCGGTCATTTTTGTTGTTATTATATTTTGTTTTTTTGTTTGCAATGTGTCTTCTTCTGCTTCATCTTCTTTGAAGGACATCGTAGAAAAAAAGTTGTTGATTTAATTTACCATAACGTCAACTGAATACAAAATTTTTCGGGCTTTGTTCCTGTTACTTTTACTTCTGCTCTTGCTTTTTCTTTTGCTTTATACTTTATTTTTGATTTTTTACGTGGGCCATCAATGGACGCCGGCCGGGAAATACGAGCGGAAATTAATTTATTGCTGAATTTTATGCGTTGGTAATCAACATAATAAAAATTTGTGCACTTATTGAACTGTAAATAATTCACCAAAATGTCGGTCAATGTGAATCGACGGTGGTGGGTGGGGGTAATTTTTGTCTAACATCTGTAAAGGTTCCGAAAAAAATTTTAAAAAGAAAGAGGCAACACTTTTTTGTGAACAATGTTTAAGGGAAAATGTCTTTACAACTGCTTTCATAAAATTGATTTCTTAGTTCGCGAACGAAGGAGTAAAATGACCTGCTGGTAGCTCTTAAAAACTCCTTGGAAATTCTCTTGTAATGGGTTAAACAATAACTTTAAGCAGGACTTCAGGAACAGAACTTCGTAAGGAAGAGCCTTCCAAGTGAAAAACTTTTTAAATAATCGGCTCGGGTTGCCCAGTAATATTTCTGTCGGTGACTTGTGTAAGATTACAAAAAGTCTCTAAAAATTTTGTTTCTTGAGATATTCGAATTTATTAAAGGTAAGTCGGAACTTCTGATTTATATCAAATTATTTTAAATTTTCAAACTTTCGCTGTATGAAATGTCTTCATCACCTCAATCTATCTTTTCTGTTTCTCAACTTGGTTAATCCTACTCCATCTTGTCTATATTTCATTTTAGCAATTTTACTGAGTGCTCTGGTTTCAATATCAATCCACCCACAACTGTAAACTTTCAAAATCCTCAAAAAATAGTATTTAAAAATCTTTTAAACACATTCCGAAAGTAAAATGAATTTTAATTTCCAAAGGCGAGTTGTCCATTAGGGCCATTAGGCTAATCGGAATATACTAAACGCCCGGCTTTATAGCTTCAATTTGGATGTTTTCCAAACTTTCATCTATTGCTCACCTTAAGTGAAAACAATCGATTTCTCAGCTTTAAACTATGAATCATAAACTCACTTAAAGCATGCCCGTAAGTGGAGAAAAAAAACCTTGGAAGTTCAAACCATAAACCGCACATTCAAACATACATACTCGTACAATATTCATAAAGCCATACGCTCCAACTTAAGTTAAGTGAGGAAGAAAAAAATATTGATTGTATCCAGTGAAGCTGCAAGCGATAAGCTGTCAGTCAAAAAAACCGAAACGCGGGTGTTTCAAGCGTACACTCGTTTCGTTACGTGTCTGTCTGTCTGTCTGTCTCTTACCATCAAAGTGGCATTGCCATACGGTTATTGTTTCTCATGGCAGTTGGAGAATCTCGATGAAAACGAGGAAGAAGCATTTTTATCATTAGTAAAATTTTAAATCCATTAGCGTAAACTTTTTGTCCATAAAACTTATGGGCTTATAAATATCGAGATTGTGTTTTAGCCTAACAAATTTATATACTATATAAACAATTATTAATCTTCTTTTTCGAAAAAAAAAAAAAAAATTGTATATGTATGCATGTGATTCACAACAAAGTGGTGCCCATTGACATTAGGTGCCAACGTAAATTAACCTTAGATTTGTGAGGGCATCTCTAGTTTTCGATTCCCAGCCAGAAATTAAAGTGAAACAAATTGCCAAAGCGTAGGCGTAAATTTCGGTTAATTAATTGTTGCGGTTGCTTATGGAGCAACCAAAAAAATGTTCGTTGTTTTTGTATTTTGTTGTTTTTGTTTATTAATGACATTTAACATTTTTGTAAAAATCAAGAAATAACAAAAAAACTTTTCGTTTTTTTTTATGATTTTTGTGTCCCCAGGCTAATTGTTTTGACGTGAGTGTTTTGTTTTTGTATTTTTGGTGATGCAAACCTAAGAGAAAAACAACAACACCAAAAAAACAACAACAAAATAACACAACAAAATACATTGAAAGCCTCGTAAAATTCAAAATGTGCGCATTAATTTTCTAATGGTTTCCTGTTAAAATGTTTCTTTCGACTTTCCAACATGCCCCCTGGTTGCCCCTCGAATTTCGAAAATAACAACAACAAAGCCAAACATTAAAATGTGCTTTATTTTATCTTTGTTGCTTGCAGGTATTTTTGCGATTTGGCAGCATTGGCGGCAATAGTCGACGCCATTAAAACGCGCGCTTCATTAACGAGCAAGTAGCAGCAGGAGCAGCAGCAGACGCCGCCGGTGGTGGTGGTAGTGACTTCGTGTCAGGTTTTCATCAGTTGCAAATAAGGTAAGTCCTCAGTTGTGTGTTCGTTGTTGTTATTACTGTTGTTGTTGTTGCTGCTGTTATTTCAATGATGTTGATGGTTTTAGCATTTTGCTGGTGTTTTAATTTTGTTGTTATTACAATATTAGGAAAATCTGTCCTCAAGGATGTTCATAAAAAGGTTAAACCATGCCACACCACAATTTGCTGTTTTAACTTTTAGCCGTCAGTGTTGATTTCGAACATGGCAAAGTGATTTGGTTTTTAGCCAAATTAAGGCAGGACTCTTGGCACTGAACTTGAACTTTTTATTACAGTATGAGACGTTAAATTAAGATAATTTTTTAAAGATGCTAATTGGGGGAATTCTTAATTTTTGCATATAAAAAGGATTATCCTAGTTGGGGTACGAAATATATCTGATATAATACATAGCGAAGAATGTATAATAATCCTTATGGTATATATAAAAATCGGAGATAACCGGCAACATAAATTTTATATTTAAATAAACGTTATTACTAAGAGCGTAATTTATACACAAGATTTATAGTCCATAATTTAAATCATATCAGGAAGATCATGAAATATCCTTAAATGACAACCACTTGCCAGAGATATTTTCTAGAACACCGGCGCCCCAGGAGCGCACCCGTTTTAATTGGCTCTTCCGCGTTTGCTTTCTTTAAGGAATTTATGTACAAGTGACAAAATGAGACTCGGTATCTAACCAAAGAATGACACCGCCACCGCCGCCGCCGCCACTTTTAATGTTGAATCCTTTCGCCCCCAAAATTAAAGACATCTGACATTTTACAATTGTAAAGGATTCTTATCAGAAAATTACATGTACAAAGAGGATATAGAGAGTGAATGCGAGCAGCTCACAGCTCACAGCTCGCAGGCATCCTTTTGAAATTTGCATTTTTATATTCGTTTGTTCATTCGTTCGTTCGTTCACTTAGACTGGGGGCGGCTGCACAACGTCAATTTCCGTGCCGCGCGACATCGCCCGAAATACTCTCAACGCTGCTGCAATTTGTATGCCAAAAAGTTTTTTTGTTGGCAGCATGGCGTCTCCCAGCTGAATTTCAATTAAAAACGTTAAATACAGCAAACCGAAGTAGGATGCAACCCACGAGTCACACGATGGCGCAAAGTACTCGCAAGGCATTTGAAAAAAAAAATTGACAATAATGTGTATTTAGAGATTATTCTATTCCGAATTTTTCTTCATTTATATTATGTTAACTTTGTGGCAAACTAAAATTCCACTAGACTTCTTTGATCCAGTGGTGGAAACCAATAGAAGTATGACCTATATAAAAAAAATTTAACTACGCCTCTATATATTTGCTATGGATTTCTGGGCGTTGTTTTACTCCGCTGAAATATGTAAAATTTAATTTTACTATAATACATCAAAGTACTTTGCAAAAACGTCAAGCAACGCGCTACGCCACGCCATGCCGCATCGCTGAGCTGTGTTTAGTTTGCGTTCGTTTGCAGCTGTGTTAATTTGCATTCGAAAAATAAATTCAAATTAAACACTGGAAGTTACAGTTAAAGCTGGTAGTCAGAGGGGCAGAGGGGCAGATAAGGAGGCAAGGAGACAAGAAACAGCGCACAGAGAAATGCAATGGAACTGTTTTGCCTACTCTACGAGCGCGTAATTTGTAATGTTGCAATTTGTTTTATGTTGTATTTACTTTTTGTTACATTAATGTACAAATTGGTTTTTATGTATTTATATGCTGATAAATAAATTACTCGGCTATTCATTTAAACACATACACAAGCACACACACACATACTAAATTTATACACACATGCAAAACACATATGCAAATAAAAATTCCAATTGTAGCACAACACTCAGACCAAATAAAACAAAACTCAGACAGACAGACAGACAGACAGACAGAAAGACTGACTGACAAACAACAGACCGTGCGACAGACAGACAGACTGGCGATAATTGAGTTGAAAACCCACAACAACTAAATGCGAAAAAGAAAAACTTTCTAGTGATATTGGTTTGTGAGGCGGGGAGGGAAGTGAAGTGAAGAAAACAACTTTGGCAATACCGCTCGTTGGTTTGGTATGGGGTCCAATCCCCCCACCCCACCCTTCGTACTTTGGAAATTCTCTCATGTGCGACGGCCATAGATTTTGTCTCAACGTGTAGGCGGGTTTTCTCGTACAATCTAACTTCAATGTAGCGCCTGTCTTACTTTGTCGGTTTTGGCAATGAAATGTTACTTTTCAGTCGTGTACTGGAGGTGATTCCGGTACTGGTTGGCGGAGTGGCGTTCTGCCCGCGGCACTCTTAAAGTGGCTTTAATGGATGTGCGGAGAAATTGTTTTAAGTGTGTCTGTTTCGCTGTCTGTGAGTGTAGCTGTCTGTGTGTTGGCCACACAAAAATATGCGGGAATATATTGCTTTTGGCAATGATGTGAATTTGATGGCTTTATGGCAACCATAAAATAGGCCAAATGGGTATCAATTTTTTCGGCTAAGACATGGCGTGGACGTGTATTTAAAGTTTATTTATTTTTTCATAATTTAAAGTGCTGATTGATGTTTTATAAAAGTTTCTAAATGTTTTTATTTTATTTTATTGTGTAACTGGATTTGTTGAGTTTCTATAATACGCTGGGAAATCAGTTAAAGTAAACGAAACTTTTTCATTTGGTGAGCTTCAAACGTCTTCGAAAGATCGATTGTTCCCCCATAATATTTGGTACAATTTCAACTTTATGCTCAGGGGTTAGATTTACTAACTTTATGTAACGACTTTTGGGTCTTCATCCACACACTTTTATTTGGATACCATTAAAAAAGTTGTTGTTATGAAGTTAGGGAAAACCATTTTGGTTTAGAAATTATAAAAAAATTAAGACGAATTGTGGTTAAATCCATTAAAATTATCATATCAAAAAATTTAGTAAAAATCTTAATAGCTTGGGAAGTGCTTTTTGATAGCTGCAGGATTTCTTGTCAATGGTGTGGACTTCTTTGAAATATAGTTTATATATATCAGATTAAAATTTATTTTTGTTAAAGCTTTAAGGGTTCGAGAACTTCTTATATCCAATTTCAACAAGAAGCTCTTTATACTAAGTTGACCTCTACTCAACTATTTATTCGCCGATCTAAAATCATTTTAGATACATACGACCATTTTACGTCTGGCAATACTTTAACGAATTTTAAAGCACCACTTAAACAAAGCGTTACCAATCTGCCATTCAATTTGTTAACAAGATTTCCACGTCCTCGTGGCCCATGTAAGCGCATGTGAACAATTCGTGCAAATGTTTCGAAAAATCACATAACTAAACCGAATTCAGAAGCGGTAAAACTATTTGGCAACAAATTTGTTTAAATGCTGGAAAAAATCCCTATTTATAAAATAAGAATCTTGTGAGTACAAGGAGCCGGAATGGTGGTCCGAAGGAAACCCAACAACAACAGTCAAACAAGTGGAAATAACTCTGAGTAAGAAACCGAAACTGATAAAAGTCGAAGAAGAAAGCAACAACGACGACGACATGTTAGAGTCGGAACGGCGAACTCTTCACCTACAAAATAGCAAAACCGAATTGCCGTTGTGACTCACTCACCTGTGCTCCTAGAAGAAGACGAAAAAAAAAAAACGAAAGAAATAAAAAAAAGACGAGGAAAAATAAAGAAATGGTTGCCATAAAAGACCTTCAGCCAAAGTACAAAAGGCATGTTAGCGTAGGATACTAAGATTTTGCTTTTTATTTCGTCTTCTTCTACGCTGTGAACGAACAGTGTTGCCAACGTTGTAGAAGAAATTGCAACTGAGCTTTTGGAATTTTTTTTATTTTTTTTTTGCTGTTGGTGTTTTTATTGGGCTCTGCTTGTTCTACTAGCTCTTGTTATTGTTGCTTTATTTTTTTTGTTGCTGTTGTTGTTATTGTTTTATTATTGCTGTTGTTGAGTTTAGGTGCTGTTCGTTAGACCGGACACATGGCAGACACAGACGCATGTTCGTATGTACTCATACATAAGGTGCTCCGGTTAAGAAAACACCCGAGGGCTACCTTTTCTTTGTTCGCAGTCGCAGCCGTGTAGTCCCTGTTCCGATCTGCCCTTCAGACTCCAAATACACAGCGGCTCCATAAATATGTTTGTTTAATTCTTTTTTGTTGTTGTTTATCGTTCGTTCGTTTTTTTTTTGCGCATTTTTTTCAGCTTCACTTTTAATTTTGTTTACTTTTATCATTCGACAACAAATGCGCACATATCCTTTTTTCGCTGTGTGGTATGTGTTTTTGTTGTTGTTTTTGTTTTTCTTATTGTTTTTTCTCTACTTTTTTAATGTGTTTTTCTTTTGAAGTTTTTTTTCCCATGCTTCCAAACTGTTTTTTTTTTCTTCTTCCTTCGTTCATTTTGCAAATGGTAAAATGGTATTTACCCCGGCAAGACCAGCCAGCCAGCTGCGTTGCCAACTTAACTACTGACGGTTGTTGTTGTTAATGTTGCTGCTGCTGTTGTTGTTCTTGTTGTTGTTCTTGTTGTTGTGTCAATGTTCCTGCCACTGCTACTTTTCGTGTGATATCCTGCTTGTCATCCTTTTCGCCTTCTAATTTGCACCTTTTTTTTAAGGCATCGCGCATTGGTTTTGTTGTTGTTGTTTTTGTTTTTGTGGTTCTCGTCCCAGTAATGCTTTTTAATGGCTAAAATGGTGTTTTGTCTTCGTCTCGTTTTGTCTATCGCCTGCTCGTTAATGTGGCTGACAACGTTGGTCGTCATCGTACTCCAGTTGGCAACACTTTCCTAGCCAATGTTCTGAGCGTGTATGTGTGTGTATGAGTGTTAAGATAAAAATACAAATTCCTGTGCATCACCTTCGTTCGTTTGTTGTTTTCGGCATTTCGTTACGGCGTGGCATGGCGCGGCATCGCTATGTGCTATGCACGTTTACTTGCTTTTTCGCTTATCTCTCGCTTGTCTCGCATATTTCCGTCATTTTTTCCAAGTTGTTGGCATTTTGCAGACATTTGCGGTTTAATGCGTTTTTAATGTTGGTTTTGTTGTTGTTGTTCTTCTTTTTTTGCTTCACCCGATCCGACTTTGTAGTGCGTCTGTTGGAGGAACTTCTTTCCGCTCGTTGTTTTTTTCTTTTCGTTTTGTTTATTCAGCACAAGTATTTCGAATATTTTGTTTGCTGAAAATTGGCTAATTTCGTTTAATTTGTGGGAAAATTCTAGAGGAATATAATTAGCATCTTTAGAATTGGTAAGAAGGATGTCTAGTACCTATCGAATTGTGAGTACCCAAAACCAATTCTTATTACATTGGTGCAGGGAACTTAGGCAGCTTATTTTTTGAGTTGTTTAGGTTATGTTTCGAGTATGTTAGGTAAGATTAGAGAGACGGCGATTGCCTTACATATAATAAATTAGGTCTATAGTGATGCCATGAGCTCACTTCTATTGAAGAACACTTCTTGATATTGGTCCGAAAATGGCAGTCCCAAATGTTTTGCTTTAATATATAAACTTGTATATATCAGATAACTTACTTTGAAATCAGATAGTTGCATGTTCAGAAGTACACCATAAGGATTTGTCTAGCGCTGGGCAATGTCAAAGAAGGTGCTCTATAGTTTCTACTTCATACTGTTTGTTGCCGTTTCTAGATCAGTTGTTAGTAAGTAGTTCCACACATTGAAGGTATGGAGCTCAATTAGAGAGTGACCGATTATAACACCGTTTTGTAATCTATTATTTTATGTTATCTGTTAAGTGGTGTAAGGTACTTCGAGTCATTTTTGTTACAAGCTGGTCAGAACAATTGACTTTTAAGTTATGATTAGTATATTCTAATTATTAGGTTAGGTTATGTTGGCTGATGTAACTTGAAAGAGGGATCACAATTAATGGTCCCTCTTTTTTGTTTAGGAATTCTTAGTGTTGCCAATATTCAAAGTTCAAAGTGATAACAATTTAGCGAGTTTAAGCAGCCTTTTGAATGGAAACCTAAAGTAGTTCAGTCAAGATAAATTGATAGCTGGACAAAGTAAGTGTACCAATTGTTATTCCATTTGCTATTTTCAATTAAATATAGCGATAGATTACATTGTATTAACAATACTAAACTACTACTCAAGGTTCACATTTAAATGGAACTTTTGGTTTCGCATGTTCGTCTACTTTTCCGATACCCTCTACGATTATGTTACAGTAGCCAGCTCATCAAATAAAATTTATTTTACAACGCTTGAGGAGGCTTTTATTTTTAATTTTATAAATTTCTTTGTGCTTTTGAGACTTCACTGCCTACATAAATATTAATTTCTTAGTAAGTTCTAGATCAATTAACTGTTTATTTAACATCAACTAATCATAGGAATTGATTATACCACAATTTGAAATCGCTCACTTTAACGCCCACAAAAAAAAGAAACCTAACAAAAAACCTTAAATATTTATCAGCTGTAATTGTTACACTTCAAAAACACTAATTTAAGCAAAACCTGAAAGGATATGCGGAATGATAAAAAACAACAAAAACAACAACAACATTGCCCCGCCCAGGCTCAAAACATTCACAACAATAACAAAAAGTACCCGAAAAAACACATCAAAAACACATTGAAAAATGCTAAATAAAATAAGGTAGAAATACGTATACAACAAAAGGACAAAACAGCAAAAAAAAAAAAACAACAACAAAACAAAACAGAAAACAGAAAAAAAAAACACATTTACATTTGGAAAAGACCAAAGCGAATTTTCCACACAAATTGACTGTTGAGGCTGAAATTACAAGTAATTGAGTGGATTTGGGATTTCGAAAGCCGCGCGCTCTGCTGCGTCGAGTGTGGGTAAATAAATATTTTCGTTAACGTAAAATAATACAAAAGACAAAAGAGAGAGAAAGACAAAACAAAAAACAAAAAACAAAAAACAGCGGATAACAGTCATCGCCGTCCAAACCTCCAATAAAAAATAGCAACACAGCACGAAATATACACTACAGTGAAAATTATACCCCACGACCGACCGAACGAGCGACAATACAAAAGCAAAAAAAAAAAAACACAGCAAGGACTCAAAGGATCTGTATCGGACCGACAGATGATTGCATGCGAAATTAGTTGTTGTTGTTTTTCTTTTTTTTTTCGTTTGAACAAAATAATGTTGCGCCATTGTTGTTGTTGTTGTTGTTCTGAGAGAAATTTATATTATTTTCAGGTATGTAAGTGGCAAGAGGTAGCAATCATAAGGCTACTCGCTAAGAATTGTAAGCGTAGCGAAATATTTTAAAGTGTAGCAAAGAAATTACAACAACAACAACAACAAAAATATCAAACTCCAAAATGGCTGAAATGAATAATGAGTAGCGATGAGGTTGGTTTGTTTTTGTTGGAGTTGTTGTTGTTGTTTTCTTGTACGACATTAATTCAGTTTTTATTATTGTTTCGGTTTTTATTGTTGTTATTTTTGTGGTTGCTGTTTTTTTTTTTGGATGTTATTGTTGTTATTGCTGTTGTTGCACGGATGTGACTTTTCTCATCATTTCCCATCGGATGTTGCTGTTGTTGTTGTGAACAATTAATGCAACACATGGCCTCGTGGAATATCAATATCCTTAACTGATTTTTTTTTTTTGGCTCCGATGTTGTTAACTGGAATTCAAATTATGCGTCTGAAAAGTTTAATTCAAATATCTAGCGAAATATTAAGCGAAGGTATTTAATGGTATAAATATTTGAAGGCTTCTTATTGTTGACCTTTTGAACTTAGAGTTTTATATTGGTATTGAAACCAGAGCGCTCAATTGTATCGATATCCTCTATATCCAGTGTCGAGTTGGATTAAGAGAGTCGAGAAATTGAAAAGATCGATGTAGATGAAAAATAAAGTTCCTACACTTATTCCTCAACTTTTTTATTCTATGAATGATCTTCAGAAGATTTATAAAAGGCTGAATAGAATTATTTGTCATACTCCACACTTCACCAGCAAGTAGCCGCAGAGTGGCTCTTGTAATAGCCGAACTCTTACAGAGGTAATGCTCGGTACTGTCATCGTTCTCAAGGTAGAACTGACAAATTGGATCTTAGATGAAGCACTTGTTGATTATATGTTGATTGCATGTGTTATTGTATGTCTCGTGATTACACCGACCAAAAGGACAATTAGATCATTTCTTCTTAACCTTAGATAAAAGTCCACTAATTTCCTGTTCGCATGTTTAACTTAATATTTTGTTAAGGACCCTCTGAAATAGTTGATGATAATTTTCTTGCCAGTTTTTAATTATCCTCGATGTCGAGATGTTTTGTTTTAAAAGAATCAATATTTTTCAGTTATAGTACCATTGACTACTGTAACTTTTCCGGTTGTTTTTAATTTTTTTCCTTTTTCCCTTTTTGATCTTATTTCTTCCTATTAAAGAATAATAACAATTGAATTTTCTCAACAATTAATTCATGGCATTTTCGATTGATACTCATTCTGTACTTGAGAAAAAAATATATACGAGTATATATAGTGTTAGCTTTCAAGTTCTTCCAAAGTTCTATATGCAAAACTATTTATATTTACAAGCTATTGAGAAACCATTCGGCGCATTTTATTACAAATTGTTGAAATTTTCCTTCTTGTTCTGTTTGTTTGTTTGTTTGTTTGTCTGTTTGTTCATGAAATGTATACCTACTCACAAATGTGGGTACTCCCACGTTAACCCTTCTAAGGATGCCACCACCCTCTTTAAGGAATTCTTCACAAATATTCCACAAATCCTTGCCCATTTACATGTACTTACTTTTACTTCGACTTTCCGGACTATATCTGCACATTCTCAAAATGTGAAAATCACGTGCGCATACGTTTTGGATTCCAATTTGTTGTTGTTTTGTTTTTATTTTTTCTTGTGTGTTGCTGTGGTTGCCATCTCTCGTAATTTCGTTCGATGGCGGCGGTATTTTGCACTTATTTGCGCGAAATCTGTTTGGGGGCGTTACTCGTTTTGAATATGAAATTTCGCATTTGCAAGCTAAAACCGCCACAAGTTGGAATCGCGCGCAGCAGCAGCAGCAGCAAATTTCTTTGCCATCATCATTTCGAAATGTATTAAATATTCGAAAATCCATTATCAGCTCGCAGCGTAGATGGATTTTTAATATTTATATATGTATATGTACGCTCGTGTATGCGTATTTGTTTGGCGTTTTGGTATTTGTGTATGTGCAAGTATGTAGAAGTATGTTGTTAAGCGGATTTTTGTTGGTTTTGTTTAGCTTTTGTGGCGCATTAAGCCTACCATGCTGTGTTTTTTTTTTTTTTTTGGTTGGTGCTGTCAAAATCACAATCATCATCGTTAACAGGCAACGATGCCAATAGCAGTTGGCATTAACAACAACAACAAAGTAGAATTCTGGTTTAAGGTAGCTGCGAAATTGTAGTCTTTGGTTTATTGAAGTTGGCATTTTATGTGGCAAGTCGAAAGTAATGTTTGCGCTCCTGACAGATTAACCCAAACACAATATTCTAAA
The DNA here is from genome assembly GCA_949127995.1 of Suillia variegata. NCBI lineage: Eukaryota > Metazoa > Arthropoda > Insecta > Diptera > Heleomyzidae > Suillia > Suillia variegata. The sequence goes on along the minus strand of OX421846.1, from coordinate 28,707,075 downwards.
TGTCGGAGATATAAATATCTTTATAGTGATGTATTTTATTATTAAGAAGTAATCAGAACTAAATGTGGGAGAATAAATTTATGTATTGCATATAGTAAATAAAATAATTACAGTAAATAAAAAACCAAATTCATCCACCTTTTAAACACCACAAAAAAAAAAAGGCAACAGATGCTATTCCTTTCACAATCAGCTGCATCGCCTCTTCCTCTACAGCGCTACAGCCATAACAACCGTGTTTCGTGTAAAAGCCTACCTACCTTCATTCATTCAACCCTACAACTACGAATCGATCGAATATAAAAAATTGTACCTTATCGACAAGTTGCCTTAAATTAGGATACCACTCGCCAGCAATTTGTAATTCGCTTCGCAATTCACATGCATAAATCAGACGCTGATCGTAGGTGATCAAAACAAGACCAAAGGCGGCTATAAATGAAGGGCAACAAATGAAATACATTCCGAAAAAAAAAAACAACTTAAGGAACAAGAACAAAACATAACCGAAAACACGCACATTTTAACCCTCATTTAGCAAATGATCAACAAAAAAAGAGACAAAAAAAAGAAGCTATGCCGAACAGCAGAGGGTCTTAATACCAAAGCAGCAAGCACGATCACTGCCTGATCGAGGATCATAGTAGCACAAGGCGAGCGAACCACTTTGGAATGATACGAGTACAACGAACGTGTGTTTACGTATAATATGCGTGGCAGAATGCAGTACGCTGCAAGGTTAAGAGGTGTTCAGTGTTATCTCCATGCACTGTACACTTAACCATGGGTGTAGTAAAACACGAAAAGAGGATCATGTCTTTTTTTTGTTGTTCTTTTTTAGGGCAAATAAGAAACGTAAATCGAAAGCAGATACGAGTACATTTGAATTTTTAAAGAACTCTTATAGGAATGATAATAAATAAACGAGTTATCTGGTATAAATATTCGCCAAACTCGAAACACTTTGCATTAAGAACTGAAACTTTTGTGATGGATCAGTATTACGAAGTATGGACAACGCTTTTCTCCATTTAAGGAGAGGAGCATGTGGCATCGCTATGGACCTAGTTTGGTCTATGTTAGGGCATTTGCCGACACTGTAACCTATAACCGAACCTTTAAGAAGGAGTTAGCATATAAAAACTTCTTAATTTTTGAATTGAGCAAAAACTCAAGAAGTCATCAAATAATCTTCTGCACAATTTAAAATGAGTTCTTTGAAGTTGTCGCTTATCTGGCCCAATTTGTATTATCGTCTTTCTAACTTTTTTAGTTTCGAAAATCTTAAGTTTAAATCTTATTTATTGCTACAAATGTAAGTGCTTTATTTATTTTATTTTTATAGCTATTTAATAGCCACCTTTGTTGTTGTACTCGTATTAACCTCGACTCCTACGAAATTCTTCTACATAGAAAAACAACAATAAAAAAAAAATCAAAATTTAAAGGTTGACTCAAGCCATAAATAAAAATCAATTTGTGATATTCCTTCGGAGTATACGAGTGCTCGTTCGTATAATTCATGGAAGCTGATTGTGTGTGTGTGTGTGTTGCCGGTTTTATTTTTTTCTTCTTTATTTTCGTTATGTTTTGCTACTTTTGTTTTTGGTCTTGGGTATCCTTTTGGCAACGTATAATCAACGCCCTACTTATGTTTATTTTTTTTCTTTCTTTTCTTTTTTTGCTGTTGTTGTAATTTGCTGTATTTTGTTATAGTTTCTTGTTGGTTATAGTTTCGTTTTTATTTTGTAGTCGTTTTTCGCTGTTGTTGTTGTTATTTTGGTTAGTTTTTTTGGTAACCGGAATAAATCAGCAGCCGTTGCAGCACCGTGGTGTGCGGCCATAACAAAGCGGTTCTTGGGCCCTTTTATTTTTGTTGTTGTTGTTGTTGTTAGGTTGGCATGTCTGTTTACTACCGCGCCGGTGTTGCTTTTGGCTTCCGTCAGATAAAAAGCGCGAATTTATAATACACAAAAACAAAAAAAATAGTTAGAGGAAATTTTGTGGCAGCGCGAAATTGATGAAACGAGGGAAAGAAATTCGCGGAGTTGAATTGAATTGAATTACGAGAAAAGTTTAAAGCAAATCGCTTGATAAAGTTGGTTAAAGGTAAGACATATTAAAGCCACCATTTGAGACCTCTCCTACAACAACAAAATTTCTAATTTTAATTACAGAAAAAATTTTCAAATAATTACAAAACAAATTTCAACTATTCGCAATTCGCAAAAGAATTTGTTGTGCCAACAACTTTCTGCACAATCGAGGAGCGTTGCTGCTTTTTGAGGCGTACAGCACATACCACAGCGTTGTGCCACCTCAAGATGCCACACAAAACTCATCAAGAAGTAATTTTGCGCATTATCGAATTAAAGTTCTTCTGCTTCTTCTTCATTATACGCAAATATTTTCCACTTCAGATTGATTTCGGAATCAAGTCACGCACTTTGGCGCACAACATGAATACAACTTTTCTAATAATAATAATAACAGCAACAACAACAAGAACAGCTGCCGACATTAACAACAACAACAACAACTACAAGAAATACTTAACACACAAGCAAAAAAAAACCAAAACAAAGTCCGAAAAATTTGCGTGAAAAAATTTTGCTTCAAAGCAATTTTCCAGCGATTCTCATCGTGCTACTCCAAAAAACAAAAACGAAACGAAATAACCATAAGCGGCAATAATTAGAGATATAAGCCTGCCGCACACACACACACAACAACAACAACAACAACAAATACAATTAAAGCTCTGTACACTTGAGCATTTTTTCGATGTATTTTTTTTTGTATTTCTACTATAAATAAACATTTTGATTATGGCCAAAATAATAAAAAAAAAACAAAATCTGGCTTTGATGCAAATAAAGTCTAATCGCTAATAAATTGGCATCATCAGCTCAACTCTGAAATCAAACTAGTTTTTATGGCTAAAATGAAAAATAATTTGAGCAAAAAAAAAGGCGGCCAATTGATGCGGATTAAACAACAAATTTACGTACGCGCCGCGTGAGAGTTCGGTGCGCCAGCGTTGTCCATAGTGCAACGCTTGTGCTTGTACGTACAATACAGCGCTGCGGCTTAAATGCTATTAACCACCTGTTATTTGTTTTTGTTGTTGTTGTTGCTGTTGTGTTTTTTCTGTTGGCTCACAAACATATTTTAGTCAATTAAACTGCAGTTTTGCTGCAGTTGAAGTAGTCGTCGTAGTTCACTTCGCTTCGCTTAGGTTTCGGCGTTTCTGCATTTCTGTGTACGGAATTTAGAAGTGGAATTTAATTTAAATTGATTGCGCATATTTTCGCTCGCTCGCTCGTTCGTTTGTTGTTTTTGTTGTTGGTTTTAGTTTTTATATAAATTTAAATTTTATTTGATTTTTGTTGTTTGTAATTTATTTTAAAAGCCTTGCCAAAGCGCATTTGAAGTTTGATTTTATATGCGTATATAAATTACAGAATGTGTGTGTGTGTGTGTGTGTTTGTTTGTTTGTTTGTATTTGTAATTCTTTTTATTAGTTTTGCTATCAACGCGAGATATGCGCATAATTAAATTGTCGGCGCAAGGATTGCATTTAATTTATATCTCTGAAACTGTTTATTTTTAATTGTTTTTAATTAAACAATTTCATTTGTTCGTTGTTGTTGTTGTTGTTACTTGGGGCTCGGCATGGGTGCAAGAAATTCCATTATTTGCATTTGCCAGCCAGCCGTTAAAAAGTTATTGGAGTGTCTGCTTGACACCTTAAGTCAAGGTGTATTCCACAAATGATGTAATCTTGATGAGATCATTTCGGTACGAAAAGGAAAGGGTTATGCATGCGCTTAGCCAATTTGAAGTGTTGGCCATGTTTCAAATGCCAAACTATTACAAATATATTCAATATTTTTTTGCCTGTACATGACCATTAATGCCTTAAAATTACTAACCGCAAATTCTGAATTTTTAAAATGATTTTACCATGACGCTCAACGTTCCTGCAATCGTTGCCTAGTTCTCCTAACTGACACGAGGTTTTGCTACGTTCGATTTCTACTTGACGCTTCGCGTTGAGGTACTTTTAACTTAACCAAATTAATGGCTTGTGAAAATCAATTACGCTCGTTTCACAAATTTACACGCTGATTTGGAACCTATTTTTACGCAGACATGCCATCAACTATTTTACGAGCATTTTGCCATATAATTACTTCAGTATTTGCTTAGGCTGCGGTAGCTTAAAAAGAAACTTATAATTACGATTTTTCTCAGAATTAAATTTATTTTTTATGTGTACTTAGCATAAACTAACTAAAAAATCAGTCGAAATAGTAAAAAATAACAGTCTCGGCCAGTATTTTTTTTCTTCATTTAACTGAGACTTCTTTTAACTGCAGAACTATTAATCAACTTGAATCGTTTTTATGTGTGCATAATTTTTTTTTAAATGCTGCTGCGCTTCTTAATCAATAATATCCGCCTTAATAGATTTTGCAGGACGATATTTCCAGCACAACATGGCGACGTCGTTAATTGATTGCGCTATGTGCAGAAAAAAAATGCAAAAAAAAAGAAAAACTTTTCCGCCATTTTCATTACGAATAATTGCAATAATTAAGCGTAATTAATTTTGGTGCTGATCCAGCAGCACTTTTGAACGCTAAAAAACAAGCGTTAAGTCATTTTCGCCAGTTCAGTTCCTTTTTACGTAATTGCTTTTACAGTGCTGCCACTTTGGTAAAGTTTTAAGATTGTTGGTTTTATTTGATTTTAATAATAGTTTTAATATTTTATAAAATATTGAAACTGTTAACTAAAATATAACTCGCAGATATTTGTAATGCATTGGCAACCCTTTGTCAAAGGTAGTTTTCGCCTGGTCACTCTAATTTAAGCTGCCTTCATCATAACTTTGTGCTCGTAATCACGGTTTTAATATAACTTGAAATAATGCTGCACTCAGGCAACGCCGCTTCACTTAACAGAACTGACTACTTTGGCTGATGCTGCCACATTTTTGCATTTTTATTGCGTATTTTTTTAAGTGTTTCTTTTTTGTGTTTTAACGAATTTTCGATTTTAAGCGGATATCGGATTTATCCACAAAAAACGTTTACGAAATATTTGGTTTCATTTTATTTGAATTATTTTTTTTTTGGTTGGTACAGTGTTGCATTTTCTCGTACTTTATGCTTGTGCGAATTGAGTCGAAATATTCTTTATATTTTGATATTTGCAATTTTTATTTTGAATTAAATTTAAATATAAAAAAAAACCAAATTGTTTAAGGGCGCTTGTTAAATCGATACCGGACATAAGCTCACGAGACATAAGATAAACCGATTAATTTAGTGATTATACCAATTTGTGAATGTAAAAATTTATATTAAGAAAATTTCCATAAGAGAAAAATATTAAATTACATTCACACATATACATATGTATGTATTCTTCTCATAACTATGTGTAGGCTCATATCATTAGAGCAGCTTTTGGTATATGTCATAAATTCTGTTTAAAAATTTGTTGTACTTTTTGTTTGGTAGTTTCCCAATAACTGAAAAATCTTAAACTTTGACCAGAGCTAAGTTTATCCACCTAGTTGCATATTCGCATATGCGAAATCCAGTTGGAGTCTGCAAACGAAGTCTGATAGAGTTTATTGGGAAGTTCTCAAACCTCTGTCATCCTACCGAATTCTTGTTGCGGCTACCAACTCGGTCAAAGTGGGTTCCTTTAACTGATTTGTATTACCATAAAACACTGTGATATAAACCATTTAGAAATGTAATAAAATTACCGTTGATTGTGTTGGGTAAAAAAACGAATATCGCTTAAACTTTTGTATTTGAACTTTTGTTCGTTTTGGCACTTTACAATTCGAACATTTTCATTTGCATAAAATTTTAATGTTATGTTTAAAACAATTACTTTTTGATATAAAATAATTATAAAGCACCGAGTCAACAATAACACTCGCCATACATATACAAACGCACATACACACATGCATACATGCACATGCAAGCGCTGAGAAATCAACGCCCACATATTGCAACGCAATTTCGCGTATACGTAATTATCATAACGCATACAATAATTAGCGTAATTGCAAATATCTATACATACTCATATATATATATACATATGTATATACAATCAGCCAAGTCTGACATACAAATAAATATGTATTTACGTACACACACACACACACACTGTCATTAACGCACATTTGCTTAAAATACATGTCGTTAAAACGCTAAAGTGCAAATAAAATAATTAATATAATTAACAACAAATTTACGCAAAATACACAAAATTCGAGGCTGCGCGGAAAAAAACAACAAAAACGCTCGGCAAAAAGACTTAAGCTCGTTTGTGCAGAATATTTAAGGTTCAATTATGACGCACACAATTTCTATACATATACATATGAAGTATAAATAATTCATTGTTTTTCAACTGCCCCGCCCACAACCTGCTTAATTAAAATGTACAAGTGTTGGACACTGTGGACGGTTTTAACAATTGAATAAATTGAAGAGAAAAAATTTCAATATTAAATTTGTTTATCCATTTCTTACTTAGGTCGCTACACTATCCTCATCAATAGTCCTTTGCAATGAATTCAAGACTTTCCGCCTTTTCGTTTCAAGCCAGATGAGAATTTTATAAAACAAGAAAGAGAAATCGAAAGCACAAAGGAAAATAAAAGTTTTACGAAATTTGCAGAAGTTTTATTAAAATTATAATAATATAATTTTTTTCATTCGAAAGTACAGTCGTGTCTGGGTATAGTAAACACCTTATATAGTAAACACCCTATATAGTAAACACCTCGATATAGTGAACACCTCGATACATAGAACACTCAAATTTTTACATGGAGTACTCTAAATAGTAAACTAATAGTTTACAAAATTTGTTTCGCTATTTGGAGGTTAGTCAATAAAATTTTGAAAGCAACTTCAATCAGATAGCAATAAGAAACACAAAATGTCCACCTTGAAAGAGTGAATAACCCGGATATAGTGAACAGTCCTTGCAATAATTTGTTCCCTGTATCTAGACACGATTGTATTTGACTTAAGCTATCATAATTCTCAGTTAGCTTAGGCAATATGAAAATGTTCAACAAAATGTGACGCAAGTCAAATTTGACACTGCCAACACTGACATGAAACCATAATTACCGTAATTGCACAGAGGAGAGCTTGCCATTAAAATTTTAAGAGCCTTTGAATGGGAGTACAAAAGTTTATAATTATCTCATGAACTATTGAAAACTAAAATTGAAATTAAAATAAAACAAGAAATGACGAATATTTTACACAAACTGTTTGTACACACATACAAACATATGTACATACATACATACATACATACGTGTACATTAAACTTTACGCTAATATTAACGTTTGTTTTAATTAAAACGTCCAATTGGTTTTTATTTTACTGCAAATGCATTTAGTATTTAATATTTTTCGAAGTCTACTTTTAGGCGCATATGCGAAATTTCCTCGCCAGTGTTTGTGTGTGCGCGTGCGTGTGTGTGTGTGTATTTTTTGCAATATGCATAAAAAATACAATTTACAATATAGTAAAGTAAAAAATAAGCAAATTTTTATTTGCGCAATTGCTTAAAAATAACAAATCCGCTTTGTTGTTGTTGATATTGCGCCTGACATTTATCAAGGCGCAGCCATTATTATTTTTATTTATGCTGGAAAATATTCAATAAATTATTGCGCTCGCAAATTGTGCTCGCTCGCTCACACGCTAACGCCGCGGCGTTCGTTCTGTAGTTTGTTGCAATGTCCTTTTCGCTTGTTTTTTTTTTTTTTTTTTTGCGAAATTTATATTATTGTAGTTTTTATTTATCATATTTTTTTTTTTGGAGTTTAAAAATATTCATTCTTTTTTTTCGCTTTTTCACATACTCATATATTTACAAAGCAGCTGGCGCGGCGCATATGCAAGAGTTATCAGCGCGGTAATATTTTGGCGCATTCGAAAAAAAAAATAATGAAAAATATGTTGCGAGATTTTTTTTACAAAATCTGCTTTCGAAAGTTGCATTAAAAATCGACAAAAAAAAAATAAGAAAAAAGAAAACAAAAATGTTGCTTTTGCTTTTGTAATTTAACTGAATTTAACAGAATTTTTTCTCGTTCCGTGTTATTTGAGTTTTATTATTGCAGAGCATTTTCATTTGAGTTTAAAATTTGATTTATTGTCTAAACAAAAGTAATTATAAAGCGCCCAAACACCTGCAATGTTTATTATTGTTTTTAACGTTTTTCGTTGCATAGTTTTAGGAGAATTGAATGAAATAGTTTTGGGTAGCAGCAAATGAAATATTTTTTTTTGAATTGAACTTTGTTTAAAATTAGATTAAATAAAGTTACTTTTTCAACTACTTACATATTGAGCCATTGTCCCATATTTCTGTCCAGGGCGGATTTCCTTTATTAACTAAAAAGTCTTAATCTATATACAATATATAAAAATGAATGTATCTCTCTTTCTAACTTTCTGCAATTGTAACCTATGCGCGTCTAAACCATTCATCCGATTGAAATGAAATTTTAGAGAGTTGCAGTGCTCACGTCAGCCATGATTTTTGGAGTACAAACAAATTTCCACGCCCACCTATTACGCCCACAATTTGTAAAACTAAGTAAATATATTCTATTTTTCGCTAATATTGCTCCTAAAAATCTGAAATTCGCTTTTCTGTTAGCATCTTCACGTAAAATGGATCAATTTAACGCCCAGTTTTAAACAAAAAGGGTGAATCAATTTTACGCCTACAACCATTGCTTACAAACTCAATGTGTTATATAGAAACAAGAGTGGCTAAATAAGGGACATGAGTGGCGGAAATTAGGTACAATCGCGATTTGGGTGTCGAAATATGGAACGTTTTTATTTTTTTGTTCTCCTTTTTTCCATTTTATTTATTTGAACGGAAACTAAATATTAATACAAAAATTTTGTAAGCTCATTTATTTAAACGAAAATTATTTGATAACTATTTTTAAATTTTTTATTATCATTAAGTTTGCTTATTTTTTATGAACCAACTCAAAATTTTAATATGTGGGCTAAATATGGGAAATATGTAAACATTTTATCATAAGTTAATCTAATAAACAAACTTTACTTTTTCTTAACCTTATTTTAAAATATAACAACAAATTCTCTTGCGTACTTTGTGATATATCAAAAGAAAAGTCAATACTATACACTCAATTTATTATTCCTAAGTACATTAAAGCTTGGCATTCCCTTGAAATCTCATAACAATTATTCACTATTCAAAAGTAGCGAATAAAAGAATTGGTTCCACTTTTAGTATATGATATAAAAATGTTTCTGCATACCTTTCACTTAACTCTAAGTTAATTACAAATACACCAAAACTATAATAACCAAATCTTTTCTTCTTTTTAATTACAGGTGAGCTACCATTGCTTTTCAATATTTTAAGCCGCATGGGTAAGTTTCTAAAAATCAAAAATAACACACACTCAAACAATTCTACACAATTGCATACAATTTGAAACTTGGTTATTTCAAAGGTTTCGCCCTCCCTCCCCCCAACGCCTCTCCATCAATTATGCAGCTCCAACATTCAATTCCAATGCCAATCTAAATTGGCCATAAAGCTCAAATAGTTTGAAGACTTTTTTTTTGCCTTTATTAAATCTGTTGCCTATTCAAGCCTGTTTTTTCGCCTTTTACTATGTTCTGTATGATTAGGGCTACCAATCGCCAATATTTTGAGATACATATAATCATTTTTATTATAAAAACGTAGCCGTCAAAAAACTGAACTTACCAAATATAAAACCCATTTGAATTTTGATGTTAAGTTTATGTTTTGGGAACTTATTTCAGAATACCATTACAAAAATTCCACATCAGCAAAGCTCACAGTTGGTAGCCTCATGTGCGGACTAAGAAGTTCTTTGGCAGCAAGGCATCAGCGTGCCAGTACCGCTTCGTTCGTTTAAAAGTTATAAACAAGTATTTATCACAAGCATTTCGCTTTAGGATTTCAATTTTATTGCATTTGGAACTGAGGCACACGCTGCAGCAATCGTACGAAGAATTCACTACCAAACGTAGTCAAAGTTTGTATGTGCCCCGTAGTTAACTGCAAAACTGTGTAGATGTACGGTATATGAGCACACACATACGAAAAAAAAAATCCTTTTTGACTGTGCAACGTACTCGTACTGTAGTGGAAAAGGTATGAAATAAGAAAAAAAAAATACATACATTCATACGTACATACATTCAAACATACGGGAATATGGCAGATTGCAGATAGTAGTGGAACCGTTTGCGTCCAGAGTTCGTTTTGCACTCGGTGAGAGAGAAGTGAATATTATTGCAGCGTACATTTCATCTTGACAATGAGGCCAATCAAGTTTTCAATAAATGTGTTCTACATGTGTGTCTGTCTGTCTGTCTGTCCGTCAGTCAGTCCCGTGTGTTTGTATTTTCAAGTGTGTGAAGCAGGCAACACTGACTGCACTGGTGTAAAATACGTTTTTGTGTAATGAAGTTGAATTGAATATACGAGATTTACAGTGAAAAAAGAAAAAAAAAAAAAGAATGAATAAAAGAATAACTACACTTTTCAAGTGTGAATCGCTGAAAAATCACTGAGAGGAATTCTGTAGTTAAATTAACTGTTTCATTTAACTATTTAAATTTAAATGACAATTCGTTGTATAGAAAAGTTAAAAAGTTAAAGCTATTAAATTGTTAATATTCTTTAACAATTTAATAGACAACTTTTCTTTTTGTTTGCTTGTTTCATATTAATTTTTCTTCATTCCGGAAAAACTAAAATTCCATTACGCATTTTTAAGTTTGTTCATGTCCTGTGAAGTACCGGATTAAAGAGTTTAAATTGCATATTTATAGAATCAAGGCCTCTGGTAGATTTCTTCCTGCTCCCTTAATTAATTCCTACGTTTCTTGCACTTCTTGGCTTGGATTATCTGTGCCTTAAATTTACTGTCCGCCAGTTTATAGCTTCCGATATTGTCTTCATATTGTAGATTAAATTCAAGAAACTTTCCTTTGATCCAAACCAATATTTGCTAAATCTTAATAACACAAACGTTCTTACTTGAAAACATTTCTGACCGTGTATCTATTTGGCATGCTGGAGCGTTTCGGTCCTCGTAAAACTTTCGCATGTAAACTGTCGTTCGACGTCAGAGTCGTCAGGGGCTACGTGAACACACACACACACACTCATGCATACTCGTACTTGTTTGCTTTGGCTGACTGGCTGCCAGTGCCTTTTGGCCTGTCTTTGCCGTTGCATACTATACAGTAAGATTGATCGATGGTTGTATGCCGCCAAATGCGGCGTGTTCCTCTCCATGCAATTCTGATGGATAGATAGATGGCAGGACGGATGGATGGATGGATGGATTTCTGGATGTAGTAGGCATCAGTCGCACTGCACTGGACTATCACGAGCCGAACGCTTGGACCTCGACATTCGAAAGCGTTGTACGGCGCGCATCGATACCGCGTTACGTTTGAATGTAACCAATTGAACGTTGACTTTCGTCTATGATACTACTTGGCTTTATTCGACTTGACTCCGACTCCGTTTGCAACGATGAATGCTGACATTTTCGCCTTATATGTATGCGTATGTGTATGTCCAGCATTTCATACGTTTCGTTCATGCGCGTTTTATTCTTCTTCTCGGTTTTTTTTTCTGCATCACTTTAAATGCATTTTTATAGCCCAGTTGTCAGGATGGCATTCATTCCGTCGTTCCTTCTGATGTTTTGCCTGCCAGCCAGTCAGTACACACACATACACACACATACACAGACTTCACTCAATTCTATTCGCATTCGCACTCGTGTCAATTCTTCATTTTTTATGCAAGTCTTGCAATTTCTTCGTCGGATTCCTTGCAACTGCTTTTAGTAGAATCTTTAGTAGCGTTTTGCCTTCATTTTTCTTCTTATTCGCTTTATTTTTTGCATTTATTTTTTGACTCCTTCCAATTGGTAGTTTTCATCGAATTGTGCATTTGAGAAACTTGTTTCGCGTGCGCGTCATGGCGTACCGTTCCATCGTGCCGCCTCATCGAATTTTTATTCAGTTCGCACAAATCAAAGCGAATCCGCATTTCGCATCCGTATCTGAAGTGTATCCATCACTTCGGCGTATTGTACTTTCGGATGCAGTTATTTGATTTGACTTGACTTGACTCGACTCCAGCTCGTAGCAATTCAGGAAATCTCATTGAATTTGATGGACTCAATGACTGACGGCATATTTGAGTTTTGCAAAAAGAACTCGAAGCGGATTGGAACGACTATGATGACGACGACGGACGACGACGACGGACGACGGACGACGGACGACGACTATGACTTCTGGTTCAATGCAACTGATTATATTTGGGAAGGAAAATTAATAATTTAACGAAATCCCAAAGGAATTAGTTGCTCGTGTTGACTTATTTGAATTGTAAGCTTGTTGTGCTTGTATAGTTAAACAAATTATTTATGCCATAAAAATATTGTTTATTATTAAAAAAAAACTATTTGTGATATTTTAAGATTTGGATTTGTTTACTCACAATTTATATAAAAAATTCCAAAGTAACTTTTTATTGACAAATAAATCATGTACAGCGTATCGTGCTCATCAGCAATTGAACAAGTTAATTAAATTTTTTTTCAAATGTCATTCATAAAGAAAAGAAAAAAAAACACATTTAAACGATTTTATAGTTTTCCGCATTGGGCCAAAGGAACTCCCTTGAAAACTTAAACTATCATATTCACTTGGGCTATTTATAAGCGCAAAGCAAAACTGACTTGAGGTAATAACTTTCATTGCGGCCGCTGCACATTGCGCGCGCGCGCTTTCAATTACGAAAGTAATAAAAGCGCGCGTGCTCGCGCTTGCACCCAGCACGACCATAAATCCGTCATTACAGATTGTAAATCCTGACGATGATGTTGTCCGGTCTTAGGTCTTCGGTCTATGGTCTCCGTTTTAAAATTGCGCAACATGAATTTCGCACAAAACAAAAAACTTTCTTTTCTAACTGCTGCAAACGAAAAAATAAGCAAAACCAAACCAAACCAAACCAAATACAAAAAAAAGAAGAAAATTCACAATTAACAATAAACTTTTGGTACTCAAAACAAAAACAAAAAATAGCAAAAAAAAACAGAAAAACTTTCCGCTGAACATGAGCAAAAAAAAAATAACGCCAAACTTCCTGTTTGCTGCTGCATGTATTGCAGCATTGCGCCTGCACTCGACCACGTTGCAAAACCCACTCTCGGCCGTTTGTTCGTTCGTCCGGCCAGTCACTCTTAGCCTAATGTCACTGCACTGAAACAAAAATTTTGGTTAATTTATGGCTGATATGAAATACCTTTAAGATATATATCAAGCTTTAAGCTCTTCAGTTTTGAAAGCTTTAAAGTAGTAAAAGCAACTCTTAAAAATATAAATCGTTTTTAAAATTTTAATTTGTGGTACTCATTTAAAGCCCATGAATTATTTGAAAGAATTAGAATCAGTTGAACAGGAGTAACACTGACTTTAATTTTTTTTTTCGACTAGATTTTTTTCTCTCTGTCCGCCTGGCGCTGCTGCCTCTTGCGATGACTACTCTTCGTTCGCTTTCAAAAGTCTGCGGCGCGCATGTACGTGCATTCATTTGTTATTCAAAAGTTTCTTGCACTTTCGGACTAGTCGGTAGCGCGCGCGCATAGCATCACAAAACGACGCTGCATTCCATTGGTGTCCACCACAAACGTCGCAACTACGCCAATGCGTAAGAATCTGATGTTTTTTTCACCCCCCCCCCCCTCAGTCTATCTATCTGCAAATTCATGCTCTCATAGCTGAGATACTTGTTCGCGTAGTTTGGCTGCAGCAAAAAATCGCAGCGAAAGAAAAAAAAAAAAACAACAACAGAAAAAAAGAAATGATTCCCGTGAAAGACATTACCAGAAATCGTGCCGCAGTGGCAGAACATGTTTTATGGATTTTCTATAAACCTTTTTCTGTGATTTTAATCTACGCCGTAACTACTCACTTTTGCAATGAAGGAGAAAACTTTCTGGCAGCTCCGTTTGGCAAATTTTATCTATTCTATTTTTTTTTTTTTGGTATAAAGTATTTAAACGGAAAAATTTTGCCATGAATTGACATCAACTGAAAAATAAAATTCAGTTTTTTATTAGATTCTCGATTCATCATGTTAATGTAAACTTAAATGTTGTCAACTTATTTCTGTTGGCATTCAAATGGACCGGCAATAAGTGGAAAAATTGCAACAATAACTTGATTTTTTATGGAAAGAAAAAACGTTTAACAAAATGCGTTAAGTAAAGTTAAAAGTAAATTATTTATATAAAAATAAAGTATTATATATAATTCTTCCTCTTGTTACTTTGATTTTCTATATGACATAAAATTCTTGGATTAATTCCCACACTGAATTAAAAGTTCATTTTATTAAGTTATTTGTTGTAGCCTCCGCTTGAAGTTTCAACAAACGCATTCCGACTTCAGCTAATGTCTTCAGTTCTAGCCCATTTGATATGCCCACTTGTGTACTTAAGACTTTTCAAGAGTGCCGCCGACTGCCGCCTCCCGCCATGCCTAACAGTTTCGCAACACGAGATACAATTTTTATCATAACTTCGGTATCAAAGCTGAAACAGTTTGCAACAGAATATCAGTTTCAAAAACATTCCTCAACTAAGCCTAAGCCTAAGATTGCTTGCTAACTTGTTGTAGTTGCTGCTACTGCTGCTGCTGCTTCTGGTGCCGCTTCTGCTGCTGTTGTGGGCAACATGACACAAGCTTTAAATGGTATTTACACGGTTCATGTTTTCATTTCGCCTTATGCCTCTTCGCCTTTCCTTTTATCTTTTTGCAACAATTCGCAATTTTTTTTATTCCTTCCTTTGTTTTTGTTTTTTAGTATTATGCTCTGCCTTCAACACGATTTAGTCGACTCTTGGTAAAAGCAGCTGCTGGTTTGTGTTGTTTTTGCTGTTGTTGCAGTTGCTGTTGCTCTTCTTAAGGCTGCTGCTGCTGCTGCTGTTGATGTTGCTGTCTGCCGACTGGCTGCAGCACATTTTATTCTTATTAATCACTCGCATGTCTCGCTTTTGTACTCTTGGTCAGCAGCTTTGCCGCTGATGGCTTCCGATGTGCCGATGGATTGCTATGTACTCTGCTGTTGCTTCTGCTTTTGCTGATGTTGTTCGTTGGCTGCCGCCTTTGCAACTTCGTCGTCGTCGTTGTCCCTTCTGCATTTCAATTTAATTCCAAATCCGATTTCAATTTATAAGCTCGTTGGCGCAACGTATCCGTATCGTTTTGTTGCTTGGTCCATTTGTGTCTGCTCATGGTACCGGCGTAATCGTGCTTTTTATGAGCTGACTTTTAATTCATTTTTTATTTCATTTTTGTTGTTGTTGTTGTTATTGTTGCTGTACTTTTGTAAGTTATGTTTGTGTGGCCGAATGTCCGCGCATTTATATGTCGCAAGATATATTGCCATGAGAGCAATAGCTCACAACAACAACAAAAGTTCACAACTTGCTAAACAGCGAAGTGGACGTACGTGAATTGGTAAGGCACCGTCGTCATCCTGTGCATTGCTAACATATGCCGAACTTCGGCCAACGCTAATTATATGAGCAACGTAGCTTCAACAAGCTTCCAATGATGAAGTTCATGATGGAGCGTTTGATACTATTGCCGTTGCTTCTGTTCCTACTGCTCCTTCTGCTAATAGTAGCTGGACAACTTCTTAAGTTTGAATATTATTGGCGGCCTGTTTGTTATTTCACTATTCTCAATTACCGACCATTTCATCCGTTTCTTCCATCCGATCTAACTATCGTCTGTGTGTCTGCTGTTTCATCAGTGAGTCTTATGCCGCATCTGTTCTCGAGGATTAGCTCACTTTGCCAACGCCACCGACTTTTTTCCTGCTGGAAATCTTGCCGCTTACGGTTACGGTTTGTTTTCCCGGTTTTTCAGTTTCATTGCATTCTAAGCTTCGTTAAAATGCGAATGGAATTTTTGATTCGTTAGTTGTTGTTGGTTTGGGATACTTATGTATGTATGTATGTATGTATGTATGTATGTATGTATGTATGTATGTATGTATGTATGTATGTATGTATGTATGTATGTATGTATGTATGTATGTATGTATGGATGTTGAGCGCTTTGATTTATTCTCGATTGAATTTTGATTTGACGGGTAATTGAACTTCTCTGCGTGTTTCAATCTGTTTTGTTTGTTGGTTGGTTGGTTGAGGCTGATAGGCCGCTGCTGCATTATTAAGAGAACTGTTCTTGATTTCTACGGTTCGTTTTCAATTCACGTTGTTGACAAGTTGGCAGATTGTTTGTGGTAAGAACATGTTGTTTGCTTTCTGAACTAATGCAGTAAGTTGTTGAAATTTTGCAGTAACATACGATTTGGATGGTATTGTCTATTTGGGTAGTCTAGACAATAAAATTACCTTCTACTTTTCCGTATTATAAGATTTGTGTATATTCAATGCTTTCCATTTTCCAATAGAAACCTTCTTAAATCGAAGATTTCAAAATTAACTGAACGACTGATTTACTTGGAATAGTTTAATAAAAGTCTTTAACTAAAAGGATTAAATTAAATATTTTGATTTAACTTTAAAATAAAAATCGTTAATTTTTGTTCTGCCTGGAACACCAAGTTTCAATAGATCTAATTAAGCGAATATCTTTTAAATTAAATGCTAAAACGTCATTTTCCACTAGCTGCAACAACTTTTTCAATACAATTCTCAACGCTCTGCATTAAAGAAAAGAACCTGCATACTTCATTAAACTAATTAAGATTCAAGCAAAAGCGTTTGCCTAGACTATGAATTCGCCAATGTATGTATATATGTATGTACAACAACGACAGTGGAGCTCCTTCTATAAATTCCAACAACTTATTTACAAAAAAAATTCTTTCTCACCATTTTCACCGGCGCAGTACCTTTTTGTAGCAATTCTGCTCACACACTTTATGTTATAAAGTATAGCTTGGACGTCGAGATAAGTGTTGTCCTTTGCCAATGTCCTTCATAAAATGCGGACTTTGTAGATGCACACCAGAAAGAGAAAAAAAAACAACGACAACCGAAAAAAAAGAAAAATAATAATAGCCGACTGTCTGCAACAGTGTGGCCAATGTCCTTTGGGACACAGTTTAATGGAATTCCTCCTCATGGTTGGAGGTGAGTGTACACATATTTTAAGTCTAGTACGATAGTGAAGTCACTTAATGCAGCAGTCATAGTAGTAGTAGTAGTAGTACAGGAAAAAAAGGGTTGCCAACTTGCCAAGCATCTCGTCGTCGTCGTCATCGTTGTCAAGATTTCCCGCATTAATGCATTTGCTGATTACTTAAGTCCATTTCCAGTCGCAGTCGCGTTAAGACCTAAACTGGCCATACCTCAGCAGTAGCGGGTTTGAGGTAGTTTTACAAATTACTGAATTGAGGTTATATTTGGTATAACCATATAATCAAATTATTCTTCGTTGATTGAAAAGTGGGCGTTGTTGTGTTTAGTAGTTAAACTTTTTAAATTCTCTCCGAGATTCGAAAGAAAATAGTTTCAAATTTCAATTAAATACGAGTATCTCTTGAATAGTTCTTAAAATTTTTCGCCCTCTGACAGGTTTCTAAATCCGCTACTGTTTATTACCTTACCTTACCTTACCTTATCTTACCTTACGTTACCTTGTCGTACTCCACCTTAACTTCCTTTTTTGCAGTCGCGTAATTTGTACGTTCCTTTGTCGTTTTTATGCCAAACATGATTTTCTTGTTCATTTTCATAAATACCGCATTTAAGTAGATGTTTAATGTCGCATCTAGATGCACCTAAATGACATTAAGTCTTCATGGTGCGTTTTTGTCGTCCCGCCGTCCAGCTTGTCTTCCTCTACGACGTTCAGTTTATTCTCTATGGCCCCGTACAGCCGATATATAAGAAAGAATAAAACAAACAAAAAAATAAGTCAAGAAAAAGAAGGTAAATGTTGCTTGTCTGTCTGTAAGTTTATTACCGGTTTCAAATTGCATTTACGATATGCGATATGCCCGAATAGCAAAAATATATTCAAGGCAGACTGATCTAAAGAGCGTGGCGCGTTTTCTTGTCTGTACTAAAAATCTCAGCATATATTAAGTGTCCACAAAACAAACAAACAACGAGATGCGGTGGTTCTGCTGTGCCGCCTAAGATTCATTTAAATTTCTTATTTTGTTGCTTGGCCTGACCATCATCGTACCATGAGAAATTCAACTCAACTCAAGCGAACGGAATCCAAACCAAGTTGATGGCGATGGAGCAGGAGTTGGAGCTGCTGCTGCTGCTGCTGTGGCTGCTGATGATGATGATGCTACGTTGAGATATGAGCGGTACGAGTAGATAAATATCAGCAAAACTGGAGACACATTAGTGTCTCCAATGCGTTTTAATGTAGCCCCTAATCGGCCATTCTAAAAGCTTATTAACTAAGGTCTGGTTATAGGGAAATGTAATCGAAAGTTTATTTTTATAAAAAAAGTGTTTGCGGATAGTCGATATACTTCGAGCCCATCAATGGTAAATGCCGATATTTATTACTCAAGATAGAGTTGCCATTATCAATTTAATAATTTATGATATATCGATGACTTTCATATGTTGTTAGAATGGCCATTAAATATGAAATACAATGTCTTCCTGGCATCATCTTAAACTACCGCCGCAATCGTTATTTGATATGAAATTTAAAGCAAGAATTAAACGAATTAAGTCAACGATGCTCCTCTGCAGCTGAGGAATTACTTGAGCCGCTCCAAAAACATAATTAACATAAATTCTACAACTACAACTACAACTAACGCTTATCTCAAATCGACAGAAGGCATTCGATATCATATTGTTAGCATCTTTTCACCAACTGACTGACCGGTCAGTTAGACAGTCAGTGGTTTTTGTTGATTGTGTCCCTGGTCTGTTCCTGGTACGATTGTACGCACATCGTCATCAAAATCGTTGTCCATTAAATGTCTACGGCTGTCATGATACAAAATGTCTCATGTTTACCGTTTTCGGTTTGGCTTATTAAGGATTTTGTGCTGTGATGCAGCAAGATAATATATTATGCCCCTGTAATATGAACATTAATCATGTGATTTTCCGTCGTGGACAGACAGACTGATTTGGTATGGTATGGTATGGTATAGTATGGCATGGAATGGTTGACAGTTTTTGCGGTCGCGTCTCATTTATTGTAGTTTAGTTTAGTTTACTTTTGTGTATTATAGCAGTTGGATTGTTTGACGGACTTTTGAGGTTTGTGGTAAATGAAGTTAATATTCCATTTGCGAAAGCGTTTTCCGGCTAATCGTCATCATTAAAATTTTGTTGTGGTTTTCGCAGTTTCATTGTAATTTCCTCTTAATCGCCTTTTTAATCATTTTAACTTGAGTGTATTGTTTTAATGTTAATTAAATTTAAATCATGTTTTTGGAAATCCTTTAATACTATGAATAAATATTCTAACTCTAAGTGAAAGCATTTTATCATATAGTTCAAGTTTTGAGTATTTAATATTTATTTAAAATTCTCTCTTTTCAGGTAAATTTCAACAAGTTTCATTCTTGAGATATTGTCTGCATCTTAAATTCTCTGCCATTGGAAGAGTAAGTTTTTTGCTTAAGTTTTTTGTTTCGTTTGTTTTGTTTGTTTGTGAAATATTATCACATTCAGTAACGATCCCAAAGTAGTCATAAATTGTAGAAAAAATACTACTTACTACTTAAAATTCCATGTTGCCAACAAATTGAATAACTTCATGACTACAAAAGAGCAACACAACAACAACAACAACGAAAAAAACAACAAACGTGCCAGAACTAAAGAGAGCATTGTGACCCAACATGAAACATTATCAAACAAACTACAACAACAGCAAACATGAACGTTGCTGTTTGCTGCTTGTTGGCTAAAAGTCGCCCCAGTCAACCTGGCAAACCGCGTGCAGCATATCTAGTACTACGGTACATATGTATGTATATATGTACTTAGATATATGCACAGCGCCAGAGCAGAAGACGCAATGAAGTTTCATACACTTGGTCGTTGAGGTGCATACTTTAGAGCTACCAACCGTGAAATTGTATAGATTAAAAATTTAGTTCATCATATTATTTAAGAGAATATTCTTGAAATGATTTCTTCATATTTTGTTGACTTCTCTGTGATACAATTTTCTGAAAAAATCACACATTTTTTGATCACATATTTCAAATAGTTAAAAATTTGGTATTTATAAGAAATTGGACTAAAGTTTGTTTGAATTTTTTTTAAATTCTATTATATTTTGAAGTGATTTCTTATATATTCGATTTTTATTAATTAAATCAAAAGTTCCATGTGGTAAATATTAAAAAAATCGCACTTCATATGTATAAGTCACAGCAATAAAAATAATTTAAAGAAAACAGTTGTTAAAACTGTTTTCTTATGTCTTGTAATTTAGAAAATAAAGTCCTTTCAAAAGCTTTTTCACTTTTATACTATTATAAAAAAAAATTTCTTGAAGGTAAAAGTAAATTTTTACATTCCTTTTTTTATTAAATTTAAAATAGAACGATTTTAAAATTATCGCTTAAATTTTGAATTATCTTTAAATTACCTTCGGTAGCCCTTTTACAAGCATAGGCAGACCAAATGCAAATGTTGTATCAAAGTGAAAAGAAGTAGAAGAGCGAGCAAACAGTATTATGCAAGCAGCAAGAAAAGAAGTATAACAAGCTTATATCAAAGCATCATAAATTATAACCGCTTTGGCAAAATAGCAACATGCTTCTATTTCTATTTCTAGTTGTTGTTTTTGTTGTTGTCCTTGTAGTTGTTGTTGTTGTTGTTGTGCACTTCATTCGCATGTAATTTATTATTGTCCTCTTACAAGTTCACTTTTAGCAAATGTGTAGAACGAAAAAAAAAGTAGAAATAAAAAAAATATATAGAAAGGACGGCATGGGAAGAAAACCCTTTTACTCTGTTATTTTGTGCATTAAGTATGCCTAAGCATCATACACACACATACACACGCATACGCATATAAGATTCCATAACTACCTACATACATATACAACTCGTACTCCTGCTGCCAACGTCGCCACTTGACATTTGCGATAACGCTTAAGTCATACTTGAAATTCTTCAAAGCTGCTTTTCTTTCTTTCTTTCTTTCTTTCTTTCTTTCTTTCTTTCTTTCTTGCGGTCGTTCTGGCGCTGGTACGTATGAGTGTCGGCCATGTTGCTTTTTTTTTCTTTAGGACTTTGGCGCAAGCGCACAGTAATTTAAGTGGGAAACTTGAATTTGATTAATTGTTGAAAATGTTTTTGTCAGGCTAAAGTTTATTGGGCGTCCTTTTTTGTTGTTGTTGTTGTTTTTGCTTTCTTGAAATACTTGCAATTTTTAAGTCCGGCACTTTTTGCCAGTTAACTTAATGCAAAATAAATTCTATCGATATATTATGTGAAAAATTGGTTTCGGAAAAATTTCAAATGGATTGCCAACAGCTTTCTTAACCCTTTAAGATCTTTAGAGGTTCAGAAGTGTGTGGCTTTTAACACTTAGTAAAGCTGTTGTAAAGTTTTTATAATTAAAGCGTTTTTGATCAACAATCTTTTTAAAAGATGAACACTTAACTAAGTTTTAATATTTTCTTTTTTTTTATGAAAAATGAAGCAAACAATAACTTGAGCTCTAATCCGAAAGTGTTAAACAGTTATTTATTGTGTTGGCCACAATGATGCGTAGTGCGTACACTGTGACACATACGAGTACCTTGCAGCGTGAATTTGTGACCGCTTGACACGCAAAATAAACACGTTAGACTTTTCTTGAGTTATGCGTCTTGTGGTATGGCGACAATGCTTGCTTGAGTTAATGGTTAACTTCGGAGTGACAAATGCACTTGGTACACTTACGCGAAGGCATGATTTGGTGTTTCACCTGGTTTAAATTGAACAAATAAGTTGTTTTAATAGTAACCTCATAAGATGTCATTTGTATATAAGTTATCATTCATGCATACTCTATATTACTCGTATTTATTCGTTATTCCAAGAGCTACACAAATACGTTAAGATTCGATAACGCAATTCACAGAATTTTCCAAGAAAAACTAAAGACGAAAAGAAAAAACGTTACTGATTTTCATTATAAACGATATTTAATTTAGATTCTTTAAAAAACGAAAAAATTAGATTCCAAATGAATCGTTTTTAAGCTTTTATCATGTATAAGCAGTAACATATATGATTATTATGTTTGGATATCAAGATCAAAATCTTGGCTTTAATTCCGTAAAAAACTGCCAAAATTGTTTTGAATATTTGAGCGGATGCCTTAGGACATACACCACACAAATTATATTTATTTTTATTTTAACAATATCCCGAAGACAATGCTAGGGGTACCTTGGAACATCCACTTTGTCATTGCCTAGCTCTCAAAGACTGAGATATTTTGGGTTAAGTTACTTTCCATCTTTGAAGAACATTTCCAATCAAAAGACAGCTTAGTTGCTCAAACTATCTAAAGTGTTTATTACTAATCACTTCTGAACTTTGAAGACGTCTATAAAATCTTGGTAATACCAAGGACCATTAAATGTCACAATATCCCGAGTACAATTTACTGTGTTTTTCTTCACAAAAAAAAATTGTTAACACCAGAAAGATTTGAACTAGGAAATGACTTTCTGCATTAGTAAATACCTTAAATGGTAATATTAGTCAATAAGTCAGAGCAAATTTGAAGTGGTTAACTTAACTTAATTTAGGCTAACACATTAAACTGAGATAATCAAATGAAATTAAGTCAATAGATTTATTCCATTAGAAGTTATAAACTCGATAACGATATATTTTGAAATTAATTTTTTCCATTTTTAAAGAATATCATTATCCAAATTAACGATACTTATAACGATATACGAAATAAATTAAGAATTCGTTTTGAGCTATTGTCTTCATATATTAAAATTAGTTTAGAAAAATATTTTACAAACAACTTTTTTTAAGCGTTAAAATCGCTAATTTAAATTAAGAATAATTTCCAAATGCCATTCAGAAATTGTTCATGTTTGGAATGAGTTTAAGGTAAACGCCCTAATCTGCTCGAGCTTTTCTAAAACTCCTCAAAAGTGGCTAACTTTATTTAACTGAAAGTACATTTTTCCGCCCAAATTTAAGACATTTGTGTCTGCCTCAATTTTGAAGTATTCGAAAGCCCACACGTTGACAGACAGACAGACAGCCCACCTAGTCGAGACATTAATTTGTCGTTTGCCACATACACACATACATACATACATACGAACACACATGAGCATCATTACCGTCTGTCTGTTTGTCTGTCTGTCTGTTTGTCTGTCGGTCCGTCCGTTTGTCCGCCTTCCCCCGCAACAATGTGTTTGTTGTTTGGTGTAAAAGTAACAAATTGCACACAAGTCAACAGAAATTTGTCAAAAACTTTGCGATAATATCTTATTTTACGAAATTTTCTTAATTTCTTTGCTCATTAAAAGTTGCGACAGGGTGTCACACGCTGCTCGCTTCGTCTGCTGGTCTGGCTGGCTGTCTGTCTGCATGTCTGTCTGTTTGTTTGTCTGTCTACACCGGCGGGCAATTTGCAGCTATGTCTCAAAACGACAACAGCAGCAGCAACAACAACAACAACAACAAATGTCAAAACTGAAATGTCACTTTGGATACAATGAATGTCATGCGAGTTTTTCCCGAGGATAAGTGTTGTGGAAATTATTGTTTTTAATTTATTGTCATTTTTTTTTTTCGTTTTTTTTTCTTCTCTTTCATTTTTTATTATTTATTGTTTTTTTTATACAATTTTGCTGTTCTCGTTTTTGCCAGTGCTCGCTCAACTGTCAACAAAATCGCATTCAAACACGAAACTTGACATTCGTAAATTTCATTTGGGCAAGTATGTAAGTATGTATGTGCGCGAGTATGTTGCACCTGCAAAACAAATGTCAAACTAAATGACATTTAAATGTAACAAACTGCAGTGTGCAGTAAAGACGGACGGACAGACATACCTACAGAGTGCAGGTCCTCGTAACTGTCATGTCAGTGGTGGTCGTGGTGGTTGTAATGATGACGGCGGTGGTCGGTAGACAAATGTATGGGCGTTGTTTGTTACTTATGTGACACACGAGCGAACTATGTAAACGCTAAATAGTTGGGCGTTGTTTTATTTTAAGTTTTCCTGCATGTTGTTCTTATTGTTGTTTGTGTTTTTTAAAGTCGTCGCTAATTTGTTTCATTTGCATACGGTGGAAGCAGGCTTGCATTCAACTAAGTCATGTCAGCGAAATGTTTTCACAATTACTTATAAAAGCATTTGAGTTTGTTTGTTGCTGCTTGGGTTAGTTTGGGTTGGGTTAAGTTCTGGCCACAATTAATGGTGTTCCTTTGGCTGATGATGGTATTTGTAAGTATTTGCATTCAAGCCATGTCACCGCTTAATGAGCCATGAGCTGAAAATTAAAGACTTATTTAATGTGGACAAACCTTTAAGGTCTTAATTTGAAATTCCGTTTATTTATGATAGCAAAGAAAGAGAATCTCTTAAGAGCTTGAAGTACAATTGATAGATCTTCAGCTTCAAGAAAGTGTTTAAAAGATGTTTTTTTTTTTTGTATATATATAAATGTAGGGTATAAACTTTTAGAGCATCTACAACGAATTTCATTGGATTTTTGGAAAAGTTACTTCAAGATGAATTTGACCAGAACCAAAGTTTGTATGCCTTCAAATTTTTATCGAAAGACTTAACAGTGATGCTGAAAAACTTATTTTTTAATATTGTTAATAGTTAATTTAAACATAAAATTGTATTTAAAATGAACTAAAGTATTGAATTTCTTTTAAATAAATTTATTTTGACTCAATAAAATTTGATACGTTTGACCCTTTTTTATATAACATATCAAAATACGATTATCAGAAAAAAATGCACACTAAAATTTAACTAACCACAAAACATTTAATCTAAAACTAAGCATTAAATTTAATTAAACGAACCGAAAGACAACAACAACAACAAAAAGTAATAATATCAAATGACAAAAAGTGGAAATACAAACTGCATCCAAACTGTCCAAGTGTCGCACATTCCATGCGCCAGCTTGGATACAAGCTCAATAACAATAAAAATAATGAGCGAAAGAGATAGCCAGCAAAATGCGAATAAATATGGCAAACGATGCCAAAAGTTCAAAAATCGCATTAAAAAAATAAACGCTTGTGCGCGAGCATAAACGAAAGACGGACAGCAGCAGTCAACGCTGGACAATGATCGAAAAGTAAAAATGTATACGAGTATATATAAAATAATATCACAATAAAAAAAAAAATATTAAAAACATTTTCAACACACTCTCTATTGCCGTCCTGCTCTTGTCACGTTACTTTTTTTCCTTTGCTACCTATTTTGCGATGTATTTTTCAAATGCATCCATCGCAGCTGCTAACGCTTTCTACTTCAACACGAATTCTTCGAGTTCCATGCTCGAAATATGATTATTTTGTTATATATAGTAAGAGGGCAACACTGGACCGAATGCAACGCTGAGCAGCAAGTACACGCTGGCTGTTTGTATGTGTTTGCGTGCGAGCGTGTGTGTGTGTTGGGTTAGTAAGAGAAGAGAGTCGGTCCTTTATATGCGATAAGAACCGATGTCGCATTTTTATTCCTGCGACTAGGTTATTTTTTTGTACTCATATTTTGTTTATCGTTTGGACAAGTGCATTCAAGCAAAAATATAAGTGAAAAAAAAAACAACAAAAAAAAAACCAACAACAACAAAACGAACTCAATGCAATACTATAATAACAAGAAGCAGAACAAAAAACAATGCCATTATACGCTACTTACATGCAATACACATGAGCTGCTCAAAGCGATTTCAGCTTCTGCAAAATTGTTCGGAAAAATGCGGAATTTATATAAATTTATTTTATTTTTGTTGTTGTTACTATTTTTTTTTGTGCATCCGACGCGGAATTCATTGCTGCGTTGCAGTCGTAGGGTGAACTGGAGAAATATCATAACTTTGGAGTATTGTTGTGAAAATGTTAACATCTGCTTGGTACGCTTACGCTACAAGTTTCATTTGATGGAATTGTCTTTTCTGGTTTTTTTTTTGTACTATTAAATAGCCCTCAAATCGGCTAAAAGTAAAATTAGAGTAATGCAATATTTTGTTGTTCATTAGTAAATGAAATTATTGCCACAATGAAAGCATTTAAATTGTAGGTTGTTATCTCGGTATCAATGTATGAAATGTATAAATTTATATTACTAGACTGTTAGCTTTTTTAAATAATAATATAGCTAAGAGATTACTTAACTTTAATCAACACTTTTTGAAAGAAATTTTAACCAAATAGGGGCTAACAAGTTATCTTCAAAGTCCGTAACATCTCAACTGCAACAAATCTAAAACGCTCAATCGATCAAATATCTCTAAGCAGCTCTCAAATTAGCACCATTGTAGGCGTCCTAAATCATAGGTACTCATGCAAGATGACTAACTATCTTCTCAAATGACTTTTGTAGAGATGAGGAGCAGGAATAAACTATAACACATCTTCTATGTACATGCCCCGCTATGGCTAATAAACGATATACACGAGTACATCTGGGGAAGCATTTCTTCGTAGGTCTAGTAGGTGTAACTAAATCGAATGTAAATAATATTCTTCATTTCACAAACAGTCAGGATGATTCAGTTAGCGGTATAGCTCATATATAACGCATGACCATCGCAAGGGGCTCCTAGCCTATGAGGGTCTCTCTTCAAGAGACAGCCATTATAATCTTACCCAACATCGCACATATGAAGTTCCATTAATTATTTTCACGCTTATGTCTTAATGTGTGTCTATGTATTATATATGCGAACTAAACATGTTTCCGAATTTTTATTAATGTCATGCTTATCGCTATCTGACAATTGTCATTTTTCGTGCACCTTATGACATTGTATCTGTGTGATTGTATCTATTGTTTAGTTTCCACACCAATCACCAAAACAAATGTCACCTGTCGCTTTTGAACCACTTATGATTTGTCTAACAAATCTCATATACTGACACTTTTATTATTCAATGTATAAGTATGTATATGCTTTTGACAGCCAGCTATGAGCTCAAAATTATTATGCATAATATAAACATGATTTGGCGCGACAAATTACTTTAAAATTTTTGTATTTTTTGTTGTTGTTTTTTGTTAATAAACAATAGATAAAAATTAACAAAATACGCCTACTTAAGCGAAGCTTACACAAGTTAGCCAATAGGCAATGACATTAAATATAAAAATGACACGACACGATTTTGTCGGCGTTTGAAATGTCTAATGAAAGCTTACAAAATCCACGCTTCGAAACTGACCAATCAGCGGCATTGTCAGTGTCATTGGGTGAGACATACCAAAATGTCTTCTACTTACCGGGATGATGTGACCAAAAGAAAGAAGAAACTAATCCAGTTCGCAGTTTTAGTTTAGTTTGCAATTTCTTTATAAGCGTCTCGAGTGATTTTCTTCTGCTGAAGCTGTTGTGAAATTTTAACGTTATCGTTTTATGTTACCTTTTTTTTTAACAAAGTATTTCTTTATTTTTCTGACGAATTTTTGACATTTCATTGTCATTTTTGTTTGTGTGATATTCGCGTGGATTTCTGTTTTTTCATTTGAGGTAATTTTCGTTGTTTCCTCGACCAAATCATTTCATAATTAATGTAATTTAATCTGTCAGCTCATTTGTCTACGCTTGAGTTGTTGTTGTCCTTGTCTTTATCTGTCAAACTTGTTCTGTCATTTTTTTGTGTGTGTGTGTGTGCTTTGGGTTTTTGCCCTGTTAATAGGTTTCTAGTGAAAACGAATTTATGTTTATCTGTTTGTTATTTCATTGAAATCGTTTTTTTTTCTTTTTGTTTCTCATTTTGTGTGTGTGTGTGTGTTTGTGAGTAATTTTTTGGAATTCATTAAACTCGAGTCAAAAAACCTGTAAACTTCTGTATTCATTAAAAACAAGTAAATGCTCATGTTGAGGCTTATGCTGGGCTTTGCTCTGTTGCAACTTTATCAGATCGCGTCTAAACAATTACGACGCAAGAATGTTGTTAAATCTTAACTGATGTTATTTTTATTTTTTTGTTGTTTTAGTGAATTCATGGAATTTGTGATATATGATTTGTTAAATGTCAAGTTTTTTTGGTTTTTTCGAATTTGTGCTTTGTAAACTTTTGCTTGACAAGACAAGTGAGTGGTGCCGATTGACATATTTTCGACCATAGTCTAGGAATATATTTAAACCAGTGTTAGCTATCAAAATTTTACATCCGGTTTAACGAACCCGAGAAATCGTTTTAAGATATACTTGTATGACCCTTTTTGTTTATATGGATTTTAAAAGCAAGGATTCTTAGAGTTTTTTGTAGAAAACACTGTGTGACAGTGGAGTGAAAATATACTATAAGACATAGCTTAAGTTGTAGGTGTAGTCAGTAAAAAAAACTTCATATTCCGAATTTGTAACTGAATTTTTTGGTTAGAGTGGCGGTAAATGCCTCACATAGACCAAACTAGGTCCACAGCGACAGAGATTATGACCCTCATATTCTGTCCGAAACTATTTTTCTATCTATCCAATTTATTTTATATATATTTTATACATCATCCAAAAGAAGATAGTTTTGTAGTTTACAACTATTTAAAATAAGCTTTAAATAAAATAAGTTGCTTTGTAATAAATATTTCACAGTTTATATAAAACTGGCGTTCCCGAAACGAGACACGTAACTTTTCGAGTTTTTTACGTTGAAATAAATCCCCTTTATGTCGTTTTGTTCCTTCTCAAGTCCAGATCGTCGAAGGTACATACTATATAAATATATCTTGAGGAAAATCTGAATTTAAAAATGTTTTGTACATTAGTCATGACACTTTAATTATCACCAAAAAACTCCTTTATTAAAGGTTGCTTATATTAACTAAAACTACTTTCAATATAAAACATTTTCCATTCAGAACTCGTATGTATGATAATATACATATGGTATGTATGCTCCCTCAATATCTCTAATAACCGAATCCAAAACATCTCATGGAATTTTCGTATGCCACAAATTCAAAGCATATTGACAAATATTGGGAAGGAAAATTTCAACTATTTTCGCAATATATAAACTGTAGCTTTACGCATTAAATTGCACACACACACACATACTCATACACATACAAAAATATGCTTAAGTAGGTATGAGTGAAAAACAAATTGGCTTCGAAAATTAAAAATTCAATTAAAAACATTTAATAACATTGTTTCACACTTCCGCAGTCAAGCGGACACAAAAGGACCACCAACAAATTCGCGCGCCATCAAACATTAATACACACATACTCGTATATGTTCGAAAATATATGTCCACTTCATAATTAAATTATTTTGCAGCCGAAATTTTTAATCAAACCAAGCGCGGCTGTGCGATGCATGGCGGCATACATTAATGCCGCTTCCAAAAGGGACCCTCCCCCCTAAAGTGTGCGCCATATTCAGTGTTGCGTGTGACGCAAAATGCATTTTCTCCACTGTTGACGCTTAATTTTTTAACACCAAATCGAATAAAATGCGTGCAACCTCGTTTTGTGCCGCCAAGCCGAGTAAAAAAAAACAACAAGAAAAAAAAAATGATAATAAAATTCTCAGCTGAATTAAAATTCAAATGAATAAAGAAGAGAGACAAAAAAAGGAAAACCAAGCTGAAACCCTTTTAACGGCAAACGACGACTGCACCAACGAAGCACCACAAATTGCGCCCCAAAAGGGCAGCCTCGAAAAAGGCAAATCCCCAAAAAAAAAAACCAACAAAAAAAAAATGGGAAAAAGAAGGGAATCACAACAACAACAATAAGAACAACAGCTAAAAACAACTCACGAGTAACTGGGCGTAAAAACTCGTGCCGCACAAATGCGAAAATGAATGTAATAAACTTCGCATGCCGCCATATAATTAATAACGGTAATATATTTTGCATATGCTTTGTGTGTGGCGTGCACTGTACACCAACACTCCGACACACACCAACACACAGACACCACACACTCATACGCACAAACGCCACGCTTGCTTGCTTGCTTCAGGCCGTGGCACAAAATTCGGCTAAAATTTGTGCCATTAATTTTTTGGTAGCAAAGTTTATGGGTTCCCTTAACAAAAAAAAAAAAAACCCAAACCCAAACCAAAAAGCTTCAATAAAAAACGAAACGAAATTTTGATAACAGGCGCGCGCGACAAAAGCAGTCACAAACACACACACACACACACACACACACACACACACAATGAAAAAAATAAACCACAAATTGGCAAAGTTGGAAAAAAAAGTACGAAAAGAGCGTGTTTCCAAAAGCGGTTTGCAAAACGATGCAACTTAGGCTGGCAGCAGCGCGGCGTGTAGCGCTCACTAATAAGGACACTTCATAAAACATGCATAGAATGTATGAATTAGTATTACGCATTGTCCTCAATGTGCATCATGTCTGCCGCTTAGGATGGTTCGCATTTGGTTAAAATTTAAAATGTGGAAGTTGGAAGTGTTGGCTTTTGGTTAATAAAAGAGCGATTTGAAACCAATATTTTATGTTGCTTTTTGCAAAATAAGAACCATTCTATAATGTGTGTGTGTGTATGTATGTGTGTGCGATTATGTGTGCCCCAAAGTTTAGCGGCAAACTCTGCTGCCACTTTGGGGAGGCCAACTTTCGCAATTAACGGCTATAATATTTGCGTGTGTGGTATGCGTTTTAGAACAATTTCTGCTTTTCTTTTCCCTTTCCGCTTGTGTGTGCGTTACTTTATTTTAGCTCACATTTTACTTTTTGATGGTTTTATTATATTTTTATATTGCTTTTTAATTTATTGCAGTTGATTTAATGTTGCTGCTTTTGGTATTCATAAATTGCCCATCTCTATTTAGTAATGTATGTAGGTTCAGTGCTCGTCACAGTTTTGCAACTTATTTTATTATAATTTATTGTAGCATAAATAAAATATATGGTGACTCTACATGTACTCTAATTACACTCGCTATTACATAGAAGTAAGCTTAAGGTACCCTGACCTAAATATCTTTTATACGCCCTCTGCTAGTATATGATATTCCTAAAAAACCTCTTTCAGTCCTATTGCCCTCAGGAATTCTATACTATGAGTTAGGTCTTATCCTGCTAGCTCATTAAATGCTGTTAAATATGGTTTAAGGTGTCTTCGTTTGCTGTCTATCAATGTTCCACAGTTTCCTAATATGCGCTTTGGCGATTCAGTTTTCTCGTCGAACTTTAGACTAGGGCTTATCTGCTCAGATATTTTTCGAGCCTACATTATCCAGTCAAGAGCTAGGTTAATGTCTTTAAAATATTTCTAGACAAACCAATGCCAAACTCAAATATTTTTCGATTGTAAATATTTGCATAGTAACTAGTAATTAAGATTGTCTTATATGTGGATGACTAACCAAAAGTTTTTGCCTTTTTACCTTTTTCGTTCCTTAGGAACTTCCTTTCATATTCCTTTCGAGTTGTAACAAACATTTTCAGGAGTTATTCTTGCCGTTGGTGCTCCTTTTCTGATAAGTTCGTTAGCGTTTTAATTTTTCATGATCCCTATATGTCCTTGAACTTTTCTGTTCTAATATATTTAATTAAGTTTCTGTAGTCAGTCCCATACTAGCTTAAGTCAACTTCGTAGAAAGCTTAGATCTCGAATGGCAGCTTGACTGTCCGAAGGTATGACATATCAAAGGAACCTATTCAGCGTTAAAATTCAAATTTTCACAGAGCTGAGTTTTCTACATATGAACTTATGTGTCAAACAAAAAAAAAATGTCTTTCTTAAGTTCGTTATTATTTTTACCTAAAACAAATCCTTTATATATCTACTTATGTACAGCAGAGTAAAAACATAATACCATCCAGCTCTATTCAAAAAAAAACTCCCTGGCATATGTCAACAAACACAAAGCCACAACGCTTAGCATTATTTAAGGCGTATGCCTTCTAAAGAACAACTACAATAACAACTAAATCAACCAACCACGCTTAAAATAATTACAACAACAAAATTGTTAAATGTTTAACATTTTCACATAACAATTTCCACAAGCCAAGCCGTTCCAAACAAGCGTTGGCTGCCTGACTGATACCACCACTTTATGCCTTTAATCCTGCGCCTAAAAACATGCAACATAAACGCGTGATAAATGCATTTTATAAATGCGCATATTTTGATGTGTGTTCTTCTTCTTCTTTTTGTTTTTGTTGTTGTTGTTGTTGTAGTTTTTGTATAGTTTTGTTTTGACTGTAAACCGTTAATTATGGCGCGCATAGCACAGCAAATATTAATGACAGTAGCAGCGGCGCCGCACACTATGGCAACCCCTTCAAGCCAAACCAAGCCAATGTTGCCTCTTTATGTTGAAATTACGCTTTTTGCTGCTGTCGGTGCTGCCATAGTTTAAATAACAAATAAACAACATTTGCACACGTTGACAAAATGTCATAAATAACACGAGCAGCATTGCACACAGAGCGCGCGACGACTGATCGTCGTTCCCTCTCCACGCTGCCGTATTGTAAATAAATGCGGGGGTGGCATGACGGCATGGCGGCATGACTGCTATTTGCCAGCCAGTCAGCCAGCCAGCCAATGCTGCCAGCGCGAGCGCTCCTTCCGTGTGGAGGAGGTAAATTGGTGTCTAATTAGAGGAAGGTGTGATGAAAAGGCTAGAGAATGTTTGCACGACAGAACTGGGAGATGTGCATGTGAAACTGTCATTGCGAAAATAAAGTTTTGTGACGCTGACAAAATTTAATTCATATATTTGAGTTATAATGACATGTATTTATGGGAAGTAGACGAAGGCGGAAATTCTTCTTCTACTCGAAAGCTTTTAAAATAATAAATAATTTGTTGGAGGGTATCTAAGCTTTGGCACAGTGGTAGATAATTCTCTTTGGAAAGGATATAAAAGGGTATATAGGGCATTGGTTCGGTTTATCATTGATGTGTGGGAAAACTCTTTTAGTGCAATACAAAATTTTTCGATGTGTTATATTTTACTTTTATATACAACTCTTTTATTTTTCGTTAAAAAAGACAAAACTTTTAAGCCCAAATCACCCACATGACAACAACAATACCTACACACACCATGCCCACATAAATTGATGCCTTTTATGCCTTTAAGCACACACATAAACACACAAACACAAATGAATTGTACGCCAATTTTCAAGTTGCAAGCAATAAATCATCGTCATGTTGTTTGTGTGCATGTATTTGTTGCAATTGCTCCTGCTGCAAACGGGGCAACGACTACACCCAGTGGGCATTTTCATTAGCGCTTCTTAGACGAAGCCCTTCTGACTTCCCTTCTCATGGAAAGAAATAAAAGAAGGCCTTCAAAAGCGGGACATTCCATACAAAAAAAGAAAGGAGTATTGGAAGGAATGGAAGGCCTCCTCTCTGCCAGGAAGGGCTTTTAGAAGCGCTTTTTACCCCAGAAATTGCCTACTGGGCAGTGACTACTACCGTACAATGCAACACCAACACAACGCTTATCGCGTATACAACTTTTCCCCCTCGCCCCTTTATTCTCGGTCGCTCGACATGTTGTCGCGCCTTTGTGGAAAATGATGCATGTGCAAATGCGTCGCAAAGTGTCGTGCACATCGCAACAAGTTTGGATTTAACGAATTTTGACTGCTCCAAGAATACTTTCCACAGAACGAACTTCTTTTAGCGGTACAAAATTACGAGAAAAAACAGAAAACTTTGCAAAACGGAACATTCACATTTGTGACAGTTTTCGGTGTGACGCGTCAACGGCGGCTTATTTGCTCTGTTTTGCATACGCTTGGAAATACGGACGCACCGCCGCTGGCGTTGCCACAGCGCCTCGATACCATTCAGCCGAACATGGGGATTAAGTCATAAATAATCAACGTAAAGTGAAAGCGCGTAAATTACCGTTGTACTGCACGCAGATAGCACGTCTAAATGTACGCCGACGATGTGATGTCGCAAATAAGAACTCGATTTGAGTGTGTGTTAGTTTCGGGTATACGGAAAAAGTTTAAATAAGCAAATCAACTTTAGAGCGCAATATCTAGTCAGTTTTTATATACATACATACATACAATAAATCTAGGAGGAATTTTGGTACAATTTCATTGAATATAAATTTAAGTTTTGTTGCCTCAAAATTTCGACAGCAGCGATAGGCAAACTTTACGCAACTATGTTAACTTTAGTTTTGTTCTTCGAATGAAATAAATAATTTATTTCTCCCAAATAAATCGGCAGTAATTACTTTTATATGTATTTGGATCTAATAATTTTCTTTTTTTTCAACAAGAATATTTTATTTGTTTAAATTATATATGATGCACATATGTACATATGTTTAGCATAAATAATTCATATATTACACTTAAACAATATTGTATTTGGGTATAACAAGTATATTATTTAGGACAAATAAACTATTAACCAAATTTGAAAAGTTTTCTGAAACAAAACTGAAGTAACTTTAAGATTATGTTACTATACACACAAACCATTTTTATTCCATTCAAATAAATAAATGTGTTTTAAATAAAATACATTTGACACAAATATAAAAATGTTTATTTGAAATAATTTGTTTGATTTAAGTAAAGTTGAATTTATTAAATGAATATTGTCGATTTAAATATGTATATATTTAGTTGTTGTAAGTACATAATACGTTCAGCAATAATACATTGTTTGCTATAACTACAAACTGTACTTGATGCCATTTAAATATACTCCAAATATATTTTTATATTTGTAACCAATAAATTTGTTTTTCGGTGTATAATACAATTCTATTTTTGGTTAATTAAAAGTTTCTTTGAAACTGAAAATGTAGTTTGCAGCAGAACAATTCGTTTCTGTCAAACGTATTTTTAATTAAGCCAAACAAAAAAAAACTTTATTAAAACCAAACACGAAAATTCTTTAACTCCAACTTTTTAGATTGGAGCTTTGTGCTTTGCATTTCAAATACAACAATTTTACTTTATTTCCATTAAAAAGTTGTTCGTTTTTTTTTATAAGGTTTCATTAAAAATTTACAATTGTTGCATTTGCATAAGTGTGTGTGTGTGTTTGTGTGTGTAGTGCGGGTGCTATTTAGCCTAATAACATTTCATACAAAAGTATTTGACCCAAAAAACGACCCGAGCCCCAAATGAGAAAACCAATGAAATTGTGCGGTTTCCCATATCAACCAAACCTTAATACACCCGCATATACAAATACAACAAGCACACGCACACGCACAAACTGAAACTGCGCAGCACATTGTACGAAACCGCAAAAGTGCTTTTTCCACATTTAAAACTACAAAATTTAGAAAATTCATTTACAAAATGCAGATTTAACACAAAATCGCTGCGAACGTATGTACGTACGTACGAATGTATGTATGTATGTATGTATGTATGTATGTATGTATGTATGTATGTATGTATGTATGTATGTATGTATGTTTGTGCTTGTATGAATGTGTAAAAGTACACTAAAACACTTGCATACAATACACATGCAAATAATGCGCAAAAGTTTATACTTGTGTGCATGTTACGCGTACAAATGCATTTAAGCGCACAACTGAAAGCGCTAATTTGCCCAAAGTACTTGCCATAAAAATATGAATTTGGCCATTTTTGGAACTGGCTGTGGCAGCGGTGGCGGTGGAGGCGCCATTAAACGCAGCCTGACGTTGGTTATACGCCATTTTTAGTATTTTCGCCAATTGAGCATGTATGTGTGTGTGTGTGTGTGCCTAAGTGCGTGCATGTGTATAAGTTGCTTTTGTTTTAATGCGTATTTGCGTTTGTGTATAGATGTGTGTGTGTGTGTGTGTGTGTGTGTTTGGCTTGTTAAGTGCGAAACTGGGCACTTTACAGCTCGCCACCTCTGATACGCTGCACGCTTTAATGCTAATGGATACTTACGCACGCGCGTAGACAGATATACCGACATGGGGACGGACAAAAATATGACTTTTATTTGAAATTTGCCATTTTTAATGCAATAATTGAAAAAAATAAAATTAAAAATGGAAATTCACGCAATATGTTGGTAAGAATTGAAGTTTCAATTAATTCTATTTGTGAGTGAATAAGGCATGGAAAGAGAAGATATTTATATGCATGCAAAATACCATTTTAGACCCATTAAATATGCAAGAAAAAAGTAAAAATATGCACGAAATGGTTGCAATCGAATATTTACAATACACACACACACACTTGAACTTATGTTTGTACTTTCTATTTTTTTCAATTTGGAGGGCATTCAAAACTTCTAAAAAAATTTATTATTATTTAAAATAAAAAGATTCTACCTTATCTACTTAAAATGAAGTTTATGCTTTGTTTTCGCTCCATAGAAGGAGAGTTGCCAAGTCTTAAATACAATTTAAAGATAACACCGAAATATGCATTCATATACTCTGAAAGGCAAAGTATGCAAATGCATATATAAATATGCATTTTGGGCATAAAACGCGTTACCGCTCGAATAGTTCCGTAAGACCATCTCACAAGGCTATCATTGTGCACAAATTGTTGGCCAAAAATTCACCAAATACCATCAAATAACAACCGCATTTACCTGATATGGCTCCGGCCAACTTTTTTTCTCTTCCCAAAACTCAAATTTTAACTTCAGTCGATAAAAGCCACATTAGAGAATTCGCTGCGAGAACTGAAGTTGATGCCAGCAAAGGCATTTTAAGAATCTTTTGACGCTCAAACTCAGCGTCAATATAGAAGACAGTTGTGCCAACATATTAACAAAAATAATTTGAACAATCCCTTTTAACGGACTTTTAAAATTCTCAATTCCCTTTAGTTTTTTGAACGAATGTATATCTAAATATCATCAATTTAAATATTTTTTTAAACATCATTGTTTAATAGCACACCTACGAAGCTCACATATTTTATAAAAAAAAAATAATACATACTCGTATATAAGTACACACATACTACGCACACAACTCATATTCGTATAACTACTTTTTAATCTTGGACAAATCAAAATTTCAACATTCTTTACAGTAATAGATAGATTTTTTAACACATCAACAGAGCAACAACAAAGCATCGCTTTGATTAGATACTCAATTAAAGAACAATTCATTTCAATTGAAAGCAATCAAAAAATTTATTTCACGCTTAATTGAAGCGACACACAAACTGCATAACACACACAAATTTCCTTCCCAAACAGCGCCCAAGAAATTCCAAAAATCATTTTTTTGGAATTAGAAAAAAAAGTTGTGTTTTTTTTTTTAAATCTTACAATTTGTTGTTTGTTTGTGGCATACCAAAATACAATTAAACTTATTGTTAAAAATCAACAAAAACAGTTTTTAGTGCAGTAACTTAAATGCGTTGTGTGCCCCGCAGTCAAGTGCGTACTCCAGTCGACTCTTGTGCTATATACTCGTATGTGTATCTGTATGCGTACGTGAACGTGTACGTGCATAAAGTGAGTTGAAGTGCTTGGCCCACTTTGTGTGGCATATTGCAAAATAACAGCTAATTATGGTGCAAATTGCTGATTTGCTGCCGCCGATTCGAGTGTGACACTTCTGTCAAATCAGTCAACAGAATTTTGAAATGTGTTTTGCGTTCAACATTTCTGGTGGGCCGGGCACATCCATCCATCCATCCATTCGTCAATCCATCCATCCGTCCATCCACTCAACTATCCATTATAGTGCTCCGCGTACCGAATGTACCGAATGTACTTTTGAAAAGTTTACCAAATGACTCATCAATGTCGAATTGTCAAATTGAAATGTGTAGCAGCATCGCGGCGGCGTCGCTCATTTCAAACTTATTTTTAGGGCAATTAGGTCGAAATAATTGTCAAATTTTCGATTGAGGCATGGCGTTCTGTTTTGTTTTTTTGTTTTTGTGTACTTTGTATATTCATTGTTCTGTTAGTAGTTGTAATCAACCGCAGTTGAGTAGCTCGATTAAAAACGTCAATACTCGGAGGTATTAAAGTGGCGAAGCTCTTAAAAGAAAAATCCATTTTCCAGGAATATTAAATGCATCATTTAGTAAATTGTTAAAGCATCATGATATCAAAGATACTTAACCGCCAATTGCTGTTGATTGGACATAAACTCATATTTCCTTTTGACTATATTTCAATAAACGACATAAATCTAATATGCCTTTAATTTCTTTTCTTTCATTACAGAATTAAATTCAACTGCCTAGGAATAATCGTGGAACTTGTAGACATTGTCTCAGTGGAATTAAAATATCATATCTCAAGAGGTGAGGCTTTGTAAATGTACTACACCGTGGTGTGCTTAAGATAAGAGACATTCATTTAACTTTTCCTGGTATCTTGAGCGTTTTACTAATAAATTTTTGAATTACAATTATCCCACAGTACGTCTTAATACATGTAAATACATATAAAAATCCACATGAACTTAAACTTGAGAATTCAATATAAGCGATTTTAATGCGATTGACTGATCGAACAAAAAGAGAGATCACACATAGGCCTTTAGTGGTCTGTAGTCGGGTTTAAGTATATATAATAATTTCGTGAATTTTAAATAATTTTAAACTAATTTTGGTCAAAAACGTTTCATATTGACAATGTCTATAGTTAAACTATACAATATACTGCGAAATCATTGGAGCATTATTTACATTGCATCAAAATCTTTCTACCTAATGAAATGCACTTATTCTGCTTAATATTTTATTATCAATTCGATTACAATTTATCACTTCAGGAACATTTATTTTCGAAAGGAAAAATGTTATAATATCTTATAAACTTGCGCCATAATTTCTCAATTGACATTTATTTCAACGCCGCTGTCAAAATGTCGAGCACACGAAACACCCTCCAATCATGCTAACCATCGAAGAGTTTACACTTCTTTCAACGCCTCATTGCATTACTTCAATTACACTCAGTAATGTATTTTAAATCGTAAATTATTTGACGATTTTCCAAAAGCAAGAGCAACATTTTCACTATGTACGTACGACGCGGCGTACGCGAATCGCAATTAGTTGGGATGAGCGTTTTGTTTTTTGTTATTCCATTTCCCTGTGTTGTGTTGTCTCTTGTCTGTTGTCTACATTGTTGCGTTGTTGGGTGAGGGTGAGATGGGCACTCCACACTGTATGTTACGAGCATATCACCAACAACCACACTGATCGATGATTGTCGCGTGATGTCAAGCGTTCGCCACGATTTGTCATGGATTTGTGTATGGTAAATATTGCAACGATTTGACATTGCGCTAAAATAAATAATTTCAATTAGTTTGAAACGCGTGATACGCTTCGATTGTGTTTGTTTATTGGCTTTGTAATATACGCAAAGAGCTTGCGGGGGTGCATCGAGCGTGATTTCTGTTTGTACCATAAGTCTGTGTGATTTAAACAATTTAAACAATTATTCTAGTTGCAAATTAAGCTTTTGTTTTAATTTTTGCAAAAGTAAATTTTTGTTTTCAATTGACTTAGTTTAATTTTAAAGCAAATTTAATTTTCAATCAAAGCCTCTTCTTTATACATGGTCAACCTGGTTATAAATTTTAATAGAATTTCGCTCAAAAGTTAAAAATTTTCTTATATATTGACTTACCATATTTTATAGCAAATACAAATTTTCTCACAAAATCCTTTTTTTTTATAAACTCACATTCAATAGATAAAATAAATCAATTATTCGCAACGACAAAAGGCATTTCAATTCTGTGCGGATAGCGCAAAAAAAAAAAAAAAAAACGCAAGCGTGTCGCATCGAACACTTCAAGCCCAAAAATCGAATTTCATCAATCATCGCATTAGACACGCACGCGCAAATTTGCTTCCCTTGTGCAATTACGATGATTCTACAATGAAACACGAGACCCTTTTGCCATGCAACACTGTTTATACTCGTAGAACAGTGCAGCTCAACGCAATGCTGCATTGTGATTATTTCGAATGGAATGTGTTCCGCCATTAAGCGGACACGGCGACGGCGATGGCGCTGCAGCACGCGGGACAGCAAACGCATGCAGATTATGGCAGCAGAAATGTCGCAAATGTGGTGATGGCAATTCTGCTGCCGCTGCCGCCGATGCAGCAAACGCTGAGTTATTGTTATTTGCAGCAGCAAACGAGCACTTAAAACCGCGTTGCTGCTGCCGATGCTGCTGCAACTGCAACTGCTACTGCTGCTGCAGTATTCTGGAAACGATGGCCTTTAGTTTAGAGTTCAAAAAGCATTTAGCAATAATTTTTATGTGGCCAATGCGCTGTGCTGCGCATATTGTTGGATATTTGTGGCTCCAGTGAGTGCGCGCCACAACAAAATGCGTTGCGGCATGCAATTCTATTATTCCTGCTGCACATACTCCTATGCATATAAATGTATATGTTTGCAATTACATATGTATGTATATAAATCAAGTTCAAGATTCTAATTGAATTTGTCGATGAGAAATCGAAATTTCGATTTTAAATTTGCCGATAAAATCGAAATTTAACGAAAACAATGAACAATGATTGATTTGTGTGTGCTTTGACAGTGGCATAATTGCCAATGGCCAAAACAAGAAAGTTAAAAACGCAAACTCGATAATTTTGTTAAAACTTTTGCTATAAACTCCAACGTAAATCGTCAGAAAATTTTCAGAAATATAAATCCAAGTACTCATAACTTTAACGAGTTTAAAGCAATTACACTGAATATTCGCATGCGAAATTGTATGGAATAGCATTTTCATTTAAATGTCAATTACATTTTCAATTGAAACAATTATTAAAATTACATATAAAACCACATTTCATATGTAAACTATTTAACAAAGAAAAACAAACAGAATAAACAAAAGAACCGGACGGCACAGGACAGAGCGAGACGGGACGGGATTGTAAAAATGGAGCATTGCAAAATTCAAAATTAAATTGTGTTGCAATTTATTGATTTTTGTATTTATTTATTTATGCCATGCAATAAATTTCAATTACACACATAACCATGCATATACATATACATACATATACTCGTAGAGCTCTGTTGCTGCTGTTGCAACATAAAATCAACTGCTCGCCGCACTTTTTTGTGTGCATGCAATTTCGGGTGTAAAACTTATTTAAAGCACACATTATTGCTGCATAATATGCAAAATTTATAAAATATGTAAATCTAACCACCAGTCCACACGCATTTGCGGTGCGAACTGTATGTAAAGTACTACGTACATACATATATAGCAAAACTATAAAATACAAATTTTGGCAATCTATGCTTTTGTAATATTCTAACAGCAGAGGATGGAGTCCAAATGTGTTGTGGGAATTTCCGCATTCCTGGTATTTATTTGCACAATTCATCAATGGAATTAACTTTTTGCACTTACAGCATTTGCAGCAGTGCAGCATGGAACGACAACAGCAACCGACAATAAAACAAATTGTAGTCATGTTGTAATAAGTACTTTTCGGCAACAGCAATTGCAATTTGTAAGGCAACCAGAAATATATTCAAAGAATGTATTAATTGTTCTTAGATAACTAAAAAAGTTCAAAATACGAGTATATGCCAGAATATGCAATTATAGGCAAAACAGGCAAAAATATGCGCTTAAAGTCAAAATGTGAAATTTCAAGATAAAATTAAAATAACACTTAGATTTAAAATATGTAAAAAAACAATGCAATTATGTGTCAAAATATGCAAAAATATGAAACTATATGAAACTATATGCAAAAATATGCATTTTCAAATGAAGTCTATGTATGCATAAGTATACCATAACTATTTTTGTATAATACACATTCAGTTGAAATTTACAAACCTTCGCTTATTATAAATTACCTTAAAATATAG
The DNA here is from genome assembly GCA_949127995.1 of Suillia variegata. Classification (NCBI taxonomy): domain Eukaryota; kingdom Metazoa; phylum Arthropoda; class Insecta; order Diptera; family Heleomyzidae; genus Suillia; species Suillia variegata. The sequence goes on along the minus strand of OX421846.1, from coordinate 28,664,947 downwards.
GAAAATAATCCTGGATTTCTATATGCATATTTAAAAAAAATATGCATTCAAATATTTTAAGCTGTCCTAACCATTACACATTCGTCTGCCTGCTGCGTAAGACCGAGCATGCATTTTTCCAAACTTGTCTTTGCATATATATGCATATCCTGGTTATCATACGAAATTGCACATTTGCATTTAAATATTTATTTATGCTCTCTAAAGCTCGATAAAGTGTTGATGGAAAATTTCATAATATATTAAACTAAATCAACATTTCCTTTCGGAGACAACAAGCGGCATTTTAATAATCTATACTCGGGCTTTGTTCATTCATTCATTCATTCGTTCATTCGTTCATTCACTCAGAGTTGGCTCAAGTCATTAATATTAATTTGTTTATTATTGTGATTTATGCACAACTAATAAATTTGCATTGTTTGTTGCATTTGTAGAGAGATGTGCTATCATTAAATGCAAATTGAGTTTATCCTGTTATTGTGTGCTTAAGCCGAAGAGTTCTGGCAGTACTCTAATTTAATATTTGAAAATAGAGAAATGATGAACGAAGAGATATCGACCGAAAATCAGTCCATCAGATTTAATTAAAAAATTGTAGTTCCTTAATACAGATAAAGTATTTTTAAGCTATAGTAGTCCAAAAGATTTAAGCATTCTTTATCTGAAATATACTCCAAAAATTGATCAACAGGTCAATGTCGATTTTATTTGAATTTTCATCTTTATAAAATCGTAATCAAATTGTAAACTTACAAATGTTTGTATGTCTAAAAAGAAAAACCACAATACCCAACAATTCGTAGTGCGAAAGAGTGTGTGTAAAAGAACAAAGTAAAACTTAAAAATTTAATTTTCGTGTTCCCAGAACTAATCAGAATTTGTAATAGAATTTTGATTTGGCCTCAGATCGAATGCTGCAAGCAATCGGGAAAGAAATAGAGACAACTACTAGACACCACCACCAACCAACCGACCGACCAACCAATCAAGCAATCCAATAGAAAACTCATCGGCAATGGCAATGGCAACATTTGAAATCGCTCGCCAACAAACCAACTTCATGACGACGCACAGCAGCGACATCGATACATTTCGATTTAGTTGGACTCGAGGTTCATGGCACAAGACAACATACTATAAACATGAAACTTTCGCAGAGAAGAAGGAGAAGAAAATCGAAACAAGCGATTTGAAATCCAAACGAATCCAAAGCTCATTTCAATTTGCACTGAACACTGACTTTGAGCATCGTCCTCCTCATTCGTACCGTCTAGTTGTGGTGCTACCCGAGGCCCCAAAGGGGTAACAAACAACAACATGATGGGGGGCACAGCAAGCACTAGCAAGTATTTAGCTGCATGTCTGCATTATCTCTCGTGCTAAGCTGCAAACCAAAAGCCGAACCAACGCAATCGCAATTGCTCCGTAACTGATTCGCCTTTTTTTTCTGCTCGTTTTAAGGTTTTCTGTGTCCGTATGTGTGTGTGTGTGTGCATTTGCGAATTTTGGCTAGAGCACAAGTCGATGCGGCTTAGAGCTAACCTGCCCAATATTCTTTCCTCTGCACCCACTCCGCTCTGTAGGTCCCTCGCCTTTCGCGTTCTGTGCTGAGCTGTCCGTACCCGACTAAGCTGGCGGAATGCCGCAACTTGTGTTATTGGAATTGCGGTGGATGCTGCGCAGCATTTGATTTTAATGATTTTACTCGGCTGCACTTTTGTGCGGCAGGTAATAGGGTTAAGACTACCAACTGTAATAATTAAGAATCCCAACTGTTTATAATATAACTAAATTTTTTATATTTTAGAACCATTTTATTAATGCTAAATCTCATTTAAAATATTTATAAAATTGTTTAATAATTTTTCTAAATTTGTTAAAAGTTGGCAACTTTATGTTAGTTTCTTTGTGTGTGTTTCGATGCGATTAGGTCCATCAAGCTTAGCGTCAGCAGCTTCTTCTTTTTCTGTCTGTTAGTCGACTCGTCCGCCAGTCTGTCTGTCTGTTTGCACCATTTGCAGCGTCAGTGTTGCCCAGCCAGCATTTCCTTTTGTGGCATTTGTACGTTTTTGTTGTTGTTGTTGCAAAATAGAGATTCCGTTTTTGGTTTTTAATCGATTCGTTTTATTTTATTTTAGTTTAGTTTTGCAATTCACGCGTGCTTCGAAATAGTTTCAAATGGAATAGTTGCAAATGGGAATGCTCAAAAGTGTTTGGTTGATTGATACTCGTAGGTGGTTTCGTTTGGCTATAACGCCTGGCGTATTGATGTTTCAAAATTCAATTGAGCGTTTTCCTCTCGGTCCATTTGTCTTTTTAAATACGTGCGGTAATTTATAAAATTCATTAACCGATTTTTTAATTTAATTCTTTAACTTTGTTTATAGTCACGGTTTTGTATTGTTTTTTACTGGACATGTAACATTAATAAAATTAACTTTGAAATTGCTAATATCGATATTAATAAAGAAAAACACCGATTGTTTGATAAATCAAACAGAAAATCTATCGATATTTTATTTAACATCTACGAAGTTAAATTTTACTCACAATCTTCTAAGATATTTTTTTTTATATGTCTTCCTTTAAGAAGTTATCGCCAACAAACTGTCATTGAGGATGCAAAGTTTGAATTGCTCAAAATAATCGAAAATTAAAAAATCTAATTTGAGAAATTGTATTAAAAATTTAAATATCGTTATATCTGCTTAAAAATAACGATAGCTTAAAAAAATTATGTATTATTGGCGAAAATATCGATTCATCGATATACATCCGAATTTTATAGCGATGCAAAATTTCTTACTTGACGACTATGATTATGAATAAGATTAATCGACGATTATTCGCTATAATTTTTAAATAATTTTTAATATTTCCTACAAGAAGCTTGAATAGTTTGTTTAATTGAGAAAAATACGATGGATATTTTTAAACAATGAAAACATTAAAAAGTTTACGAGATTTAAATTTGGTATTGAAAATCTGCACTTGTAATTTTTATAAGTTCAAATGATGAAAATGGATTCACAATGTTTATTAAAAAAATGGAAACAAATTATTTAGACATGTCTATGTATATAAGTTTTTTTGTTTAATAATATTATTTCCTACTTATTAGATTTTGATTTAATTCAGACATAACAGATTCACCGATTACACCAATTTTTATGACAGAGTGTTAATGTCTGGTATGCTTTTCTGTTAATTGAATAATTATCAAAAGATTTTTTCTTTAATCAGTGATTAAGATTAATCGCTATTAATCGCAAAAATTACTATTAAGCGTGATTACGAATAATCATAGCAATTGTATCAGTAATATTACTGACTCATTTTAACTGCTTTGTATATGTTATTCACACTTGATCATATTGTTTAAGGTCGCGTTAAAAATTCTAATACAACATTTCGAGTTTTTGACTATGAATATTTGGGTTAATATTGACAAAGAATATATTCAATTCATTATATAAATTAACGACATTAAAGCTCTTTAAGAAAAAATTCTATTCGTTTCAATAAATTGATTTCGAGAAGATTATGTTTAACATAAACTTTATGTCAGTTCTTAAATTTGTTGTTGTTTGGTATTAACGATAGTTCTTCACTTTTTAAATTATCATTCTGAAAAAATGTTCAAACATAATTTGCACAGCATTTAAAATTCGATAAGCAGCTGCATAAACAACCAACAAAACAAAAAAAAAAATTACACTTTTAACATAAAATTATCACGTAGCATACGGTCGGAAATATTTTTAGTGAAAACTAACAAAGTATGCACAGGGTTACCAGGTCGACACAAAAACAAAACGCAACCAAACAAAATCAAAATAGAGAAAAAACAAAGCACAACACGAGAGATTAAATCACGTCTCATGTCCAAGCGAAAGAAAAACATTTTCACACAAAACACAACCAGAAAAAAAAATCAAAATGGAAAAACAAAAAGAAAAACTAAAGGGAAAACCGAAGACCAAAAAAAAAACACACTAGCAACATTTGTTTTGCTGTGAAAGTTGTGCCCCACCCCGCCGCCCATCCTACTCCCACCAAACGCCAAATATATAAAAACAAAAACATAGCAAAAAAAAAAAACTGCAATGGCGGCCATGGTAGCGCACAAACGTCAAAAAACTGACATATGTAAACGAATGGTCTCCGCTGGATTGTGCGGACGTTCGTTCGTTCGGATGTGCGATTTGGGATGATGAGGAGCGTTTCAAAGCGGAACAGCTGCGCATATTTGAACTTTTTGCAAAAACAACTACAACAACAACAACAAAAATTACTTAAAAATACAAATTCAGCTAGAAATTTCACTTTCGAAATTGTGTTACTTTAAAATGCGAATTTTTTGTCAGCTTTAAAAATTTTCACTTTACTTTTTTATTAAAGTTTAGTTCTTTGAGAGTTACCGCGCAGAAATCCAATGAAACGAAATTTTAATTAAGTTTTGCAATATTCGAACTAACGCTTAAAGCATTCAATTGCAAACCTTTGAAATATTTATTCTGGCTTAAACGTGTTTATGTGCATTATTAAAGCATTATTTTAGCCAACGAAAAATTGGCCAAATAAATTCAATTTTAATTTATTTTCAATGCAACTGCATTAAAAATTCAATTAACAAAATTTCAAAACGAAAATTCTCCACAAACAAATTTCAATTAAATACTAATCGCGTTGTCCCCCCACCCCCGCCGTACCTCATGCGGCATCGATATCGGAAACCGACTAACGAGAAATTTGTCATTTCTACGCTTGCAATTTAATGCAAATGCAAATATTTATGCATTATAAATTGGCAATTTGCAAAAATATATCCGCAAGTGCTAGAAAACAAATTAACTTAATTAACAAGTAACAACTATACAACAACAACAACAGCAACAACAACAACCATAATAATAACTTGTTTAACGTTTTGTTTATGTTTGTTTGTTGATATTTTTAGATGTTTTTTTAATCGCAAACAAACTCCATTAAAAAGCGACCATTAGCCTAATGCATATTGGCCAGTTTTAATGGCATTAACCCGCATATGTGTACGAGTGTGTGTGTGAGTGTAAATGCCATAAAGCATGCAGCCGCTGGAGCGTTGTAAAATGTTTATCAGTTTAATTAATATGTTCGACATTAATCAGCGAAACACTTTCGGGTGTTAATCAACTTTTCAATAGGGCGTCGCTATGGTAAATGGTTTAAAATGGAAATCGTTTAAAAGCGTTTAGACAAATTCAATTACCATAAAATATTTAAAAAATACAATTTTGTTATTATTAATTCAGTTTATTAAATGCAGAGTAGGATTACTGCCTGACATTTGGGCACATCCACCAATTTTTCATTCAATCAAAGTCTCTCGATGGCCTAGGAAGTTTAAATTTTTACTAGTTTAAACTATCTCAATTTACTTCTACAAATGCTGATGTCAGTAACGTCTCTAGAAGGAGTCAATATTACAATTTATATTATCAAGTGAATTTTAAATAATATTTATAATCCATATCTAGATTGATTAGTTTTATTATATATAGAAAAATTTCTTAAAATTATTCCAAATATCTCATTAGGTGTAGATAGAATTTGATTTCTTTTATCCAACATATAATCCGAGTATTTCTTACTTTTCCACTTAATTTTAAGTGCTTCTTTAAGACTCAGATCAAAGTGTTTTCCAAACAAAAAAACAAGAGAAAACAAACTAAGGTACGTCCACTTCAAACCTCCAACCACTACAAAGGCGCGTCCAATCGCCAACCACCCAAAAAACCACGCGCCGTCCACTGCCGTCGTCGTTGTCGTCGTGGTCGTCGTCAAAACTTGTTGAACCTGACGACTGACCAAAGTTGAAAAATTAGAGCAACACCACGCCTGGCATATGTCCATTGCCAAGTGACAGTTGCTCCGCACATAACATGCATATGTCCAAATGTTTGCACAACACTAGGACATGCGACACGGGACGGCACCGTCGGACAAACATCAGACTACGACAGAACGTCGACGACGACGACGACGACCAGCACGACGCCAGTATTTATTATTATTTTCCATTTAGGACACATTTTTATGCACTAATTAATATTTCATTTATTTATTGCGCCAAAAAGCAGGCAGCGAAAAATTCATTGTTTCTACGAGACATTCCGTGGGTCGTTTGTATGGTAGTCGGTCGGTTGGTCGGTCGGTCGGTTCTCCAAATAATTTCGGACATTTTGTTTGGTATGACTGTCACGTAAATGACCCAAATACTTTGTTGCTGTATATTTAGTTGCGTCATTTTGTGTTGTTGTTCTTGTTGTGATGGAAATGTGCTTTGTTCGAATTTATTAGACATTCTTGCGGGTTCTCATTTTTGTATTTTTCTTTCGTATTTATTCATTATTATTTTTGTTGTTGGGTATTCGTTAGGTATGGCATAGCTGCGCGGCGGTTTATTTGCCTAATAGAAAAATGATGGAGCCGCTGAGGATATTTCATTTTTATGACTATTTCAGCTGAGAAATTTATTAGTAATATTTACACAACAACAATGTTATGTGCTGGCCGCGGTGGTGTCAAATTTATGTTGGCTAATACATACAACAACAATTTATTTGGTTGAGCCTCTGGGATGCCTTATTAAAAATGTGAATTCGTTAGTTTAGTTGCGGAAGCTTGAAGTTCACTGGTTACTTGAGCTTGTGGATATTAAAAGCTAATCAACATTTTTCATTTTAAATAGCTTTTTGATATCCGAAAATTTTAATTAAGCGTTATCCAGCTTAATTATAATTTTTGTGGTTCGAGAAGTTTAAGCTCTCTGTAGATTTAGGCTTCCAAGCTTTTAGCTTTAATAATATCAAATATTTTGGATTCTTCAAGCTAAAATCGTTTGAAAGACATTTTATTTAAGTTCGAAGATGTAACGAGCTTTAAGCTTTATGATTTTAAAAGACTTTTTATTTAAGTTCGAAGATGTAACGAGCTTTAAGCTTTATGATTTTAAAAGACTTAAGCTATTTAAAAGTGTTTCGAAGATTATATGCTTATGTAAGGTCTTAAAAAATCACCTTAAAATTCTGTGAAGTTTATGTATGTGGACTACAAAGCTTTAAAGCTCTCTTTATTTTTTGCTTAAACATTTCCTTGGGCATTAAAGAACTTTTTAACCATAAATATTTTTATTTCAAAAAGGTTGTTGAACAATTTCATTAAAATAAAAAAATCAGTTCACACCAACTCAATCACAAAAAAAAATGAAATTTAAACAACAATCTCAAACCTAAACTTTTGACAGAAATTGAGCACTTAATCACAGTTGATGCTTGATTTCTGAAAGAAAACTCCAAGTCACCAAAGTGTTTTACACGCACTCGACTCACCTCGACTCGCTCAATTCACTCACACCCTGACACATGTGCTGGCTGAATGAAGCTGTCATAAGGTTGACGTTTACATTTCAATTAACGAACAACATAATTGCAGCAACCAAATTACATAATTACACACTTTGGAAGCGCCAAAGAAAAACATGAGATGAACAAAAAACAACAACAACAGCAACAATACGATGGTGACGTGACGCATGCGCGCGCAGGTGTTGCTCAAGTGTCAAAAAGTTAAAAACCGCTCAAGAAATTAAAAGTAAAATACAATAAAAAGGCGCAATATCGCGCCAAAAGTGAAGCTGTCATGGCGGCATCATAGCGCTGCATTTAGAAGTGAGTGAGTGAGCGGATACGATACACACACTCACACACATAAACACAATTGTAAACACACACATACAGAGTTTAAAGTGCCCTGCGCTGCGCTTTGATATCTGAAATTTATAAAAATTTTAAAATGCCATTAAATGTCAAAGGAAACATGAGGCCCGGCTCGGCTCGGCCCGGCTGCTACAAATGAAATTACACACTACACTCGTATTTGCGCTTTAAATAAAAGACTTTTTTGTGTTGGCTCATTTCAGTCGACATACATACATTGTATGTATATTGTGTTATATTTTTGTAGTGTACAAAAACATATGCCAAATCGATTGAGTAACAATTTCTTTAATGTTTTCCAATTTACAGCTGCAAAATTTAATTTTGTAAACTTTTCGTACATTTTGAGAGCGTAAAAGGGAAACAAATTATATATATTTAATATATACATTTTTTAACAAAAAAATTTGAATAATTTCAAAGTGAAGTTACTTAAAATGAACTGAGCTTTTACAAGGAAAGAAAAATTAATCAATTCAATTAATTTTCAACTGAAACTCCATCTACAGCCATTTTAATCAATTGAGTTAACAGCGGTAATTGAAAATAAAAGTTGTATTGCACGCAAATACTTGATGACTTATTTTGAAGCTAGAAAAAATGTGATGCTTGCCAGGAATCAAACATGAGACTGCTGCGTCAGAGGCGAGAGTAGTGAGGCTGAGTCACTGCAGCACAATACCGGTCGATTATTTTGTACATAAAAGTTTTCGAAGCTGAGAAGCAACGACACAACTCAGCAAAAACAATTTATTAAAAGAAATTTTAATTATTAATTATATTCAAGACTTTCGCTTAGTTAACAACTATTTTGATAATAAAATCGATAGCTTTTTAATTTTTAAAGACTCATGGCCCAAAATTGTTTACAATTATTTCCAAACGGCAACAATAAATACCTTTAAAAATCTACTTTAAATGACAATATTTTCTAACAGAAAATTTTCTTTCTCTTCCAGGTAAATCCAAAATCCAACAAAATACATTGAGCAAAATTGAAATGCAATTTCTTGCCTCATGGTAAATAAAGAAATAATATAAGAAACTTTTTCACATTATACAACTGAAACGAATATGCAATTTTTCATTACAAAACAAAAAGCTTTTGCGAAACTGAATGAAAATTTATTTTTCTAAAATACGTTGGCCAAAACTTATTCGAAAATGCAACAAAGTTATATACGAGTATGTATGTATAAACTTTCAAGCAGTTACCTATATAGTTGCAATATGAAAAATGACTCAAGTAGGACTCAAAATTAAAAAAATAAGCAAACAAAAAATTGTCTACCAATTTTAATATCTCGATTAAGCGTTTAGAATGCGTTACGCTTATTAGACACTAATAACTGAAATAGGGCGGGGTGACCCTTTGAGATTATGAGCCATAAAATACGACAAGAAGACAAAATAAAACTAACAAACCGCCGCCATAAGTAAACACTTTGCCCCGAAGACGAACGCTAAAAGATAACCCCAAACAAAATAAAGTAAGAAAAAAATATTTACATTTTATGACGGCAGCGATACGAGAAGGAAGCGAGACGAGGCGAGACGAGACGACGCGCGGCAATTTTCGTGGTCATTTAATCATATTTTCAAAACAATTTCATGCAGTTTTATTTATTTTTATGGTTTATGGTTGTAGTGGTATTTTTATGGCCGGGCTTTCCTTCGCATTTCCTTTGGCAGTTGCGGCGGCGTTATGGAAACGTTAAGAAATGTCCGCTTTTTCGGCTGTAAAAAATCAATAAAAATACGAACATTCTTTGGACTTGGCCATTGTCGCGCGCGCGCGCTCGCTAATGCAAGAATGTAAAATTACTTTTATTATTAGTTTTATTAGAAGCGTGTGGGGGGCGGGCGGCGCCATTGGCGGTAATAAAAATAAAATAAAAGTAAAATGGAAAATAAAGAAAAACGTGAAAAGTGATATTTTAATGTGTTGCACGATGATAGAGACATATAAATATGATATGGCCGAAGACAATGGCAGACAATCGGCAATTTTTTATGGTTTTATGGTTTTCTAAAGAATCGCTCTGAAAACGCATAAAAACGCTTACTACTTTGAGAGGAACAAATTTGCTGTAGACAAATAAATAAATATTTACATATTTTTTCAAAGTTTAACCAAATTGGAGGACCTATTTTAGATTATCTTTCCTTCTCCTTTTTTTTCTTCTCGACTCCACATTGTATTGCACCAACATATATGGCGGGTTCTTCAGTTTGAAGTCGATTCCAAACGGCAGATCAAGATGATCCAAAGGCCGACGGTGGAATAGATGAAGTTTAATTTTTACCTTGCTCGGATAAGAATTAAATCTGAGCATTCTCAGTAGTCAAACGTACTAAAACTAGTCAAACGTTTTTTATTTTTTACCCAAAAAAATTTTAAAAAATTACACATACTCGTACATATAAAAAGGACATCTTAAATTCTACAGAGTTTTGTTCCACAGTTTACAGTGACGGTAAACTTAAGTGTTCAATTTATTTTACACTGTCAAATGTATTTCAGCCTCCACGATTTGCTCAATTTAAGATTTTATTTTTCACCCAGTCGAACTCAAACTCGAACTCAACCTCAACTTCAACCACTCCAGCCTTTGTCTTTAATGTTTTTTGCTGCACTGCTTTACGAACTTACACTTTGCTTTGCAAACGAACTTGCCACATGAATAGAATAAAATTCAAGTAAACAAAATAAAACAAACAAGAACAAGAACAGCAACAAAACAAAACAAAAACGAGAAATAAAAAATCTCGTAAAAATACAAGTTCAAAATTTTGATTTTTGTGCTGCTGGCGTCGAGACGCGTCGCAATCGCGTCGCGTCATGCGGCGCCAAATGTCACGTTCTTCACGTCGTCGTCGTCGTCGTCGTTTATTTGTCGGCAGACATGCGGCTAGACCGGGCTCTCTAACCTTGTCGCACGTCGAATTTGTTTTACGCCTTCTGCAGCATCACCTGCTCCTCCTACTTCTCGCCTACTCCCACTCCCACTCCTGCTCCTCTCTGTTGTTGTGCTGCTTCTTCGCATTTTGGTCCTCGACGAGAAGGTCGAGCGAGAGAATGATGCTGACGTCCGCGTTGTTGTAAGGTTAGAATTTTTGCTTACTTGCTTTCTAACGCTTTAGTGCTGCCAGACAGTTGAAAATAAAGCAAGCTGCTGTCGCACACAGTAGCCGTCATAATAATAAAGCCACGAACGTGCAGTTGTCCGTCTTCTTCTACGACTTCTTCCGACTGCTTCTGCAACTTCGTGAAATGTGCTGGCGTTGCAGAAAGTTTATTTTTGCTGTATTTTTTTTTTTTGCGTAGCTCGTCTATGCGGCTGATGGGTGGATTTTTCTCCGTCGTTGTTGCTGTTGTTTTTGTTGTTGTTGTTGTTGTTTGTTTCAGGCGTTGAAACTGTTGTTGAATTATGTACGAGAATTCTTCTTTTGTTTTTCGTCATGTCGCTGAAAAAGCTTTCAATTGAATTAAAGACTTTTTTTTCGTTGGTTGGTTGTTTGGTTTGGAGTGAGAACTGACGACGCCACGAAGAGTGACCAATGAAGAAGTCTGATGCACAAAAGTTGAGCGAATGTGGGAGCCACTTTAATTGTTGAAATTAGGCAACGCGTAGTTAAATGAAAACAGTTTTACTAACTCATTTGGTAGTTAATTTTATTAAGCTTATTAGAACTTTTACATACATAATCAATAGTAATCAAAGTTCAAGTCTGTTTGTATGTTAGTTTGTTTATTTGTTTGTGGTCGGATCACGCTCAAACTAGTAAACAGATTTTCATAAAACTTTGGTACGAATATATTTTGACATAGCAAATACATATACATACATATATACATCTTTACATCTATATCGGGTGCCCACTTTTTTTTAAGTAAAGCCTTCAGTTTCACTTTTTAGTTCCAAATTTACAAACTAGCTCCATGAAAATTTAATATCCAAAATAAATAAACGAAAATTACATACATATATCCAACCTTACAGATTCCGGTTGAATCGCTCACAAAAATAGTCAATTAAATTTTTAATGGCATCTCAATGCCACTTTCCATGCTGTCATTTTGTATTTTTTTATTTATCTTTTGCGTTGTTCGACGTTGTTCTTAAACAGTTTTTTGCTTACAATTAAAAGCAGTAATTGGAGCAGCACACAGCGTCATCATATTAAAATGTTAAGTTTACTCGCCGACAAAAAATTACAAAAAAAAAAAAGAAACAACAACACACACTTGCCACTACCAACCACCACCACCAAGACCACTTTCACACACCGCCACTCACAAACACGCACACGCATATATACACACACACAAACTCGTAAATGTGGTCTGCAATAAATTAAGTTAACTTTCAGCTCCAACTGCTGCTGCTGCTGCTGTTATCCTGGCTGCTGAGGCGTCCGTCGTCCTGCTGAAACGCTGTTTCGCATCTTCATCACTCGAGTAGTTTGCAGCTGTTTGCAGTACAAAAATACAAACGTAGTAAAACAAAAAATAACTACAACCGGAAATAAATGAAAACTTAAGTTTTTCAACGCCACTTACAAGTTCGTTTAACTCGAGGAGATATATGCTTTTTTAAACGTTTCAATGTACGAGTACAAAGCATAAAGACTTGATTTTATATTTGCTTAATTAATGGCTGTAAGCAGACGAAAATTAGCACAGAGCTTCACGAGGTTTTGATGACCAATGTTTGCTTAAATTAATTTTGCTAAATTTTGTCAAAAAAATCATGTAAAATTAACATGAAATTTAGATTTTTCAGGTTAACACTTTTCAACGCTTTTCGTTAACGTTAACTTTTAAACTAGATTAGCGAGTTAAACTAAACAAATTTAAGTTTTAAGTTAACTTTTCTCGAATTAACGAAGTTAACTGCGTTATTATAGGTGGGCATCGTTACCAATGGTTGGTAGTATATGTAGGTACATATAACCAAGACAAACTTATGTTAAAAACTATCTTAAAAAAATTGTTAACATTATTAACAAGATAATTGAGCATTTCTTATACAATCGGAACGATTAAGAATTGTCTTATCACAAATTTATTTGACTATTTTACTAATTTCCACTTTAAGTACCGAAGTAATTTCTATAATTTTCCCTAATGGATGTCTTAGCAAGCTATATCTTTGAAGTGCAGATCTAACAGCTAAAATCTTTCGGAAATTAAATTATTTTCGTAGCAATTTGATGACTTATTTGCAACATTTCAAAACGCTTCAATTACGCGCCGCCCCTTTATACGCGCGGCAGCGGCCTCATAACTGCCTAATGCATTCTTAATTAGCATCATCGTCGTCGTCGTCATCGTCGTCGCTGCACTTGATGTCTGACAGATTCAATGGCAACACTGTAAAGTGCGCCACTTCCGATGGCAGCGCTTCCTGTGCACACAGACAGTCGCACTCGCTGCCTGCCTGCCTGCCATAAATGTTGTGTGCTATGTTGCATATTGCATTCGCAGCAGCACAAAACATTAAACAGCGCTTATCGTAAGTAATGCGCTGGCAAACAAACAATAACAAACAGTTTAGCCCCGAGCAATGTTGTCATTTTCTTCTTCTTCTTCTTCTTTATTTTTCCTCATTTCTTTTTTAAAGCCTTCGAAACACAAACACATACAAATACTCCACTTTAAAAAATATTTCATTATTATTTTCATATTTTTCCGCTGCTCGTGCATTAATACAACAACAACAACAAAAAGTAAAGAAAAATGTGTGCCGCAGGCAAATTATAGACGGAAAAAAAATGTATGTATGATGAAAATAACCCGCATCCAGCGGCGTCCCACAAACCCGCCGCCAGCAGAGGAGCTGCTCAAGTGTTGCGCTATATGACTGCTTATTAATAATTGTGTTGTTGTGTGTGCGTGTGTGTGTGTGCTGTATGAGTATATGTATTTTTGTTGCGGCTGTTAAATTTTTAATGCCGTATTAATGTTTATGCCGCACTTAACGTTTCGTTTGGGGATCTTTTCGCTCATGTACTTAAAATAAATTACTTTTGCGCCCGCCGCTGTAAAAGAAAATGAAGCGCGCACTGAACGCGGCGTCGCTTGGGTTTGACCCTTAGGTTTTTCGGTTTGGAATGCTACTTTAATTTTTATGGAAATTCTGTGATTTTTGCTTGGTTTTTCGGATTTCGTTTTAGCGCGCGCTCACTTTCGTTTTCTTCTTTCTTTGCTGTTCCATTTTTCCTTTTTGTTTTTGTTTCCTCTAATTCAATTTCGATATTTTCTTACATGCTAAACGTGTGCTTGTAACTAAAATACCCAGTGGCAACACTGGCTGGATTTGATTTATTTTGTATTTATACACATAAAAAAATTAAAGTAATACTGCATAAACTGAAGAGTCATTAAATAAAATTTAGTTACCATTTTTAAATAAAGTTTTTACTCTCTTAGGCCTAAAACAAAACTTCTTTGGTAGTGAAAATTTTCATTAAATTTTTTATTGTTTAACTTATTTTCGCTTTAAAATATTATAAATTAATTATCTTAAGTGTAAGAATTTTTGTAATTGTTTTAGAACTGAAACGATACTTTTTAAAAGTAAAAGTGTTGCTCCTCGAGATGGATGGGGAATAGTACATGCAACATTTCGCGCATGATATGGCCACAACTGAATCTAATACGCTCAATCGATCAAATTTCTCTAAGTTGGTCTCAAATTAACACAATAGTAGGCGTTCTAATAGGACACTGTATCATAGGTACTCAAGCAAGGAGATAAGGGATTTTCTCAAAAGGCTAATGTAGAAGCTTTAGAGATCTCATTTGTACATATCCCGCTTTGGCTAATAAACGATATATTCGAGTACATCTGGGCAAGCATTTCTTTGTAGGCCTAGTAGATATATCTGAATCGTATATAAATAATATTCTTCATTTCACAAATAGTCCGGGATGGTTCAGTTAGCGGCGTAACTCATATACCGCAGGGCATCACAAAGCTTGCATATAGCATTTATTATGACTAAAACGAAATTTGAACATACATTTTTTTAAATACAAAAAATTTCATTTTGAATTTGATAAAAATTGATAGTAAGACTTTTTTTATGGTTTTTAATCTTTACAATGTTAGCTTTTCTTTTTATAAGCAGCTTAAAGATTTTTTTCTCATTAGTATCTTCCTACTTTAACCTACTTTTGTCTATAAAGTTAATTTTTTTTAAATGTTATTGAAGTTCTTAAATGGCTCAAAGTTTGCGATTTTTGGTAGTACCCTTAAACCGCAATGAATACTTTAAGATGGGATTTACGAATTTCCTTGAGTGTAGTTTGTTGTTGTTGCTATTGCATTTATGCTGATGTCGGCATTACTTCAAGCGCCGCCTCGCCTCCTCTTTACGGCTTCGCCTAAAATCCCTTTTCATAATAATTTCGCACAATTTTCGTATTCGTTTTCTTTCTAAACTTTTGCTTTTATCAGTTTCTTTTTTTTTTTTTGTAAATTTTCGTATAATATTTTCTTCTTCTTTTTTTTTATTTTCTTTATGGCCCGGGTTGGAGTTTCGGGTATCTTGTGGCATGACTGAGTATCGGAGTCGTGTGGTGTGGTATGGGCATGCAATAATAAAATTCCAAAGATTCGCCACAGCCGCATCGAATTTTCGTTTTGGCTGAGATTGAAGCAAAGAATTCCTCGGTGGATTTCGACACATGCTCCATTATTAGTTTAGATTTGGACAGGGATTTATTTATGGTATAGATAGATAGATACTTACACTAACTTGTATTTGTGCGTGTATGTGTCTGTGTGTGTGTGCGTTTATGTATATATGCATATGTGTGCGCTCGGGTGTAGATTATTACTTCGGCAAGCCTTGTGGCTAGATTTTGGCATCTCTTTTTTCTCTTCGAGCAGCTTCGCTTTTGTTGGCATCAAAGCGTATCCTTTTCTTTATTTCATGCCGCATTCAACAAGTCTTTTGAATGTTGGCTTTAAGATGTGGCTACGAACTTGTGGCGTTTGTACTTTTATTAACTTTTGGTTGAGCTGATTAATTTTCAAGGGCTCTTAAAGAAAGAGTTTTTAAGTTTTCATACTCGGGCAGCTTTGTAAATTTTGGGAATGTGAGCGACAAGGAAATAGGAATAGTCGAATAGGAAATTATTTGTTACCATTATTTTTTATTGTAAGAACTAAGAAACTGATTTCTCACTAACACCTCATAAAAACTAGGGCTGTCGGATAAATTTTCTCAAAAAAGAACAATTTCAAAATTTAATTCACTATTAAAGCCATTTATTGCATTCGGGCCAAAACTCACGTGCAGTCATTTACAGACCATAAAACTCGCTCATAATTGTTAGACTTTACAACAACAAAAACACACACAGCACACATCACACAGTCACATATGTGCTGCACACATTTTTCGCACACATGTGCGCGTGTTGCTGCAGGATATCCGCCGAAAGGGGGATAGCAAAAGAAAAAAAAAAAACCAGCAAGAACAACAACAACAAAATGCACGTTTTATAGGTGAGCATAGGAGCAACGCTGATGTTACCAAAAATGCTTTTATTGATTTTTATGGCCAACAAAATAGCAATTTTGTAGCCACATAAACGTAGCAAAATACAATAACAAAAATGTAATACAAAAATGTGCTAAAAGGACACAAAGTTCGTTCGTTCGTTCGTTGGTTCATTCGTTGGTTCATTTGTTCATTTGTGCTTCGCTGTTGGTGGCTGCTGTTGGAATTTTTAATTTCTTGGTATTAGGTTTTTTTTTTTTAATTTTTTTTTCGATGCCAGAATTGCGCTAAGAACGAAAGAAAAAAAAGAGCGAAAAAAAGTAACAACACACATTTACGCCTTTTTCACATGTGTGTGCGCCACCGGCATTAGGTGGCGCACTGCTTGTGTGCGGGACAGCTGCCGGGCTACAATTTGATTACTTCTCATAAAAATATGAGCAGCGTATTTGTTTATTTTTTTCTACTATTTTTTTTTATATTTTTTCCTATTTTATGAGTCTTTCATAGACACAAACAACATCTGCATGCCATAAAAATGCAAAAATTCTCAAATTTTTTCCAGCTTTATTCGCTGTTGTTGTTATTGTTTATTTAAAGATGCTTAAGTGATTAGAATGAAATAATGACGCTTAAATGTGCTTTTGTGCAACACCTTTTCAAAAGTGTTTATTTCGAGTTAGATACTTGTCAGTACGGAAACTTTAAACATGCATTCAAGATGGTTTTAAGTTTGAAGATGTATTTTTTTAATAGTTTTTACTATACTAAAATTTTCCTTTGATATTGTGTAATGAAGATTTGATAAGAAACTCTCATTTTCGTTCGGTGTACTCGTATATGAGAAAAAGTTAACTTATCAAAAAGAAAAGTTGAATCCTTTCGATGCGTTTACACAAAATAGTTTAACTGCAATAAAAACGTATGCTAAAACTTTACAAAAGCGTTGGCCAAATGGGTTTTTTTTAATTAAATCAAAACGAGTTTGGATAAAAACTTCCTTAGCCAGAGAACGACCACAACAAAAAAGGTTTTGAAAGGGTCGAAACACAAAAGCGTCGTCGTCGTCGTGATTGCAAATAACTTCAAACCCAACTAGTCTACTCAAAACGGCAACAGACATGGCAGCACACGAGTATGGTACTCGCTCGGTGTATAGCACTCGGTGTGCGCTGTCTGCCTGAGAACCCTTTTTTTGTGCCTTTGTGCCAAAATTACCAAACGGAAACCCACAAAATTAACTCATTCTCCTACATAAACGACAAATTATTGGCTTCCTTAGCAGCACATTTACATGTACACAGGCAGACTTGCATTTGAACATAACATATCCACATATACACGCGTACACTTTTATTTGTATAAATGCCGGCGTGTGCAAGTATGTGTGAAATTTGTTTGCGAATGTGTTTTTGGTATGAAATTCACTTGATTGCGCAAATGTTCATTGAGCTAATTTGATTTCTCATATTCCACATACACACACTAACATACTCGTGCACACGATGACAAACAACAAATGAAACGGGAGTTGTTAAAGTAAGAACAAGAGTAAATTAAAAAGAAAAATAACAAAACAAAAAATAAATAAATATTTAAGGGAACGTTCAAAAGTTTGCAGCGATTCAAATTTCATGTTTTCATGGTTTTAACCCATTCAAGACCAACTATTTTTGAGTCTAAATGAATTATAATTTTAACTAAAAAAATACAGGTACACTATAGAAGCCAAAACGTAGAACAATTGAAAAATTGTTTCTCATGGTTTAAAATTTCGTTTTTAAAATTTGCAGAATAATGCAAAGGATTTAAAAATTTAGTTTAACACTACAAAAAGATATTGGCTTAAAGATTATGGCTCTAATACGATGTACCAGAAACAAAGATATAAACATGTTCGACTTAAAAAGAAGATATGTTCTAAATTCTAAAGAATTCAATGTTTAACCTCTTTAATGGACATGCTTAAAAATTTTGATATTATTCTCAGGATGAAGGTCCTCTTAGTTGGACAACTCGAAATGAAGTTACTCTTCTATGGTCAGATACAAGTTTCATTCTCTCTTTATGTGAAGTTGTTTTCTAAAGCATGTTAGAATTATGCACTGCGAAACCAAAAACTAAAATAAACCAAAAAATAAAAATAAACTAAAAATTAGAATATGTTTTTTAGCCTTAATCAAAGTCCATAATAAAAACATGTTAGCGCGTCATAAAGGGTTAAAGGCACGTCAACCAGACGACGACAATTTTTTAGTGTCTGTCCAAATATACGCACTACTATGAACAAAAAAAGAACACTTTAAAGAAGCCTTTTACCGCTGAGAGCAGAAAGCCACTAAATGCTGCACCAACAACAACACCAACAAAGAAATACGCACTTTTGCACCGAAATAAACGCACAGTTGCAAAAAAGAAAACAAAAAAAAAGAGGAGGAAAGTATTAAATTACGTAATTCACTCGCATTTTCATATATTTTTACTGCTTCTCGGGATATTAAATGCGTATATTATAATAGTATGTGTGTATTTAATGCATTAAGTATATACATTATGTGCTTAAGTAGTACATATATGCGTGCGAAGGTGCGTGCGTGTGTGCTTTTCCATACGTATAAATATACGTATGTATATTTGTATGTATATAAATATGTATATACATATCGTATCTTGGCTGTGAATGCCGTACAATAGACATAAATGCCTGCATTAGGTCACTTAACCGCAATGGCGCTATTGTGACCATATTATGTACTAAAGAGCGCCCCTTACGGACATCGTCGTCCATAATAATAATAATATTGTATTCATTGTTATGTTGTGACAACAGACAGACAGATAGACAGACGGAGAGACAGACCGACTGAGTGACTGACTAATTGACTGACATTGCTCTATATTACTTAGGTGACATTTACGTTGCACTTTACATGAATTATAATTAATTTGCGTAATAACAGTCAATGGGATTAGAGGAGGCGTGTGCTTCGGTTGTCTTCTCCTATTCTAGTGGAAAATGTACACAAAAGCCAAACTGGACTATCATTCTAATACACACGCATAAATGCTGTTATTATCGATTAGTAAATTGTCTTTGTTGGTTAAAGGGAACGCTTTGGAAGAACAGAATTGTTATAATAAATTCATTTAATAATTTCAATTCAATTTTATTATCATTATTGTACATTTTATTAATAAATTTATTTTGAAAAATCTCTTCATTAGAGATTTCAATAAAAAGATCAATAAAAAGTGAAGATTTATGTTAAATTACTAAAAATTATTCCGACTACACTTGTGGTTATTTTAACTGCATTATGAAGTTGTGTTAACTGTTGAAAGTATAACTACAATCTTAAAAATAACTGCATTTGTCATATCAAATATTTACTATAGACTGTTAAAATATCTGCTAAGACGGTTAAAATAGTTACATTAGTTATTTCCTATAGACTGTTAAAATAACTGCTTAGACGATTAAAATAACTAAAAAAATTGTTAAAATAACTGCATTAGTCATTTAAAAAATTTACTATAGACTGTTAAAATAATAACATTGGATAATTCCTAAAGACTGTTAAAATAACTGCTTATTCGATCAAAATCACTGCTACAGACTGTTAAAATAACTGCGATATACGGTTAAAACAACTGCTAAGGCGGATTAAATAATTGTATTAGTTGTGTAAAATAACTGCTACAGACTGTTAAAATACGGTTAAAACAACTGCAATAGCAAAATTCCTGCTAAAACTCCAAATAACTACACAATTTTACTCCCAACATTGTCTGGGTGTAAATTCTTAATATTGCACAAATTTAAATACGAAATTCAAAAGCAATAAATCGCACCCAAAAGCAATTAATCAATCATTTGAGCGAAACTTGAGGCACCACTGGCTGCACACTGAATTTCATTTATTATGCCCCCAAAAAAACTGTTTCAATTCATGCCCTTTTGTGCCCGGTTCTCTTTTTTTTTTTTGTTGTTGTTGCTATTTTGAACTCATATCAATTTCATTGTTAACTTTGAATGGCGCCACATTTGAATGTTTGTTGTCTCGTTTAATTTTTTTCTCTTATGAATTTTTCAAGATTTTCAAATAGATGTCAGAAGAAAAAAAAAGAATGCAATAAAATTGACATTTTAACGATTGCGTGTCCATAAAGAAATTAATGGCGCCAACTAGACAAAGGAAACAAAAACAACAAATATGAATGAAGGCAATTTTTTGCTGGACATGTAAAATAGAAAATAAAAAATGGATCAATAAAGCAAACAAGTTACAACATATAAAAAGTTGGTTAATTGTTGCTAACTGTTGTTAAAGTTATATCTTATTTAATATTTATATATATAGTGAAACAATTTGTCATCAATGTCAGACATTTTCAATATACTATAAATAAAACTGGCATAAAACAATTTTTCAGCATTTAAACTTTGTTCAAAGTAAAATCGATATTCAATATTTTGCCAAAATGTCTTTAATACTCGAACCATAGGAAAAAACCGCCTTTACCCTGAGCTGACTGCGGCGGCTCGCCTTGGTATAGCCAATTTTTAAACTTGGGTGACAAGCGCATATATCCCATAAATTGTATTTTATCCTTTTCCACCATACGCACCGCAACCGCAAAGTTTATATAATACGATGTTGCTTCTTTTTTCTTCTTCTGTTTTTTTTTGTATATGTGCACAGGCCACATCCTTATTTCAATAGCAACAAAGAATCTGCTTCGCCGCCCTTTAAACATACGTGACCGCAAAAAGTAAGTAAAATTTGTCAATTGGCAACACTGGCTCGGCGTTTTGCCCGCGCGCACTTACAGTTTGCATTTTAGGGCTGGCTGGAGTAGCAAATAATTGAAAAAAATTTAATATATTTTTTGTTCAATTTAGACAAGAGTTAAAGAAATATTTTGAGTTTTTATAAAAAACTAGCGAATGCCCGGCATGCGTTGCAATGCCACTACAAAAAAGAAAATGTTTGTTTTTGAATTTTTTAATTTATATATGGAGAAGATTAGTTAGCGGAACTTCCAGGTACTCCCCGTTAGTTAGCGGTACTTTCCGGTACTCCCCGTTGTAGCGATTCTGAGTTACGGAGGTGGGCGTTAAATTGACCAAACCACACCCATTTTTGATGAAGTTGTCGACAATAACCATTTAATATTAGATACATTTTTTTTTAAAGCAATTGAATATTTTCCTTTTTTTAAAAGTGGGCGTTAAATTGACTCTACCACGCCCATTCAACAGAGAAGTTGCGGACAGTGTCTATACAAACTCAGATATCTAATTTCAGTTTTTAAATAGCAATGTTAGAACTGCTCGAATACATTACTTTTAAATGCATCCCTGATGCGGTTATCATATTCCTTTCGCCATTATTTTTTTTTTGGTCCTATTTTTCTATTTGTACAATATTTTTTGCATACTTTTTCTCTTCGCAGTTCTTGCAACATTTCCCAATTGCGTAATAAATTCAAAAATGAATAACGCACGTTTTCTTGCGGTCGTCTGTTTTTTCTTCTCTGTTTTTTCTATTCTCCTCCTTTTTTTTATTCTCCTTTTTTTATTCGTTACATATACTCTTACATATACATATACATATACATGTACATTTTTTATTTTTATTTTTCGCTTAACCCGCATTGGGAATATTTATTCTTGCTTGGCTTGTGGCAAGTGGCTAAATTTGCAAACGTCTTTCATTTTATTACATTTTATGGCAAATACGAGGAATGTGAACCCTTTTCCCTCTTTCACATTTTTTCGTTTATTTTTTATTCATTGTGTTTTTTTCTTTTTTCTCGGTCTCTGCTTCATATTAAACGCATCGAGCTGGATCAACTTCAATATCTAATATTTTTTCGCACTCTCTCTGCCTCCCTTAGCCACTTGTCGTCGGTGTTGCCGTACTTTTTATGATACTTTTGGATTTTTTGTGTCGATTTCTTTTTTATGCCATGACGCCGCCATCACACTCAAAGCAATTCATTTGCGATATTAGTAAAAATTGTTCATAGCCAGTGCAGAGTTTTTTCTTTTTTTTCTACTCTGCTTTAGTCCATGTTGCAAGTACTTTGGATGTGGATGGGTGGGGTTTGGAAGCGGTGGGTGCTCTGCCATTGTTTTGGCACAGCACAACAACACTGTCACTGTCATTTTCTACATTATTAAACGCTCGTTTATGTTGATGTATGTTATGTTTTGTTGGCGTACAACATCATGTTTTATCATCACCCAAACAGGCGATTTTATATTGTTGTCGCTGTGTTTGTGTTTTTTGTTGTTGTTCCTTTATCTGACGTCTGTGGCGAAAATTTCAGTGCGAAATTATTGCGAGGACATTCATCGCAATGAAGATAAATTGCCCGCCATAAGAATTTCAAATTTCTGCAACGTTTTGTGGCAGAGCAATCGTTTGGTTTTACTATTGGACATTTCTGCTTTAGTTTTTTCAGCAATTTGAAATGTTGCCAAAAGCAGCGATAATGATAACTTATGTTAATAATTTTAAAACATGCGCCACAAATCATATATTTCCCTTTTATATACTATATTTAAGAATATTTTTCGAACATTCCAAAGAGTCTTAAAATCACAAATTCCAAACTTCAACTAAATCAAATTTATCCCTTCTCGTACCGTGTGACCCTGTGAACTCGTTTAAACTATAAAATAAAATTGACTGAAGGCATTTTTTTTTCATTTTCACTTTTGTTGTTGTTGTTGTTGTATTATTTATTGTTTAAAGTGGGCACTTTAATGACGCACTTGAAGAGTCGCGGCACTGTTTAATGTTGGACCACAATACGTGCTGCCGGCGGCGGGCATATAAATGTGATGTGCTCTAGAAACGCTCAGGGAATATTTACTTATTTATTTTTTTCTCAAGCAGCAGCAGCGGCACTTGAAATATTCTACACATACATATACATTTATATACATACTATATAAAGGAATAACAAAAAAAACGCCGCACATTAAAATACACTTAATAAATTAGCAGCGATATGAAAAAGATTTGAGCTGCGGCTTTTGGATTAAAGCAAATTTTTGTTATGAAATGCCAACTCTTTTTTATAAAGTAAAAAGTTCACTTTTTGTTTATTGAAATTTACTAGAAATGTGACGATTTTATTAATTTGTTTAATGCATTAAGCAGTTCATTAGCATTTCATTAACATTAAAAAGTAGTGAAATTGAAATGCACACTTCATTATAATTGAGAAAAGTATTGAAAAATTTAAATTCTATTAATTATAATTGAAACAATCAAATGTATTGAAATGTTTTAAAAGTATATTTCATCAAATGGAAAGTAACGTAAATTTTAATTTTTGAATGTATATTTTCAATGAAATCTTAATTTCTCTAGCATTAGAATTGACTCTTTTTTTTGTGTGGAAAAGCCTAAAATTCGTTTTGCTGGAATAGAAAGAATTTGATAAGAAATAAATCTGAAAACTATGTGAAAACTCCTTTATTTTAGTCCTATTAATCGTAATTATGATGAATTTTTCATATTAAATGTAATCTTCATTCCATTACCATTACTTTTAAAATTCTAATGTAATATCCATTTCATATTAAATGTCTTTTAAATGAAGTATCAATTACTTTTATTGGATCTTCTCTTATAAATAGAGACTAACAATAAGTTCACAAATCTTAAAATTAAATCTTAACTAACAGATCTTTTATTTTGACTACATATGGGATGCATGGCCCTGAGGCTCATCGCTGGGTTGGTAAATCATTGCGACTGAGACCGGATTGGCAGCACAGCCTTATAAGACCACGCGCGAGGTGGTTAGGGTGCGGTAAGAGCTTGCTAAAGTAGTTTTCATTATGTTCTACTATTGTATCCCTGACTGGTAGAATATTTAGATCGCTCTGTATGTTTACCTTTCGATCGTACCACGGTGACCCGCTAATGGTTCTCAAAATGAGGAAGTATTGATAATCCTTCTGGACTAATACTGCAAAGAATATCAGGTGATAAGATTTAAAAAAATTTACTTCTCCTTAGTTAAATGTCTTTCATACTTTTGATATCAACTGAAGATTATTTTGTCTTCTTTTTTCATTCAAATATAACTAAAAAAAAATTAATAAATTTTGAAACAAAAGCAAATACAAATAATTGAGGAATTTTTTGCAATTAGCCAATAAATTCGGTATTAAGTGCAATTTTAGACATGCTTATTCGGTTATTAAACAGGCTCGAATGTTATGACTTCTCAAGCGCAAATAACTCAAAAAACTTTGGTCATTCGGTCAGATTTTACGATGCGGTCACATAATCCAAAAGAAAAACGGAAAAGAAAAAGTAAAAATTACTCACAAACAAACAAAAAACGTACAAAATACGTTTCCAATAGGATTACGCTTATGGAATTATCTGTTAATGTGTCGAGCGGTTTTATTTGAGTTTTCTGAACTTTTTCCTTGTCAGCAATCGACGACAACAACAACAACAATGACAATAACAACAAACAACACATTTCTCAAATATCGAACCTAAATGGAATCATTTTTATTTATGTCGCAAGTTATGGCGGCTTAAGATGCGTATCCGTATCTTTTGGGTTGCTCTTACAGCCGCTGTTACATTTGTTGTTGTTGTTGTTGTTGTTGTTGTTGTTGTCCGTTTACTATATTTCGTCTATTGCCGCCGCCCAAAATCGTCTTAATCATAAAATATTAGGGTTAAGCGGTTTTCTACGAAGTACGCAAAGCAATCTGTTCGATATGCATCTGAGGCATTTGTTTACTCTTGTTCTTCTTCTTCGGCTTTTACATATGAACAACAACAACAACAACTACAACAACAAAAATGAAAGAAAGAATACCGTAGCTCACAGAGAAAAAAATAAAAGTTGTCTCTATTTTGGTTATTTTTTGTCAAGATTTTAATCCGACAAAATGTGTTTTGAATTGCGGAAAAACTTTTTCTTTCTTTCAATTTTTTTTCTTCTGCGTTTTTTTGTTTTGTTTGTTTTGTTTTGCTGCTGCGACAAAAGTTATGGAAGCTAAGCCGAGATTGTATCTCGGCAGCCACTGTAGCACAACTGAAGCGATTTATTTGAGGTCAAATTGAGATTTTAAGTGGCACTTAATAAACGAAAATTAAAACGACATTTTGTATTACAAGGCAAATGAAAAAAAAAAACAACTTATCAGCACAATTATTCGGTTTATATGGTTAAAGCGTTAAGTTAATTAGAAAAAAACTTACTAACTTATGGTTTAAATTAGATAAATTCAAGTATTTTAGCAACGTTTTTTAGAATTGGGTTTAAATAAATTTGCAATCCTCTTTGGAATTTGCAGTTCAAGCGTTATTTATTCATGGACCCGTACTTCTGTTCAAAGATCTTAATTTGGTTCATTCAAAATTTCGCTTTATATTGATTTATATATTTCTTATTTGAAAGATTTATTTAAATACTCTAATCTAATACTATACTAAAAAGCATAACCGTCAAAATAATATGTAACTTGGACCAGGTCAAAAAAAAAGGCTTTAAATATCATAGAAATACATTTTACAATGTTTCCTTTAAGTTGCCAATTGAATACATAAGTTATTAATATTTAAAAGAACAAATTCCTAAAAGTTTTGAAGCACATAATTAAAGCTGAAAAATCAACTTAGCTGACCGTATGGTTCCCTTTCCGGTGCTCCACGACGGTTATCGAAGGTCTTACGTTGCGGTTTTCTTTGGTGCTCAAATTGTTCGTATTAATTACTATAACTAGGTTCAGATTTTTACCCACTCTTCCTACAATTCTGATACAAGAGTACAAAGGTCAATCAATCGAAATATTGTTATTTATGTATATATTTTTTGATACTACAATAAACACCTCGATATAGTAAACACCCAAATTATTACAGTGAACAATCGAAATGCTTTTCAAAATTTGTTTCACTATTTGAAGGTTAGTGAAACAAAAAATTTTGAAAGCAACTTCAAGCAGATATCAATAAAAAACAAAACAAAAAAAACACAAACTGTCGACCTTAAAAGAGTGAACAACCCGGATATAGTGAACAGTCATTGTAATAATTAGTTTCCTATATCCAGACCCGACTGTATTACAAAAAATCCTGAATTTGATATTAGGCTTCTATTGAATTTTAGTAAAAAAAAAAAATTAGTTTAAAGAGTGCTTTAAAGAGTTCTTCAAGATATTGCATATAACTTCTTTTTACTTTTATTGACTGTACTACTGTTTAAATCAGTTATTCATACTGGTTTTTTTCCATATGTTCATTTCCATCGATCATTATTTTAATTATGGAGCCTCTTTATTACTACTTTTGAAAACAACAACAGTGCCAAAATTTTAGATGAAATTTAAATTTGTTGTTGTTGTTGTTTGAAAGACAGAACAGCCCATTAAAATTTTTATTTAAAATGACTTTAATTTATCTACACTTATCATCTTAACAACATAAATGAGAAATTAACATTCTCTGATTCTTAAACAAAAGATGTTTTAGTTTGACTATATAAAATTGAATATATTATTTAATATCTTGAATTATCAGTACATAAATGCATTATTAAACAGTTGTTTTAAACTTTACTAAAGAAAACGTATCCTACCATTTAACTACATACTCGTACATTGACAATTTACCTAAATTGTCATTTTACTTAATCGTCTATCAAGATTGAGAGGCTTGATTAAAATAAACATTTTATACCGATTGAAACAATAAACTAACACTGTAATTTGTAAGTCATCCTAAAGCAAACACTCACTTCCCGATAATTACTACACATAGCAGTCAAGTAGTCAAGTGTAGGCAAATAATTACTTTCACATTCCAATTTATTAATGTGATATTTTTCGCCGCATTAATCTAGTTTCGATGTACGCTCTATCGCTGGCATTGCAACAACATACAACAACATACAACACAACATACCCTCATCGTAAGCGTTAGCGTTAGCAATCACTAACGTTATCGTAATTTCCAAACTAATTTCTACAAATAACTTAAATCACGTGTTAGGCACATAATTACATATCGGGCAACACTTTGCTGCCACAAAAGCCTACACAAGACTACAAGCTGTGCTCTTTTTTTTTTGGTTCACTAAAGATGAAAAAACTAAACAACTAAAAAAAAAGAAAATCGTTTTGAAAAACCATAAATTAAAATAATGCGCCAGTTCCTGAACGTAGCAACAACAAATTGTACTATACAGCAACAGCAAGAATACCAACTACAATTTACTACTTCTTCTACTATATTACTCGACTACCTACCTACCAGTATTTTTACTTTTCATGATTTTTTGTTCAAAAGAATAAGAAATAGAAAAAGTAGTAAAAGTAAGCATAGAAAAGAAAGAAAGAACCTGCCGCAAATTGTGGCTATATCAGCACTTTTTCTATTTTTCTATAGAGCAGAGCAGAGCAGAGCAGAACAGAGCATAATAAAAGAAGAATAAGCACTTGAAGATCGAAAACTGGATTATATTTACTAGCTGTAATGCAGCAGGTAAATTACATACAATCGTACATATATATGCATATATATATATGAGTTGGCAAAGAGAGCAACTTGTTGCTGGCAACACCAGCAATAGTTGGTTGGTTACTTTCTATGACTACAACACAACGAAACTAAACAAAAAAAAAAAAGAAAACCCAAAGCAATGGACAACAAAATTGAATTCCTTTCACACTTTATCATTATAAATTGAAAGAAAATCACAGAGTTTCGTAGAAAAATCGCGCGCGCATTCAGCGAAACTATAATTTTTCTATTTAATTTTTTGAATGGGCACTGCCCACATGAACTATCGCACATAGATACACTGTAAATATAAGTCGTACTATGACAACAACTTAAGAAGTTAAGATACTAAAAATGTATCTTATATAAAAGTAAAAACCAAATTTTAAACTCTATTTCGAAGTATTTATAGACCATTTTTAAAAGCCGAAAACTTTTTTTGAACTTGCCTTTAAAACTCTTTAGAAAATTTCATCGTATCTAATATCCTTCAGTTATTTGTTTACAATTGAATATAATTTTCCAATTTCCTTTTTTTAAATATCCTTTACACTAAATCGAAGTTGTTTTATTGTCTTAAAAGGATGGACATACTTTGCATGCTTGTCCGGTTATGAATGAATCGTTAAATTGTATAAGATAATAAGCGTTTGTGGCAGAACGTTCTACCAAAAACGAAGCGATTCACTTCGGTCTGAACGCTACTTAAAGTTTAAAAGTAGGAAAATAAATTCCATGGAAATGCATATTTGTTCTACTCATCCCAAAAGAGGTTAAATTATCTTAACTAATCATGAAATTTTATTTACAATGTCATTTAATCGTTAGTGCATATATCTGCATATTTTTCAATAAATGCATGGTTTTGCATATTATTTATAACGGAGCATATTTTCTAAGACCAAATCGGAAAAAATTAAAAACTTGAAAAAAAAACATTTATTATTATTATATGTTAAGAGCATATTTTAAGTGCATATTTTTGATATGAAATTCCTTTTAATGCATATAATTTCCAGTTAGTAGATAAAAATAGCTTGAAAAAGTTTTGCCAGCTTTTGCAAGAAAATTCAATTATAAACATTCCTTTGACTGAGTCAAAATGTTTTATAATCTTTTTTTCAAATTGTTGTAACTGACATAACAAAATTCTTTTTAGGTTATTCTATTAAAGAAAAACTAAACGACTTTTTTTCCAGTGTAAACAAAAATAAATACCCACAGGTTCAAGTTGGGCTGGAGCTGGCGTCTACATTTTCGAAGTGGATGAAGAAAAGTGGTTAATTATAGTTTAGCGTAAATGAATGTGCGCTGTGCACCACCAGCACCACCGACCGGCCAACCACCGGGTTACGGTCGTCCCAGGTGAAACCCGCGCGCGCTCGCGTTTATTATCCATAATTATAGCAACTTCAAGAAATGTGTAGGAATTGTGAAGAAGAAGAATAAGGCGAGCAAAAGCGAAGAACCAAAACAACCAAAGTATTCCGGAACGCATTCAAGACTTACGCGATTAATGCGATTATTATTTTATTTTCTTTTCTTCTTTTCTTTATCTTTCTTGGATTTTGAACAAAAATTAAACAACAACACAACAAATATGGAGGCAAAGAAATTTGCATACGGAATTGTACCGCAACGGTTACTGTCCGTCTGGCTACAATTATTTAGCTTAGCTTAGCGCTTTTATAGCGCAGATCAGCGCTCGAAATTGACCCAATTACAGATGAGACGACGGCGACGATGAAGTAGAAAATTGTTGCTAATTTAAATTGCATTTTAAAGAATTGCTCACTCAAGTACGAAATATGAGAAAAGGCGTTGAAAAAAAACAACAAAAATTATCAAGCCAGCAGCGCGAGTAAAAATAAAATCTAATTTCTGCAAAACGCAGGAGCCAAGCAGATGGCAACACTGACAGCGATAATGACGGCAGCCAGCAGCAACTGGAACCGCTAAACTGCCGACATTTTCGAATTTCGAAATTGTTGCATAATGCTGGCGAACGCAGTTAACTAACTGTAAAATTGTTAATTTTCTGCAGGTTTTTTTTGTTGTTGTTATTTTTATTCTCTTTTTTTGTCCAACTGGAGTTGATGCACCATCAATGCATCATTTTTTATTCTCTTTTTTTTTTCCATTTCTAATTTAAAATTTAACTCGCGGGCGTTTTTTTTTTGAAAGATTTGCTGTTGCGATTAGCTGGCAACATTGTGGAACAGCGACGTTTTTAATTTCCGCGCAGTGTTGCATGTCATTGGCGCAATTAGGTTTTGAGTAGGCGGCAGCAGCAGCAGCAGAGCAGCAGAAGCGTCGCTTCATGGTGGTGGCGCGCACAAATTTAAATTGCCGGCGCTGAAGCGTGCGTTATGCGATACCGGCAAACGTTTATTAGCGTTTAAATCGTTCGATATTATTTTGATCGTACTGATAATCGCATTTAACTGCTACACACACATTTTTAATTGCGTTTTGAAGAACTTTTTGAATGAAGCAGTTTCTCAAAATAATTCAGAATACTATATAAGGTCGGGTCGTATTTTGAGTGGTGGGAGTTCATTAATGGAGCTTATCTAGAATCATCCTATTATACTTCTGAGAGGTCTTTGTAGTTTAAAGTTTTTCTTTTTTTATATGACTTTAACCATACCAGTAAAAACTTGTTTCAAGAAAGTTAAAGAAAGTCAGCGTGTGTATAAGCTTTTAGTTTAAGGATTCTTTTTCCAAAGAGCTAGTCCATAAGACAATGGCGAAGATCACTTTTTTTTGTATGTGCAACCTGCAACCTTTTAACCTTTTAACAATCCAAATCATTTTTTAAATATTGGTAGGGTTTTTTAGCTTCAAGCCTACACTTTGTTAGTGAATAGTCTTGGTTATTATAAAAGTTAAATTCCTTTTTATTTTAATATGAAAATTCTGTACAAAATTTAGTGTAGTACATTCAACAAAAAGTTACAGAATAATATATTCTTTTCAAAAATTTGAGATTAGGAAAAAAAATTGATAAATCTAAGGATATTAAAAATTTCTAGAATATAACAATTACAGTGAAGCTACTACAAGTAGAGTTTATAAAGTTAACCTTTACTTATTACGAGACTCTTTGCCAACATCTTCGCTTGGCACAAGAGGGACGATATATCCCCTTTATCCGTCATCTTACATATGGATCTATAGACAAAGGTGACCCCGTTTCAAATCTATCTAGAGGCAAGGGAAAAGAGTTTATATTAACCTTATAATCTCCCTGGTCAATAAATTGTTAAATTTTCTGTTTAAACGTTTTCCTTAACATTGCAAATAAAAAAAAAAGGTTTTGAGATTGAATGTTTAAAGAAAAGTTTTAAGACAATTTCTGCATTAAAAAACTATAAAAACAAGGGAAATATAAGTTTTATAAATAAATTTTACAGTTTCCATTTGTAGTTAAAAATGTTCGCCAAAACTTAAGTCGACAATTTGCAAACTCTTCATCCTGGATCAACAAAATTATGGCGAATACTTTTCGACTTTGAAAATTAATTACAATCAATTACAGAATTGGTTTAATTGAAAAACTTTTCGCTGCTGAACCTTTATTTTTATTTTTTGTTTGGTTAAATTTTTGTTGCTGCCAACAAACAAAAAGCCCAAACAAACAAACAACAACTGGTACAAAACACACGAACAGATGTAATGCATGGGAGAACCCCCTAACCCAATCCCACCCCTCTAAAAATCTTTAAAAACCAGCAAAACAAAACAAGAGTCGAAACTAAAATCGAC
The DNA here is from genome assembly GCA_949127995.1 of Suillia variegata. Lineage (NCBI taxonomy): Eukaryota > Metazoa > Arthropoda > Insecta > Diptera > Heleomyzidae > Suillia > Suillia variegata. Next base: position 28,633,347 of record OX421846.1, on the reverse strand, counting down.
AAATAAAATCAGTGAAAATGAAGTCAGTGAAAACGAGTATACACTCTCGTAAGTACAACAAAAGCTGTAACAAAACAAAAGCATCTTGTTGTTGCGTTGTAAAGTTCAAAGTTAGTTCAGTCCAACGAAAGTTGAACATTTTATTTGTTAAAACGCATGTTTGTTTTTGTTGTTTCTTTTTTGTTTTCGTTGTGGTAGTTTAAAACTAAAGCGAATTTTAAATACACATTTTAATGAAACATATCGAAAATGCGAAAATCACTTTTAGTTATTCCTCAAACGCTTTCAAGTGATTTCAAATAATCATACGAAATTTTAAAATTATTCTCGTTCTATTTTTAACATCCTCTAAACTAAATAAGATTATTAAATCAATTGCAATTGGAACTGGAAATGCTTTTGGTTTTTATTTTCTAAAATATTTTCACAGGAGCAAACATAAGAAAAACCAGAATTTTTACAAACATTTATATCTGTTGTTGTTGTTCTATCTCTTTGCCAGCCAAACTCCTTTGGGAATGCATACTAAAACGCTTGTCTGAACTCATTTCGAAAACAAAACCAAACCAAACAAAACAAAAAGGAGTAAAACATTATATCCTGGGCATGGTTGATGCTGTGCGCTATCTTTATCGCTCGCTGTTCCAACTCTTTAGCTACTTTTTATGGCGCGGTTTTTCACTTCTGCTTTTTTCTTGTTGGTTTTTTGTGTGTGTTTTTTTTTCGTGTTTTTGGCAGGTGAGCAGCATTTTCTGCTATTGGCACTTTTCGTTTTCCCCGATTCCTTTTTTCAACATCAATTTTTCTTTTTTTTTTTTCCATTTTTCTTCTCTGTTAAGTAAACAACACTTTCCACAACCCCTCCTCCCCCTGCTTCACATACACTCGACTGATTTATGATGCCGTGCATGTCTGCGCGATATTTGTCTTAAGTAAATATTTGCGAAACTGTGTGCGGTACGAAAATATCGCTCTAAATATCTGGCGCAGATAAAGTTATTCGCATCCTTAGCTCAGATGAAATTTTTAGGATATATTTGAATATTTGAATATCGTTTGCGCGTCTGTGTGAGTGTGTGTGTGTGTTTGTGTTAGAATATGTGTGCTCGTATGTTTGTGACAAATGCAAATATTGATGTTGATTTGAATTTATGATTTTGAGTGTAGATTTTTTATTTCTTCTTTTGTGTTGTTGTTGTTGTTGTTGTTGTTGTTGTTGTTGTTGGAAAATATGTTAATTTTTATTGCTTAACTTTGAAATAAGATTTAAAAAAAATCTATGTTGATAATAATATTTAGTGTATACACTTGAGTGCTTAAATTAACACAATTGACGAAATGACATGAAAGATAAACCACATTCAGAGAGTCAATTGAATTTGCTTGCCTTACTAAATAAAAATTAAAAGAACTTCAGTTTTCTTTAAGAGGTTTGATAGGTTATATCAGGTTGCAAATTTAAGTGATTGAAGTTATCAAAAAATAAAACTTTCTTTGCTATTTTCAAGTTTGGATTTTTACACTTGCAAGCTTTTTATTTACATGCTTTTAAATTTTAATTTTTGGTTAAATTTTTTAGCAGCCAACGTTAAATGAAAAAAGTGTAGAGCTTTGGGTTTACTCTCATCAGTATAGCAAGCTCAACACTTTTTTAAAGCGATTTTTATTGCTTGCATATTCTCATCGATTTTAGAAGCTTCAAATGCAATCATCTTTAATTTTGGACATTCCTTATTTTGGCAGACAACTTTCGGGATTTTGTGTCCAACGCTTAAATCTTCTTAAAGCTATGGGTTCTATATTTCGGTCTTTTCGAAACAGCTTTAAGCTTTCATAATCTAAAGTGATATATTTACAATTTGTAAGGTTTAATGTATATAAGTTTCGTTCTTTGTTTAAAAGCTATATAATTTTAAAATATGTATTATATATATTTATTTGTTTCTCAAATTATAAGTTTCGTCCTGATTAAGCTTTTAGTTTATAAGATCTTTATAACCATAAAGTTAAAACATGGTTTAGTCGTGCTTAAATTTCTGAAAACTTTAAGGTGAAGGCATTCTGTTTTGTTGGTAATTGTGATCTTTTTTAAAAGGTTACACTCCATAACAAAAAATATGAAATCATAAAAAAACCAACCAACAAAGAAACAAACAAACAAACAAACAAACAAAGCATCACTTGAGCAAAACATTAGCAAATACCTCAAACATAATAACAACAACAAAAAAGCAACAACCAAAGCAATTTTTTAATTGCCATAATTTTTGTAAATGCAATTAAATTAAATTAAGGAGCCGAGGGACTCTGGTGTGGCTCTGCAACTTGCCACCACACAACAACTGCTGCTGCCAATGCTTGAAATGCTTTTGCTGTTTGTGCCTGCCTAGCTGCCTGGCTGGCTGTCGCAGCAACATTATGTAATGAACCTGTTTGCTGCCATAATTGCTGCCTTTGTGGACGCCCCTGGCGCTATGCTTGGCTGCAGCATGCAGCATGAAAAATTTAAATTGCTGATTTTCAATTAGAAAATATAAGGCAAAAACCAAAAACCAAAAGAAAAAAATTAAAACGCGATGCAGAAAAGTCGTCGTCGTCGTTGCCGGCAACTGCAGACAGGACCGTGGACAGGAAGAATGAAATAAATCAAAGCAGCATTAGGAGAAAAGCGACAAGACACACGAAAGATGCATGCAGCCAAATAGCAAAGACTGCAGGCAGAGCAGAGCAGGCAGCATGTTGCATGCTTGTTGCTCACGAGCGTTTCAATTTCACATTTTCCAAGCAACGAGGCTTATTCGAATATTTTGATATAACCTTAAATTAGTTCTTTTTTTTTTCAAAATAATGGAAAAAAATTTACAAACTCTTCTTGCCACAAATCACTTTTAAATCAAATGAAAATTAAATTCGAATCAGCACAAAGTAAGATTTTATTTTTAAAAATATTTCTTTTCCGTGTACCGGTTAATCGGTATTTGAATTCACAATCCTAATCAACAGCCAACCATGCCGTAACGCTGCTTATGACAATGTTTATGCGGCGTTGTGGCGTTAATTGAACGCGTTTTTAAGCTACCAAACACCACACCGCACCACGCTGCACTGCAAATGCCGCATGCACAAGAGCACACTGCACCGTAGCACCGCTGCTACTGCCACTGCCGCCATGGCGTAATTAACACTTTTGCAGCTGCTGTGCAGAAATTGTTTAGCGTGATACACTTGACAGTACGTTCGAGTAGCTGCTATCTGCGAGATAAAAAATAAATGACATAGCACAGCGAACGCATTTATGAAGATATTAAAATACGAGCGAACGCGTGCAACATTCGCTCATAATAAGGCGAATTAATTAACAGCGCAAATGAAGCGTGCGCCATACAGAAATGTCGCCGTCTGTCGTGGTGTCGTGTGCGCCTGAACCGCAACAATTTCTGCGGCTACAGTATGGTGCGGTTCGGTTCGGTTCGGTGCGGCTGTTAGCTTTGACACATTCACACCTTGCTCGTGATTCAATCCGTTGGTTTGTCCATCTGTCTGTCTGTCTGTCTGTCTGTCTGTCTGTCTGTCTGTATGTCTGTCTATCCTTTCATCCGTCTGTTCTGTTCGTCAGCTCATCCGTTTATTTGTCAGTTGGCTTCAGTTTAGCCATCGCAAACCACATTTCACGGAGCTCTCTCGGTCACTCTAACCGCAAAGTCATGCTGCATATGCACCTCCTCCTCCTCCTCCGCAATTGTCCGCCTTGTCTTGGCGGCCTGTGCTCTGCTCGTCTTGTGTGTCGCGTTGAGACATTCTCTAAACAAGCAACACAATCGCTTTGCTTCTGTGCTCAAATTACACAAATCCGATGCGCACGCTTCTATGGCAACGTATGATGAACTTCTTGAGGACATATAAGAGCGAGTGGCTTATTCGAAGTTTGTTTACCTTGCAATTTATATTTTTTTAAAGGGAACCAAATCTTAAATATCCACGATTTTAATTTTCAATTAAATGTTAAATAAAAATTAAATTGAAAATGAAGTATTAAAACTAGTTTAGTGTTTTAAAAATGCATATACACTTTAAAACTGTACGTGCAGGGTGTTTATTCTGAAATTGTAATGTGCTGGCGCAATCTTGAATGCCACGTTTAATAATTCAAAAAAAGTTTAACGAATGCCGTGATCCTCTTGCTACTACTTCTTCTACTTATATTTTTGTTGCTGCAGTTGCATTTCTATTGTTGTTGTTGTTGCAAAGTATCAATTTAAAACTTGGATTTGCAGCGTACACTTAAGGCAAGCCTCGTCGTTGCTCACCGTAGTCGCATCATCATCTTTTGAGTCTTCAAAGAGCGTCGTCAGAGCGAACGTCATCTTTATTATTGCAAGTTGCATGCAGGTTGCACTTCATGCCACTTGCTGCATTTGCGGTAAATGTGGCACAACCTGCTGCCTGCATGTATGCATGTAGACAGGCATAAGTGAAATGAGTATGACACACGACACGATTCCGACATGCACTGCAAGTGATGCCAGATGATGAATTAAGTGATTGTCCGTCGATGCGGCACAGCGGCGGACCACATTGCAGCACGGAAATTATCACTTTCAGTAATTTCTACGATTTGATTGCAAATAAGTTTGTGGATGTGGCACTTAGAAATACTTGATTATTATTTGTCAATGCAATAATTAACAACTCAATTAAAAATTATAAATTTTATTAAACTAATACAATTATTTTTTCATTCTTTTCAGATATCAGCATAAACATTCGGACATTTTGAGACTTGAAGAAAACTGCAATAAATGTAAGTACAATTATATTTTAAATTTAGTACTTACTCATACATACATACCTAAAAGCACACTTATATTATATACCTGCGCGAAAATTAACTAAAGAAAAATTTTGCTCAAGTGTCAGAATAAAATTAAGTGATGAAGCAGAAATTTCAGTTCAACCCATTTCGAAGGCAGCTGAACCGACACTTCATACACAAGTAACCCTTTCGCCTTTCGCTTCCTTTGCCACCCTTCGATTTCTTCTTGCTACCCGGTAACGCTTGGCAAGAGCTTTTACTACATACAAGTACATACGAAAAAAAAGTATCAAGACAAAAATGAACTCTGCGCTAGGTTGACAGCTTAGACAGAGCGACAGGTGCAACATTGTTTCCGCATCAATTCAACAGATTCGAAAGAGGCAGATGCTACACGCAGACAGACAGACAAACGCACACACACACACACACACAGAGATGATACTTCGCATTCATTAGTCATTTTGGCAGCGGCGTTAAGTGCTGCTAATCGCACATGCTCCAATGATGCGACACTGAAAAAAAGAAGACAAAAAAAACGTAGCAGAAGAAAAGCAAAAGCAGCCAAATTGACACTGCTCGCTGGCTGAATGCTTTGCTCGAAACTGTTGCGACACTGTGTTGCAGTGCAACACACACACACACATTCTTACCAACAATACATATATCAACATACTTTGAGGTGGTTCTCATTTATAAATATAGAAAAAGTTTCTCGTCTTTTTGGGAAAAACTTTTTGGAAACTATTTTCTACTAAATTTAAACCAACTAAAGCAGATATAAAATTTTTAGGTAATTTATTAATAGAAAATGTAAATGGTTTCAAAGAATATTTAAAACCATTTTGAATGACCCGAACCACCCAAATGCATGTTTTATGCAAATTTAATGTTGTCGAGTTTTCTTTTTTATGTTGCTTCTGCTGCAAGCTTCATCCTGTTCATCGTCATCGCTAAATATCATCATTAAAGTGTTTATTAGTAACATACACGTGTGTGTATGTACATACATATACAAGTGTGTGTGTGAAGCTATTTTTACCTCTTACGCTACGAAAAAGTATTTAAGGAAAAAATGCAGCAGCAGCATTTAATGCTGCATAGTGCGTAGCACATTTATGCTAAACGCTTCGAAGCAACACAAACGATTGGCAGCACTCGAGCCATGAAGTCACTTCCTTTTCGCCTTTTCGCTATGCGGCTTAAGTTGTTTTGTTTTTGTTTTTGCTTTTGCTTTTGCTTTTTTATTAATAGTTTTTTTTTTTTTTGGTGCATCTGCGAAATAAGTTTTTAATGAGTTCACATGTTAATTATTGAAATTACGGTGCGACGTCAACGGCATCGCCCACCCTCGGCGGTAAATGTGCTGCGCCTGGCGCAGACCTTCGCAACAACTGCGGCACGACGTTGTTTTTCGCACAGGCGAAACATTTGCGAAATGTCTTGAGTGTATAAATTTTGTTAAATATTTATTTATAAACACTGAAATGCACGTAATTAAAGTACTTAAATCTATTTCGAAAATTTTCCTGAGAGTTTTGAGCAGCATGTGGCAAGGTTGCTTGAATTCACAAAGCTGAACAATTACTTGCCATACTTTATTAATGAGGAAAAGGCACAAATAGCTTGTAAGAATATCTTAATAATAGTATATAAACAAAATTATTGTTATTAATATATCTTAATGTGATTTGTACTTATGTCAGTTAAGTATATGTATGCAATTTTTGTGGGAAATTTACATGCGCTTTTATACCGCATACAACTCCTTTCAAAATCTGGCCACTCCTACTCTGCGTTCTTCAGAATAGCCTCATAATCTGACAGTAATGGATCGCTCTGCCTACAAAAATCAAAAATGCGGATTTTTACAAGTCATAGCCCAACGCAGCGCAGCGTTTTGGAGCACATTTCTTTTAGTACAACCATTTTAGGCTTATGGCAACTCATCGTCGTCAGCAGAATCAATTTTTTTTCTTTATGCTACATGCATATTTTGTTATCAAAAATTAAAAGAAACGCGCGTCGTGGCGTCATCGTCATCATCATCGCCACATCATCAGCATATCTCGGCCGCTTTGGGCGCGCTTTGTTGAGCTATCAACATGCAACGCTTCATTTAACGCTTATCAAACGCAAACGCAAATGAAATGTGTTAATTTTCCATTTCGAAATTTTCAAAGCTAAGGTAAGCCGCCCTTTTCGCTATTCGCTATTCGCTCTTCGCCTCTTCCAGGCGTTGAGCGACGACTTTTGAAGTTGTTCGCTTCATTTGACTACGATGACTAAGCTTTGCGTGTTCTTTTTTTTCTTTCTATTTTTTCGTTGTGGGCTCACTTTTAGCATGGAGATCCGCCCAACACTCTCTCGGCCGTCTCTTTTGTTGGCAACAACATAATTTAGAACAGATTTTTTAACGTCGTCGACATCGTCTTTTGCTTAACAACAATTTGTGTGTAATTTCTTATTTGCAACGAGTGTTGCCATATTATTTTTTGTTTCGAAGTGTTCATCCGTGATATCTTGGCTTCAACTTTCTTTATTCTAACTTAATGAAAAAGTTAATAAACGCGTCCTAATGAGTTCATTAAATAAAGGATTTAAGTTTAGTATTTGTTTTATTATTTTGTGTGTGGTCTTGCTCTCAAAGTTTTCTAGTTGGCAACTCTAATAGGTAAACACCTCCAACCGCCAGATTGTCAGCTATTTTCTCTTCCGTTTTATTTAATTTTTTTCGTTTTGCTTACTGCTCTTTGTGCTAGGCACAAATCCATTGTGATGGATTTGTTTTAAATTCCTTAGAACGAACCATCATCATCATCATCTGTTGTCGTCATCGTCGTCGCCATCGCCATCGCATGTGCGTGAGTTTCGTATTGTGTGTGCTTTGCGGTAATTTTAATGATGTGCCATAAGTGACGCATTTTATTTCATGCAGCTCAAAGTTGTATGTATGTATTCATTTCGTGCATAAGTGGCGGTGATATTTCGTTAGTTTCGATTTCTTGCCTATTCTTCGCTGGGCTACATGTGCTCTACCGCTGCGAAAATGTATAAATGGAAAAATTGTTTGTATTTGCCAACCCCTCGTCTACGAGTAAGTGTGTGTGTGTGTGTGCACTGTGAGTTCGTACTGCACACGCAACGTGCCCTTAATGAGCTTCACATGTGGTTCACCTTTTCATATACAACAAGTAGTATAGGTCGAATTTGGGTTCGATAGATAAGCTTGCCAAGAAACTTCCCTTGGATACAAATTTTCTGCGACTATTTGAAGCTTACAATTTTGACAATAGAAATATTTATAACAATAAATTTCGATCTGATAAAAATGCGGTATTATTATTTATTATTATTATTATTGTAATTTCAAACTATTTAAGCTATTAGTTCAAAAACTCAAACTCCTTTAGAACATTAACCCATGTCTGCTTTATTTATATATTAACATTTGTTGTTTATATACAATTACAAGTAGCAATGCAAACCGAACAGTCACAAACTTCCTTACACAATTTAATATACAATAACAGAGTATGTGAAAAAAAAAGAGTCCATACGTTTCGTATTTCACTCATTTGTTGACCAATTCGATTTGATTACAAACTGCATGTATGAGTGAGTACATATGCAATTTTTGCTGTTGTTGCTCTGCTTTACGTAAATTGAAATTGCAACTTCATCTTTCATTCGAAAAACGAACGAACGCATCTCAAAGATAGATATGGACGCTTAACCACGCCACGCTACTCCACGCAATGCATTCGCATCGCATCGCATCGTATCGCATTTGGTACCGTCCGTCGTACAGCAGTCGTCCGATGCATCTGATATGCATCTGCAGCGGAGAAAATTAATTTGATGTATGAAATCGAATTGCGCAATCCGCATGAAAGTGTGTGGACTACAAAGTCATAAATTAGGGTTCGGATTTTTGATTATAAGCTAAGGAATGATTTTTGTCTTTTCCTTTTAAAAAAAATACTTATATACGCCCTTAAACTATATATAAAAAAATTAATTTTTCGCCCACATTCCGAATGTTGTCTATATTACATTTATTAACAAATTTCGTTTTGGCTAAATCAGAGCCCTGCCCAAAATTCATGTATGTATGTGTCTTTTTATGTATTTGCTCGTTTGTGCGTTGGTCCTGTTGGCAATTTATGTTGGCATTGAGGCAAGTGACACTAGCTGCTCTACGCAGCAGCACCAGCACCAGCAGCAGATAGCAGATAACGTATCTCAAAGATGGACTTTCGGTGAATGTATTCTTTTTTGTATGAGAACGACGATCGCATGTCAACTTGTCTGTTTGTCTGTCTGTCTGTCTGCTTTATTGCCAGTTTCTCATGTGGCATTTATTTGATTAAGTTGATGCATGGCATTTGTGCTTCCTTTTTTTCTTTTCTCTGTTGAGAATTTGTATTTTATATTGAATCAATAAGTCGGGTAATTTTTCTTTAATCTCAATCTTAACAAATGCAAATTATTTATTGAAATATAAAAAAGAATATTATATTTAAGAGGGTTTTATCTCGAAATGAAGGAATTTATAAAATAGTTCCACAGCTGTTATATAAAGTGTTAAAATTTATCTATGACATCTGATGATAAAGGGTATAGGCGGTATCACAATTAATCTCAATTTCAAGTTAAGTAAAAAACTTCAGTTGTGTTTGGATCTTCCTAATTGTTTTTCTTTTTTTTTGTCCTACGTTAGTCATAATTTTTATCAAATTTGCCGCTTATTGGGCTAGAAACGTTTCAATTAAGCCTTATGAAATCGTCGACTTTGTCTGGCAGCTTTACTCACAATTTGAAAAAAAAACATGAAGAAGAAAAAAAAAGGCAATTGCACACTTTTATGTTTCACAATTGAGCTATTCCATTTCCAATTTACATCTTTGCAAATGTATTTTTTCCAAATGATTTTGATGGAATTGATTTGTAGCGCGTTTTTATGCGCAACGGCAAATGCACTACAAAAAATACATGGTTGGAAAAACTGCAAATGGACAAATAAAAAACTGTGGAGCCCAGCACAGTCCAGTCGCTATGCCCGCAAAAGATAGAAAGAAACGTGAAAAAAAAGATAAAATAAAAAATCGGGGCAAACAAATTCGCAAATTGAAATTGAATGCACAAACACTAAAAGTGCACTGTTTAGCAAAGAGATTTACTGAATGATCATCATGAAGATGGTGATGATGATGTCGATGTCTATGATGATGATGCTGGCGATTGGAATGGCCATCGCGATAGATGAGATGCTTCAAAATTGCAGCGAAAGTGGATGTTTTGAAATTTTAATTTTGATGATGGATATACAAAAAAAAACATATAAAAACAACAACAAGAAGTAGAAAAAAAAACAACAAGTCAAATTAAAACACGTATGGAACATCAAAGCACACGATTTGCGCACGTATCAGTGCTTCTCGCAATAGCGCAAAATAAAGATAAATATTTACAGAGATACAAAGATACAAAGATAGCAATTGCCGTTTGTCCAGCTAGAACGACACGAAATTTATATCTTATGCAGCATCTGGGAACATCGCACCGCACCACATCGCATCGCACCACATCGCATCGCATCTGCAACATATTAGTTCCATCGTAATTGTCTCGATTAATCAACATATTCATACATAGTAGAAAACTGTCATGGCAATTAGTTATGAGCTCATATCAAAGCTAATAAATCAAAAATGTTCCCTTTTATCGCTTAACCAAGTCAAGCTATTTTATTTCCAATGAGAGGAGACATGGTAGATATAAAGAAATGGGCAGTTGTATAGGCAGGACTAACTTGCAAGGAAATGCAATTTTTTTTAATTTCAATATGACTCACTGAAGATTTCGAATAACGTCTTCGAAATTTATTTAAAATTTATTCTACAATAAATACACTGAAAAATTTTGAAACTTTTTGAAAATTGTATGAAATTAAATCTATGTGAGATTTTAATAATTAGATCTTGGAAGGATAACTTTGTAAGCTATGTGATGACATCATTTTACTGACTTGTTTTTTCCTAGTATATTATTTTACTAAAATAGTTCTTATTGACATCAAAATTTTGTCCAGAATTTTCCACTTTATCATACGAAATAACACATAACTAATACTTTTATACTTTACATTGGATCACTCCGTTCTAAGTGTATGTTAATTCCCCTTAAGCCCCCCATCCGAAATCCACCCATGCACATGTCCACCCACCACGTTAGTGGCGTCAACAAATATCAGTTTGTATTTCATTCTTGTCTGGTCTGAACCGTCTGTCTGTCCGTCTGCATCAATACGTCTTCATGACTAATCTGCATGCCTGACTCCAGAAAACCGCGTGACGAGTATGCGACACATATGCGTCGCTTGTGGGTGGGTGGGTAAATGGTTTTTTGGTGCTGATGTGTGATCTCTAACCACCACATTCAAAATTCTGCCATGCAGAAACAGAAACAACGTGGCTCCTCCAAATAAATGCAAACAAACAGCGACTATTATGACTGAGAGAGAGAATACTTAAGGCGGCATCAGTTATGAAAACAAAATGCCAAGCTTAAAAAAACATTAGTCTTGCCATGACAGCTCACCAAAGTAACACAACTGGATGCTTCAGTTTGGTGTAGCGGGCGCAAAGCGAGCGATTCTATTTTATAGCTATGGCATAAGAGTTCTGTTCGCCTCTTGCTATTATTTTATTTGTTGTATTTGTATTTGTTTGTTCTGACGTCGCTGACACTGAAGACGCTGACGACAATCATGCGACTTGTGTTAACTGACATGATTGATTTATGTTAACCCATAAAAAGTGCTCATCTTGTCATGGCGACGTGATATAAACGACCAACTTGCCACTTCCCACTATAACGAACGAACGTTATGTTGCATGTCGCTACAATTGCGTGGCATCATTTCAGATTTATTCGAAAGTCCAACTAAGATATTCGGAGCTATCCACATCCTAGTGGTGATTTGTTTTGTTGTTAAATATTGTATTTGGGGAATAGTGTATCTTACATACTTTAACAATTTTTAGTATAATAGTATTTCCAAATACTTTCCTTATTTATTACTAAATTTAAAGTAACTCCTGTAAATTCTTTGTCCATGCTCCTTTAAAGTTTGGCATATTACTCGTACTTATTTATCACCGTCCCACCTTAACAGGAAATCTTGTTCTGCTTTGAACTCATAATTCCTGCTTTAATTTTTGTAACCATTCAAGTATGTATGTATGTGTATAAGTTCGTGCTTTGATGTATATGTAACAAATCTACATTTATAATATTTCTACTTCACCTCTGATTAATGGTTTTATTTTGCTCATATGCGCTTCCTTTTATGTTCTTCCCATTGCAGTTTAATTCCGCTTTATAGCTCGCACATCAATTGGAATTGTGAAACCAACTACCGCACACGTCCATAAGCGAACCGAGTTCAAATCACGTCGAGATCTTAGTGGACACTGTTGGTTATGTGGATGAGAACTGGAATATGTTAACTGACAAACATTAGCGAACATTCCGTCTGATAGCAAATTCGTCGTAAAGTCCTGTTCAAACACACACAGACAACTTTTTTTTTGCACACATAATACACGCTCACAGTGGCTAATATTGCCATGCACAACGCCATGTATCCCGGCACGGCCAAATTTCAAGCACGTCCAGCATCACCGCAATTTGCCAATTTTTCGCCACCCGCCGATTATCCACACGATGCAGCAGCAGCGGCGGCGGTGCAACTTGGCACCTCCAATACACATCATCATTCCATGTCAATGCGTCATCATCCGAAAAACATGTCTAGCAAATCGAGATCCGCGTCTGGACATCATTTGGTCAATGCCAATACGATGGCTATGATGGGCGCTGGTAGTATTGGTCATCATCGTGGCGATTTGATATTTCCCGATGATTTGGATAGCATTGAGTTTTGTATGCCGCCACAACCGGCCCCATCGAATGGCATTGGACATGGCGTCAATGGTGATATGTTACTAATGCATGGAAGCAATGGCATATGCGATGCTTTTACGGAACGACGACGACGCGGTCATAGTCGAAGAAGCAATCACAAAATGGATGTCGAGCAACAGGTGAGTTAAGGGTGGAATTGTTTTTTTTTTAATAAAAACTCAGACGCATACCATAACAGTTTTGATTTTTTTTTTAAGATTCATAATTTTGGATTAAATTTTTAATACAAATATTTTTTAAAGCCATTTAGTTAAAACTACTATATAACTAAACTGAATTTGCACGCTTTCAGGTCAAATGGACTCGCAAGAATATCGCCGCTACCATGGAACGTTTCGAGCCCACAACGCATTCGTCCTCGTCGACCTCCTCACTTGAGTATGGATTTGCGGCTGGTGTCGTCACACCTTCAACGACACCCCTCCATCAACCAGATATTATGCCTGCGCCACAGTCGTATCCCAATGGTGCAGCGGGAGGACCCATCAATCATGTCTACTCGTATGCGTACTATGAGCCTGGCGCTGCAAAGTGTCACACGAACATTCCATTTAAGGATGGTATTTCACCTCCAATTATACCAGCACCGCAATTGGCAGCGGGTCCTTCAAAAAGTCCGCCACGCAATTCGATACGTGCACTGTTGGCGAAAAGTTTTCGCTCCCGATCAAATAATGGTCAGTCAACTTCATCATCACCGAGTGGTGCCGAAGATCGTCACACATATACCACGCGTTATGGTACCACCGAGAATCTGTACGAGGAGGTTAATGATCAGAAAATACGCAAAGTGCTCTCGGATAATCGTATTGCGAGTTCGGGTAGTGGAAATGTCAAGGAGGAACTCAGACGTGTGCAGCACAATCACTTTCGAGTGCTGGATGAGCTCAACTTGTCACTGGAAGCTCTTATAATGCCACCAACTCCACCCGATATAAGTCCTAATCACGTGGACGAGGACGATGAACCAAGTACCAGTGCTGCTGCAGCAGCTGTAGCGGCGGCACAAGCGGCAGCCTCTTCGTCTGCCTCATCTTCACAACGACCACGACGCGGTGGTCTGTTGGGCGGCGCCTCTTCATCGTCGTCCACATCATCGCAACAGCGTACACTGTCGCACGCCAGCTTGGAGAATCTATCCAGCACCCTTAATTCGATGGAATTGAAAGATCATCACGCGCATAGTTCGTGCATTAATCCCGAATTCGATGAGGGCGACTTGGACAGCGGATTTAGTGGCAGTGGCAGCAGCAGCGGTGCCAGCTACAATGAAAGTTTGCGTTACTATAAGACAAACGGTTCCAATCACATGCAAACCACAACTCTGCCACATAATCTAAGAAGTTGTCGCTCATCGACAGCATCTGGTACATCGACCTCAAAGAGTAGTATGGCATCGTCCGAGGATCAAGGCATCGGTATGATGTCGGCGATGGGTGGCGGTGCCTGTGGTGGACCTGCTCCGTCGGGTAATGGCGGCATCCTAGGATCACCATTTAATTATGCGCGACGTTGTTCGGATACACAGCGTGGATCGGCGCGTTCAACGTCGGCATCGACATCGTCTGCGACGGGCACGAAACCAAAAAAGAACTTCTGGACGATAAAGCCGTGATGCTATAAAAAGGCGCTGCGTAACTTTTGCAAGAAATGGAGTATAGTGGTGGTGAGTACGATATCAATATCAAATATATATATTTATTTAAACAATAATTAACTAAAAATCTACATTTCCCTTGGAATATAACAAATACAAGCGTGTCCAAATTTTGTGTATACTGACACTATGCCACCAGAAATACGTTTAAGATGTTAAAAAAGCCTAAACGCTGTTTCCAATTATTCTAAAATCTCTTTTCCACTTCTAATCCAACTGAGTTTCCCCATATCAGCTTATTAATTTAAATTAGAGCGCTCTCATATCAATCAACAAGCTTCTTCCGCTTCCGTTAATGTAATTGTTTATTATGCCACCAAATAGTACAACGGCTAAGCACAACAATTCCCAAGATAATAAATTTATTAACAATCAACATCCACAGCCACAGTATCATAATCATAATCACCATAGCCAAGTGCGCTGAATGAATCAATTAAAACTGATTGAACTTTATAGATTTTTGTTGAGTTTACGACAACAACAACAACACGAACAACAACAACAACTTCAACTACAACTACAAAACCCAATTGCAATCAAACTATAAATCCAACTTAAAAACACCACATATGCCCTCATTTTTCAAGGGATTAAGTCGAGAAGACGACTTCATGCTGAAACTCTTTTACGAGTACGCCAACATGACAGCGTCGACCGACCGACCGACCCTCAGACAACTGACAGCATCATCGAGCGCAGCGCCCTCGTACTTACTTACTTACTTACTTCAATCGGATAGTGCAATCGAGCGCAAAACGAAAATGCTATTAAAAGCGAAACGTTGACACATTTACAATCCTCGAAAGAAGATATGCACCGCGTCGGGGCAAATTAAAGAGAAAGTGCGAAAAATCCAAAGAAGTAAAAAAATTTCATTTCGCCTGCATTAATCGGGGTCGATTTCATATTTCTGTGATGCTGCTGTTGCCGCTCCTGCTGCTTCTCTTGTTGTTGCTGTTGCTACTCCTCCAATATGCGATGCGATATACATAGACCGTGGAGGGTTGAAAGCAAACATACACGCTCTGATTGCACCAAATTGCATTCACGGTAACATCGCCTCACGCTAGATACATAATCCCGTGAATAAGTGATTCCATGAGGAACACAGAAGATTGTATCGCAGGCGTTGTAATGTTTGGATTGCATGTGGTCGGAGATTACCGCTTTGCTCGCTTGCCGCGACGATAAACTTTAGTATCGGACTGTGATGAGGCTGGACGATGAAGTATTTTGTAGATGCTTCTACTGCTGCTGCTGGTTGCCAAAAATGTTTCGTCGTGGTCTTATGGAACTAGTTGTAGCACACAGCAATCCCTTTTGCTGAGGGGTTGATGAACATTGCTGTGTCGTTGTTGTTGTTGTGTTTTTTATGTGTGCTGAAACTGATATACGTGGCAATTGTAATAAATCTGTCAATTTGCTTTTAAGCTGTTGACTGAAATGATGCAATAAAAAATCTGCTCGAAATCTTGAGAAATTATTTCGTGGGCAAGTTCGCAACGCAAGGATTAGGTTCACTTGCGAGAATAGCGCTTTAATTAAGTATGGGCGAGAACTGAAGAACATGCAATAAAAAAGACGATTAAGTTTTATGATTCAGGAATCGATTGATGAGATTCTAGGTTCTGTCGATTTGTTTAGGTTTTTCTATTATAAAAAATATGTTATTAGATGTATGCTATAATGTAAAGTTATTAGATATAAAAGTTAAACTCTGAATACAATAATAGATTGAGTTAAGATCTGCTATTTTATATTAATACAAAACAGTTTTATTTAACTGTTTGTATACCTTTTAAAGTTATTTTCCTTTTAGTTGAACATGACAGCACTCCGAATGAGAGATATCAAACTTTGTCACAATCTTTTACTTCTACTTTACAAAGTTGACCCTTTAAACCGAATTAAAACTATTTTTTTCATAGACCTACACATGCAAACTCCATCTTAGGCCTTAGAGTAAACATCAACCGTTATTTACATAGACACGAGTAATTTGTTTAACCGAAATAGCCAGACAGAACTTTTACTTTCGCATTCAAATCCACGTAAATTGTACTGCCCCATCCCCTCGAATTTTATGCCCTCACATAATACTTTCAATTTATTATCTTGGAAAATTTAATCTTGATATGTTGCTTCCGTACTTCGTTGCTTTCCGCTTCGACCTCGTCGACGTCTTCGCTTTCTTTATTGAAGTTTCCATTTGTGGCGCGCACTCGCACTCCTTTCCGCAATTGCTCACATCTGCGTAAGTACTTTCGTATACGCTCGCTTTTGCACACAAATCTTTAAAGAATTATTTACTTATTCTCCTGGCAGAGTTTGCATAGGCTTAGTTCGGGCAGCACACAAAATGAGGCCATGAGGGTGATTCACATCATCGGCCCAAAACAACGTCCATGACATTGTCACGCTTGCCACCCGCCACCATCGCATCCATCCATCGCATCCATTTAACAAACCACCCCCAAACAAAAAAATGTCGCTCCACACTGTCGCCGCCATAGACCCGCACATGACATTTAGCTGGCGCCTTGCCCAATATATATTTTGGCCATAGATTAAATTTATTGTGTCACAAGGAGAGCGAGTGTTATAAAATGTTCCAGACACAACATTTATTTTTTTTTTCATTTTCTTTTTCGCCTCTTGTTCTTTACTTTTAATCAGCATGGTAAAATCTTTTCGGTATTCCTTATCGGAAGTCGCATTTGCCACAATGTGAGCAAACGAATAGCCGGGAAACTCAATACGCCTGAAAGGAAGAAAGAGCGCTAGTGCCTCGTGAGTGATGAAATTGGAGGCAGACAAATCTTGGCAAATATTTAAGGTTTCTTTTGTTGCATTAAAGTGAATCTTTATGCGTGATTTCGCTTCATTTTCTTCTCTTTTATGAGCGAAAGTTTGCCCATTGTTGTCTGCCAGTAAATATGATTTACAAAAAAAAATACTGTGGCAACACTTGCGAATTTTTTTAGTCGTTTTTAAATATGTTATGAATTTATTTGGCAAAAAAAAAAGAATGTCCATTCATTTTAATAAAGTGTTGCTTTTTTATGGTGACTCCAAGTTGGGGCTTAGAAAAGTTTTAATTTAGTTGGGGTCATAAATTCGAAGTACCCACTTGTCTTATGATTTTTATTGCCATAAATTGGAATTTATGACAATGGTCACAAATTTAAATATTTTCGAGTATAGGAAGTTGTTAAGAGACTTTTAAGAGTAAAGAATATTTTGGAAAAGTATTTATTAGATTGAAGTTTTTCAAAATTAGTTTTATCGGTTTTTGATTTAAAGCTCCTCCCTTTCAAATCGATTTTTTGAGGTGTTTATTACGTTAAGGGTTAGTCCTTACCTGAAGTTTAAAATATCAAGTTTTTCCCTTATCCAAATTTAATTTGTAAAACTTCATCGTTACCTTAAAACTTTATCCGAAAGAACGATAAATTTAAAATTCACGTAATTTGAGCGCGAAACCCCCAATTCAAATTAAACACTAAACTAGTTTCTAAAGGTTCGAAATTTAGCGCAAACCAAGTGTCAAATGGAAGCCAATTAATGGTAAAACAAAAGCCCAACCAAGAACGACAAGCAACAACGAGTTCCAACCTTAAATTTGTGCGCCATTTTTCGCAATTTAACCAACCTTACATAAAGCATTTCCACCTACACTCTCCGACACGATGTGGTCAGATCTGAATAGAGTTTAACGCTTCGCAGCGACAAGCGCCAAACTGCGGAACCGAGTCAATTGCAAATACGCAGAGACGGAGACGCAGACGCAGACGAACGGGCAAGAAAAACGCTTTATCAAATGAAAAACAGGCCAACGGAAAAATGATGCAAAAACAAAAGAGCCTAGCAGTATCGGTTACTACGACCCAAACTGCACACACACACACACACAGTATAGCCAAAGAAAAAAGAAAAAAAAACCTCGGCGACGAAATACGCGCGAAATTAACGTGCTCCGCAAACACGTCGTAAAAATAAATTTTCGGTGCGAACGCTTTGTTGTGGCGGAAGCGACAGCGACGACGGTGGCAGCAAACAGGCACAGTTTTTAAAAAATGCGCGCGCGCCAAAAACAAACGAAAACCAAAAAAAAAATGGCGTCTAAAAATATAAATGAACGCCAGTGTCACCATGCGATGCCGCGCCAAACAAAAAGGCCGCCGCCGCTGCATTGCGAGGCCACTCGAAAACGAGCGGCCGGAAATTGTTGTGGCGTCAGTGGCCGCCTTATTTATTCCTTTTGCCTTTTGCCTTAGCCTAACTTTCGACGTACTAGTGTGCTAGCGCAAAAATCACCGCTACGAGGTGTTGGTCGTCGGTGAGCAATGGCGGGGTGCGCGCGCGCTCATTCGCTTTTTATTTACATATGTGCGCCAGGGTTGCCACACTGCTGCGAGTGTGTTTATTTTGGTAAAGTCGACCCACCGACTCTCGGCCAACGTTCGCTTTGGCGCGCTTAATTGTGCGGTCGGTCGTTTTCGCGAATTTTTCGTTTTTTTCTTTTCGTTTTTTTTTTCTTTTCTGCGCTTTGGCAACGGAAGCGGAAGCTGATTGTGTGTGGCTGTCAGGTTGTATTTTTGAAGTGGGGCGCGAAATCAGAGAGAGAAAAAGAGATTTCCGAAAAAAGAAAATTAAAAAAAAAAACGAAAATCTAACTGCTTCAAGGCATTGCATGCTTGATTTGGGATTTACGCCACAGTTAATTTATATGCGCTACATTTTCGATGCATTTTGATTTTTAACAGCGTTTTGACATATTTTGGTTGGCGGCATTTTCGATCGATTTGCTTTACTTTCAAACTCTTGTCGGTAGAAGAAGCAAAGCTTATACTGTTGGGACATATCCTTAACATATGGACTCCAGTATCTGTATTCGGTTTACCTGTATCTCTTTATCTTTTAGCTTAATAATGTTGGAGTCATATTTTAAAAGTGATTTCTGGTATTCCTTGTATTCCTTGTAGTCCTTGTATATGCAATGTCGCAAGATATACGCTGATTTCTTTAATATTTCGGGCTCCATCTGAAGGCGACTGTAAGTAAGACCGGGCAAAATTGTTTTTCCATCTTTTTTTTTGTACAATATTCTGGAGGACTAAAGTGTAGTCCCTTTGTCTTTTTGCGCCACAAAAGTTAATTTCGGTTTTGCATCCAATTTCGTTTTGTTGCTGTCGTCGTTGTCGTCATTCGATCTCGAAATCATTCAGTCTCAATCAGTTTTGGTTTGACAGTTGCTGCTGCCGATATTTTTTTATATTTTTGTTTTTGTAATTCTGTTTTTTTTTTCTTCTTTTTTTTCATTTGCATTTTTTGCTGTCCTTATTGAAATCGAAATCCTGCAGCTGATTGATGCGCTTCGTTATCCCACTGTATCCCTGTTGCCTGTTACAGATTTTCCCGGTTTTTTTTTCTCGCAAATTTTCTTTTTCATTGATGGTTGTCATTTTGTGTTCTTTTTTTTCGTTTTTTGTTTATTTTTTGTTGTTGTTGTATTTTTACATTTTAGTCCGTCGCTTTGATTTTAGCTCTGGAACACCCACACACACTCGCTCGTTCGTTGGTGTTTTACAATTTAGTTTTTGGGGTTTCGTCGCCGGCGATTAATGTTCAACTTTGGCAATTTCGGTATGAAATGTCATTTATTTTAACGTATCCGTATCCTGTTTGCAGTATGTCACAGCAGCAGTAGCAGCAGCTTCTGGCGGCGGTATAAATTCGTTTCATGTTGATAAGTTTCGGAAGGAGTGACAGGTTGTAATTTGTTGAAGCGTTGGGGACTTTTGTATTTGTGGTTTTTTGTCTTGTAATTCGATAGTTTGTGTAATGTTATAATTTATTTGTATTTAATAGATATCTACATCCGTTTGATTTGTAACAAATGACAATAGCAAAAAATAAATAAATATAAACCTTTCCGCCAGAAGATTTGTCGGGATTCTACTACAGTATTCCCCGCTTACGTACCTTCCCTCTTAAGTGCAGATCGCGCTAAGTTCTCAATAGTTGGAGATTTTTTCTATCCGATTGTCATCGTATCCAAATTCATAATCTTTTGTGAGTTTTTAGCTGATTTTTTTTAATAACTACAAGTAGATAATATGTTATTTAAAAGCCCCAAGAGTAACCTTTGAACTATTGTTCTGGTAAAGAAATTCAAAGAGAAACCCAAGTGTCTTTCAGGGTAAGAAAGTTTTTAAAGTTCTGAAGGTTTAAACACAATTTTAACTTATTTAAACCAATTTCTAAAATTCCAGTTGAAACGATTTCCTTTCGAGAGAGCACAACCGATGGTAAAATCGGTTTGTCTCTCACAAATGTTTAACCTCCATCCACTTCTTTGTATCTAATCGTTCTTTATATATCCTAAAAATCGATTGAATCTTTTCGATACTTTTTTTTATTTCTATGTCATTCGATTCCAATATTTAAATGCCATACGAGTATATCTTACACCAATTTAAATCCTCGCCACCAAACGAATCAGTTACTATTAAATTAAACTTATTTAAGAAACCAAATACGTACCCGTTCCAGCAACAACAACAACAACAAAAATTAGTGTGTCTGATGCGACGTGACAAATCCCATTATAGATAAGACCGCATACGTTTTCATATTTTTCATTCCACTTTTTTGGAGGTGGTGGTGGGGGTCGTTCAAAATCAAACTTCAAAGTCCAGCTGGTTAAGGTCGTTTGCTGCTGGTGTAAATGTGCACAACGTCAAAAACAACACCAACTCAGACATACTCATATACCACCCTCCGCTGCCACACCACACCACCGACGAACGAAGAGCAACGCCACTGCGACTGCCACTGCCACCGCCACTGCTGTATGACACTTTGGCGCATTCCGATAGCATCAAAGTCATGGCACGTACGCGCTGCCGCGTCGCTTTACCACGGTTTATGATGATGGCTGCCGCCGCTGCCACTGCTTCGACTGCTGCTCTGGTTAAGTGGCGCATAGGGTAGATTGGATGGCGTATACTCGTACTATACTGCATCGAGTCAGACTCGCCCAGACTCATTCCAATCCAATTGCTGCGGTCGTGTGCAGTACGCGGCGCGGCGGCACGGCGGCAGCGATGTTTGTGCTGGATTCACGCAAAGCGGTCGCTTTAATATTTTGACAAACATGTCTGATGGTTTGCGTTTGACACTGGATTGGGTTAAGTTGGTCGCTGCAATGCAAACGTTGAAAGCGAAATTTTTTTTATTAAAAGTTGCGGCACTGCGATGGGTTTTTTTCTGTTTGTTTGTTTGTTTGTTTTGTTGTTGTTTTTGTTGTTATTACAACACGAATTTTAATTAAAAAGCGGTGCAGCATAATGGAGGCGATTGTCTATTAAGATATGGCGTTGTAGTTGTGTTCGTGTGCAGATAATGCTAACGAGAAAGTTCTCCGCAAAAATTTCAGGGTAACTTTAAAGCGTATCAAAATAAAGTTGCCCATTTTTTTCAATGATAATAATTTTCCTAAGCATTTTTTCACCGATTATGTCCGCCAAAAAAAAATAATAATAATTCTGAAGTTATTTAAATTATTCTTTAAATGCGAAAAGTATCTACTTCGAATTTGAGCTAAGCGCTCTCGCTGCCAAGGCAAGTCCTTCGAAATTTGCGAACATTCGCTTGCGACCGCAAAAAGTGATTTTTCACGGCAACACTGGCCATTAGCGTAAATTGTGCACAATTGTTTGGCAACGTCGCCGTTTTGTTGTGTCTACGTCTGCACGCACAGTTTAGCCTAAGTCCAGCCAAAATACATACAAACGAATACGTATACTCCTGTATATACTCCTATAGTATACATAAATCGATGTATGTATGTATGAGTGTGTGCGTGTGTGTGTTCAAAAGACGCCGTCTACGAAATATTGGCGCTCATTTATTTCATGTGACAGAAATGAATTTTTCTCGCCACATGCTTGTGTGTGTGCTTTTCGTTGTCACAGTATGAGTGTTGGTATTTGATATCGTGTCGTGTTCTTGATGTTGTTATTCTTGTTGTTGTTGTTGCTATTATTATTGTTGTTGTTGTTGCTCTGTGGTTGTGCTGCCATATTTGCGACGCCTGTAGCAATATGTCACAGTCTGGCATCATTAAAGGACATACCCGGCTACCTTCATTAGAGCAGCCTGCCGAAGTGGATGTGGTTGGCAAAGAATTGCATCAAAGACCTTGAATAGAACTGGCTGTGGAAACTTTTTGGGTTCGTTGTGATTAATGTTTTCGGGTTTTTTCTTTTCTTTTAATACTAACAGCTTTGCACTAGCCAAGAAAATCCGAAATTATGAAAACGATGAGGATTAAAGATTTGTGGTAGATAGAAAATATTTTTTGTGTTTTAAGCTTTTATACTGTAAGTGAGGAAACTTTAAATTATTTGTTTTTTAGCTTACAAACTATTTTTATATTCTTTGTTTTTTGAGAAAGGTGAGAATTAATTTGTTAGCGTGAAAAATATGAGAGCGTAACCAAATGGGAAAAATGTTATTCTTGTATGCCAAATAAATTGAGCTTTTAGTAGCGAGTTGAGGTATATGGCTTATTTAACGCATGTAAAAAGTAGAAAAGGTGTAGTGAAATTGTATTCCTTAATAACTCTGCAGCAAAGGTTAGGTGAGAGATGACGCAAGCGTCCTTAAAATAAACCGAATAAAGATCCATCATATACCCGATAACTAAAAAATTGTTGAATTTATTGAATAATTTAATAAATTACAACAAGAATTTGTGACTTTTTGAAGAGAAGAACAATTTGAATACCAAATAACGTCTATTTGCTAGCGCTGGGCATTTAAAAAAGAAAGTAAAATAAAGATTCCACTAGACCAGTATGATCAGAGCTCCTTAAGAGATCTTCTATATTATAATGACCTAGTCTTGTTACTTATCTGCTTACAAAAGAAACGGCTGAATATAACAATAGTACCAAAAAAAACCTTTCTACAAACCAATATTGTCAATTTTTTAGCCTTAAACGGACACTAACATTTCTGTTAATGTCATGCCACAAACCGTTCACGTCTAATTCTACGATAAATGTGGCTGCCACACACACACAAAATTCTACAACCAAATAATTTTGACGATAAAAAATTAAAATACATAACTGCATTTGGCACACAGACGCCCAACAAGTTGTCCGAAATGAGGAGTTTCCAAATATGTCATACGTGTATGCATGCCTACATACATACTATATACGAGTATGTATGTAAGCATTCGGCTACTCCTGCTGCATATCGCTCTACCTCTTTGACCATGTAAAATGTCCACTTCCTGCACATTTTTGCACTTCCAGAGCGACAGAAACAATTTATTGATAAGTCTTTGTTGTTGCTGTTGCTGTTCATTATTTATGCAACACATGCACTCTCACACACACACACCCACACACACACCCACACCTCAACTGTAATTGTAATTGTTTCTATGTTTACTTCCAAAATTTTGCCTACCAAATATATTCGCAGTATATAAAGTACCTTTTTGTCTGCAAAAAGGGGTATCAAAAAAGGCAGACAGACAGACAGACAGACAGACAGACAGACAGACACGCAGACAGACGATGCCACAGACACATAAACCAGTCTTTGTGTCCGTATGTATGTGTGTGGCTTTTGTATTTGTGTGGCATTAGATAAACAGGCAGAAATGCTTCTTGTTTTAATGTCCAAAGCTCGAGTTCATTTATTTGCGTTTTTGTGGCAATTCCGGCGGCGAGCGTACGGACGAACGGACGGACGGACGAACGACTTTTCGTCGCCAGTTCGGCAAATTGCTTCATTGAGTTTATTTTTGTTTGCAAATTAGTTTAGAATTGCATATTTAAATGAAAATAAAATTTAATGGAATGTACTTTTAAACTTTTCCCGTGTCGAGACAGAAAATGTTTTTGTTTTTGTTTTCGTCGCACTCGTACCCGTATAAGGCAAATTAGACTCATTTAGACGCTTGGCAAGTATTTTGAAGCTATGCAATTAACTTATGCTAAATTTGAGATATATTACAACATTCTTAAATGAATATAAGTGGACTGTAATTTAAGTTAATGTAATTTATTTTAATGTAATTAATTTCCATGTAATTTAATTTCTATTCTCTTGTTTATTTGCAGGAATACAATTCAAAGACTGCCTCATGCCATGTCATCCAGTACCATTGTGCTAATAACACATCACGTTACTCAGATACCATCGAAGAGTGCCGTCGTCCGATTTTTCATGAACATTTTGGTAAGCGTCAATTCGTCTTTTGCTTAACTTTTACTTAAACTTTTTATACAATATATAAAATTTTCTATATACGAAAATATAATGTAAATTTTACACATCCATAATTTTGTATGCACCACTCAACCGTTAGAGATATTGAGCTGAAATTTTATACACTAATTGCTCTTATGCCCTAGAGGAACTGATTAGATTTTGGAGCTAATCCGCCCATGACCACGCACACTATTGCAATAAATAGTGATTTCTTGTTAACACGATATTTTGAGAACCATTGGAGATATTGAGTTGAAACTTTATACGAAATTTTCTGTTATGCTTGGAAACAACGAATAAAATTTTGAAAACGAAAAGGGTGGTTCACGTTTTTTTTAGTTTTTTTATTATATGTTTAAATGAAGCCCTTAATTGATTATTTTTATACGCAAACTATCTTAAAAAAAAAATATAGTAATCTAATTAGGGTGGATCACGATTCATAAAATTGGGACAGTTGTAAAAAAATTATTAATATTTATCTTTTTAATGGAAATAATATATAAAATATAAAAATTTAAATATTTAAAATATAAATATTTAAAATCATGAACCACTCTTATCGATTGTACATTTGTAATAGTCGATATGACCGCCTATAATTTCTTACATGTTTTTTTTTTGGGATTTTGCTTATTGTTAATTTATTTACTTTGAACTCTATATAGTCCAAATGTCACCATTAAGGTAACAGATGTGACCTTTTTGGTTACATTAATGACGAACTGGTAAAAAAAGTAAATGTATATGGTAACGAAACTAGCCTAGAATACCCTGGTGAGAAAAGTAACCTCATAATATTGTAAATTCACATAGGTTACCATTTGGTTACATAAGCTACTACATGGCTACCTTAGTAACTTCATGGTCACAAAGAGTTATTAAGAACAATTTATAATACAATTTTAATAAATCTTGGTAACGCTAAGGACCTCTAAAGGTCTATTTGTGATCTCACTTTCTTGTCGATCAGCCAATGTAACCTAACCTTAAAATCTAATTTTTTATTAAAATCAACTAATATTGTAAATTTTCTTCTTCTTTCTTTCCAGATTGATACTTAACCACAAGTTTGAAGAAAAAAAGAAACAGCGTTTGGGTGTAATTTTAAAATAATATTTAAAATATTTAATGCACTCTCCGAAACAATTCAACTACTAACTGCACTTTCCATATGAATGTTAATAAAGAACTTTTTTTCAAACTTTAACAAAACGCAAAAAACTTATTAAATGAAAAAGTTATAAACTAAATCGTATAAATATGAAAGAAAAACAACAAAACAAAAGAAGAAAGAAAAAAAAAACAAAACCTTATTCAACCTGAAGTTGCAACTGCCTATTTTAGACATTATTACATAACTATATACGAGAGAAATGCATTTTTAAAAAAAAGATTAAACAAAATACTATGTACTCTGTTTGTATGTATTCGCGTATAGGCATATAAACTGTTACCGAAGTAAGAGAATATTTAAAGCAAACACACACAAACAAACAAACAAGAAAAAGAGAAAACAAGAAAAACCTAAAGTAAATTGCAAAACTTTTAAACGAAACACATTTAGTAAGAGTAACTAAGTACTAGCATATAAAAGTTAAATGTAAATATTGTAAAAACTAACACACACACACAAACACACACACGCACTTGATGTAAATACTAAAGATGCAATTCTAAATTGAACTATTTACTATATAGACATATGAAAAAAACAAACAAAATTAAATTAAACAATAATTATAATGAAATTAACGGAATTCAAAATGGTTTTCCAAAGGTTTTCCATGAAGTTTAAATGTCTCGATTTTTCTTATTTTTCTGATTTTTTAAATTTAAATTATTGATTAAATTTAGAATTTTGTAAATATGTTATTTTGAATTTCGATTTCTTTTGCAACATTGCATTTAATAAAATAAATTAGGGAATATATTAAACTATTAAAATAATAAACTATTATATTAACTGTAAAAATCTTGAAAAATACATGCAAACATCTAAAGTGCAAAATAAATGTATATAAAACATAAACATAAACATAAACAAACGACAGCAAATTTTATAAACATATTTTAAACCATGAAGCGGAAAAAATAAAGTTTAAAAGAAAATATTTAAAGCGAAAAGAAAAAGCAGAAGAAAAAGAAGAAGCAGATATATGAGAGAATTCTTAAAAGATTTCGAAATGGCTGCTTTTGCCTAAGTGAAACGACATTGACTAGTAACGAAAAATTTAAACAGAAAATATTGATGTTGACTTTATCCCAAGTAAAAGTAAACAAACAAGCAAATAAACAAACAAACAAACAAACAAATTAACAAATGAACAAATGAACACATGATCGCAATTGAAACTTGATCAGCTGAAGCAGGGGCGGGGGCTGGTGGTAGGTGGCGCTTTGTTTATACTCGTACAGATGAAACTCTGAATGAATTCTACATTTTTTTTAATTTTAAATTCTAGTTTTCAATATGAATCCGTTTTTTTTTTGGTTTAAACAATTTTCACACCGTTCAGTATCGGAAAGAATAAAAAGGCAATTGGTAACAGTTTAACGCAGCGTTAAAAAAGCTGGAAAAATTACTTGAGTTTTTCAAAATGTTTAATACAGTACATATTCAATTATATACATACTTTTTAGTTTATACTTTTTAGGTATTCCTTTTATATTTTGTATTTATTTATCGGGCTCAAAAGGTCCTTTGTAATATTTGAAAAACAATCTTCTCGTTTGTTTCTATACTTAAATTTGTATTGCCAAATGTCTTCTCTTCAGTCGAATGACATCATCAGGGCCAAGGAACTCTGAAGAATAATGGCAATCAAAATATTTAAAACAAACAGAAAGATTGTTTTTAAAATATTATAAAGGATCTTTAGCCCAATAAATAAATAACAAATATGTAAGTGAGTATATAATTTAGTATGTATTGTATTAAACATCTTGAGTAACTGAATTAGTATAACCCAAGCTCGACTAAATTAAAACTTCAATTAAATACTTGTACATACCTAAATCGTTTACGTTTAAACGTATTTCCTTACACTGGTAACATGTTCCACACCGTTACTAAAGCGTCTGTAGTAATTTCTACCCCCCCCCCTCCCCGCTCTTGCTTCTGACCAAGTTCTAAAGCTGATCTTGTTAGCAAAAAACAAAAAAAAAAAACATAACGCACAGAAATTCGAATACAACAAAAACAAAAATTTACATTTGCAACACTATAAATGTCTACTACATAATTATAAACAAAATAGCTAAACGACAACAACAACAACAACAATTGAATGAAACCAAAAGGCGGGGCATACAAAAACAAAACATAAAACCAAACCACTCACACACAGAAAAACTGAAAAACTTTATTTATTTGAAAATTCCAGAACAAAAACAAACACAAAAACAACAAAATATAATATGGCTTAAACAATTGAACAGTTAAAGGCGAAACTAATTTAGCAAACAAAAGAAAAGAAGAAAGAAAAAGAAAGAAAAGGCAGACAGTCAGACAGACAGACATTTTTTAAGCATACGACATTGTAGTTTTGTTAAATTTTTTAACTAATTTTTTATGTTTTTTATTGATTTATTGCTACAAAAAAAAGAAAAGTAACCGGTTTGCGTTCTATTTTTTTTTTGGTCTTTGCGAGAATATGCATTTTGTTTTTGTTTTTCGCTTTTTTTTTTTTGTTGTATTTTTTATTTAACTGAATTATGCTTATTATTAAAAATGGATAAATCCAAAAAGCTTAAAATGTGATATTTTGTAAAACTCGATAAATATTATTAAAAGAAACTAAAACAAAAACAAAACAAAAACAAAACCACACAAGACACACAAGAGAATACATTAAAGTTTATGGAAAATTAAAAGAACAACAAGAACAACAACAAACAGAAAAATATAATTAAACAAAATTTAAATATAAACAATAATAATATTTAAATTGTAAGAGACGTTATAAATATTATAAATAATTATTATAAATTAAAATAAAATAAAATAAAATGAATATATATGAAAAATCGTTCCAAGTTGTTTTCATTTCTTCTTTTAGGTACGAATTTATTTATTTTTTTTGAAGGATCAATCGATAATGGAGATTCGTCCTTAAATGCGATTCAGAAGAACTTTCATGGTTGAATATTAATGCTAGGAAATTAGAAATTAGAACGCAAATTGAGCGAACTGGCAACTATGAAAATTCAATTTTCAAAAAGGGAAACAATATCGAGGTGGAAATGGACTCACCTCATCACCTTGTATATGTATATTACACCATGAGAACTTCTTCAACAAAAATCGACTTTGTATTTATATGGATAACATTTTGTAAGAATCTGCCCTTGAAAACGAAACTGACTGCTTCACATAAGGAGCATGTACTACAAGTACATTTGGCTTTGAATTTTGATGTGCTATATGATAGAGATTTGGCATCATATTAAGGAATCTGTTGTCCACTATCACTTTAGACAAACTCATTTATATATACTTATATTAGGTGTACAGGCCGTTTTGAGAAATATGGCGTGGCACGAGGTTTACGTTTACGTTCGCAGATGGTAACCTACTTGAAAATTAGTTTGTTTATTCCAGAACAACATAACCTTATCATGTTATTAAGTTCGCATTAGCATCATATATTTTTCTTCATCTAAAAATGTCTCAATTTGAGCCAACTAAGTGTCATTTGCGGTAACTTTTAATTTATTTTTTTAATTTAAAAAAATCTGCTGCTGAGTCGCATCGATTGCTCGTAGAAGCATATAATGAGGATGCTTTGAGTGAGAGAACATGTCGTGAGTGGTTGCAAAAATTTAAAAAAGGTGATTTTGACATAAAAGACAAAGATCGCAGTGGAAGGCCGAAAATTTACGAGGATGCAGATTTGGAGAAATTATTGGGTGAAGATTCGTCTCAAACACAAAAGGAACTTGCACTTAGTTTAGAAGTCACTCAGCAAGCAGTTAACAAAAAACGGCGGAAATTGTACTAATATATTACCACTAACCAATCTGCTTAACGTGAATAAATTCTAAAATCAAAAGAAGACAGCCTTTCCAAAATCTATCTTTGAATACGTGTAGGCAACTCAGCTTGATAAAAAAAATTCTTGTTAAAGCTTAAATACTTTAGAAATACTCGAATTCTATTAATTCATTTTTACATTTAGTTGGGACAATGGAGAAATAACAGAAATGCAAAATACTAACGAAATTCTAATACTATATTACTAGTATATACCGATATTAGATATTTATAACCAAAATTTCAAAGCAAACAAACTTGCTAATAAAAGAGCAAAATAAAGTATCTAGATACTGTAACAAAATCTCTAAAGTATTAGGTGTACAAATAAGTTTCCGCCGTTTTTTGTCTGTTATCTCGTATACATGTTGTTAAAGATGTTTTGCTCTTGACGTATGAGAAGTGAACAAAAACATTTATCAGGCGGTTTGGAAACATGTTTGGATACAAATTTACACATATATTATGTTAAAATTTTTGTTTGTATAGGTGAATATTAAGTAGTTCAAAAAAAAAAAAAAAAAAACATTTTCAAAGATCGCTTTTTCGCTAATAAAGTCGACAAACTTCGATTTGGCATGACAGGCGCACATAAGTAGCAGCCAGCAGCCAAAATAAATTTCCTTAATTTTAATCGGTCACAAAAGATGGGACATTTTTCTTGCCAATTTTGAAAATTTTTTATGAGAAATCTTTCTACTTTTTATTGCATGCGAATGATTTTGTACCATGCGAGAAATACAACAATAGGTAATTTGAAATTTAGGTACTTTATTTTCACCTTCAAGTGGTTTACTTAAATTGAGGAAATTCCTTTTGGCTGCTGGCTGCTGGCTGCTTCTTATGTGCGCCTAGTAAGCCAAAGCGAAATTTGTTCGAAAAATGCAGCAAAATTCTTTAAAGGTTTTTTTTCAATTCAGCTTCTCACAGATTCGATGTAAGAGTGGCGTATAAATGCGAGCCTTAGGAATAAGAGCATCAGTGCATATTTTGTGGCTCTGTGGCTTAGCTTTGCTGGTATTAATATGCAAATTTTTAAAAGTATTTCAAGTTTGTAAGATGACTCAATGGATACTTTAAAATTGATATTATCAGCATCTAAAATGCTTATCGATATTGAACTAAAGGATTTGCTAATAAAAGAACAAAAAATAGATTTTTATAGCCATTGGAATTTGTTGTAGTTTTTGATTTTCTTATTCAAACATCCTTGACATAATCGTGTCCTTGTTTGTGATTAAATACAAATATATGCAGATATGTTATAAATAAGTTTAGAAACTAGAACGAACCAGCTAAAAATTAAATGGCACAAATACTTACACCACCTTAAGAAGTCAACTTTGAAATAGCCTTGAAATTTATTTAAATTTTCAAAAGCATCGCTTTTATTTTAAAGCAAATAATTCGGGTTACAGTTCTACACATTTGATCAATCTAAACCCAATTTATACAAGCAGGCCAATGCCGATAAAAACAAGCGAACAAAAAAAATAAAAACTATAAAAGCCAGGAAAATTTCTGCGTATTTTTACTGCGGCAAAAGATTCTATCTACGGTGGCGCACTTCAGTTCCAGCTGCGTTACAAAATCCCCTTCGAGTATCGAATGCAAACGCAAACTCAAACGCAAAAGGCGAACTTTTTCTATACGCGCTTCTAAGCATGAAATATTGCGTTTATTTGGCGTTGTCCTTTTTCGGTCGATACATCGCCGAAGGATGACACGAGGAACTCCTTCGAATTTTTTATTTATACGAGTATTTGTTGCGAAAGTAAAGTCAAGTCAAGTCCTTGTATATTGAGTTGCTACCATTTTCAATGCGTTTAGCTGTTAGCTTTTCTCTATCTTCTTCTTCTCCTTCTCCTTCTTCTTGTTGTTGTTAGGGCTGTAGTGTTTGCTACTTGTTGTTAGAATGTCCTTTTTTGTGTTCATTCTAATTTTATACTTGTTCGATGAAGTTGTTTATTTTTTTGCTATCGTTTTTTTTTTCTTGTCTATAAGTTTTTACATTTTTTACTTTTCGTCCTTATTGCGAACATTTATTGTGTTTTGTTGTAGTTGTTGTTGTAGTTGTTTTTGTCGATGTTGTGGGTAAATTCTAAACTCATAAAAGGAGGTTCAGCCTGGGTCAAATTGTAATAAAAGGATATACACGCAAAATTTACCACAATAAGGATGTGCAAATCCTAGACAAATAAGTTCATATGACAAGGAATTCGGTTCGAATAAAGGAGAATCTTCTTCAATCTAAAAATAAAGCAGGACGTTAGCAAGATGTTCGAGGATGTGTTGGTCGTTGGCTTTTGAAGAGTGGAAATAGCCGAAATATTAAGTTTTACTAAAAAAAAGCTTTAATCCAAAACAAAGTTGTGAATGTCCTGGAAATCCTTGAAAGATTTATTTAAAAACAATTTGATGCATTTGTTCTATTAACCTTAATTTTTCTATTTCATTATTTATCTGTGAAAAGTTAAAAACAAAATAGCAAATAAATCGAAAACGAAATTTTCTTGCGAAAACTTTGAATACATTTTATAAGGAAAATTGAAAGAAATCAAGCAAAAGTAATAACAAAAGTAGAAGTCCAAATAACAATAACAGAAGAAACAAGAAAATGGAATTGAAAGCGGAAAAATGGATTTTTCCTACGCTTTGGTACTTTGAAAAGTGGTTTTGCGCAGACTAAGTTCAGCAGCCTTCAGAGCCTTCAGAGGCAGCTGAATTAAATTCTGAAATTGAAAGCAAAAGAGTTTTCGAATGCGGTCGACACGTGCAACATCAAGAACAACAACAGCATCAACAACAACCAAAATGACAACAACCGACACAAACCGAATAACAAAAAAAAAATAGAGAACACGCACAAGTCAGAAATCAAGAGAATTATTGCCAAAGTTTCATCCTTGCATATCCTTGAAGACTCAACTCCGACTCGCCTCGACCAAATGCAATGCAAAACGCACCGAAGGACATGACGACAATTTCGAAAAGAATTTCTGCATCCGCCGGACACGACGACACAATTCAAGATGCAAAACGTTGCGCCGTACCGCACGGAGCTGGAATTGCGCTTTTTCTTTGGTGGTCCCACTTTAGGAACCGTCCGACCTGCTCCCGTTCATGCTGATTACTTTCACAATCATGTTTACAG
Source organism: Suillia variegata (assembly GCA_949127995.1). Taxonomy (NCBI): domain Eukaryota; kingdom Metazoa; phylum Arthropoda; class Insecta; order Diptera; family Heleomyzidae; genus Suillia; species Suillia variegata. Next base: position 28,600,394 of record OX421846.1, on the reverse strand, counting down.
TTTACAAACAAGAAGTAGAAGCGATAAGAATGCTTAAACGCACTTTGGGGAGTGCTCGCTGCCAACAGTTGCCGAAGAAATTAATTTCACGAATATTGTTACAGTTTTCCGTTTTCCAACGGAGACAATTTCGAAGTTTCCTCTGGGTTTAATCCTTGTCGTTTAATGCTGAAAATATATCGTCGGGTGCGTGCTCAGCGGACGTACGACAAACGGGGAAATTATGAATGAGTCTGTCATCCACGTCGTTCTTACATTAATGTGAATTCTTGAGTTTGAGAAGTTTACAAATGTGGTGTCATATTATAGGTAATGCCACAACAAATGTTAGTACCAAATATTATGGTTACCTAGTACATTCTGAGCTACAAGTGACTGAAATCAAATTTAAAGAAATTGACTTTTAATAAAAAAATCAAAGATACTCAATTTTGCATAAAATCTTAAAAAAAATCTTATAAGATCCACTTAAAATCTAACAAAATTATTTGTAAACTATATTTTTTTTTTTCACTATAGAGTTTATATCTTTTCTTCTAAGGTTGAGAATAACTTCTGCCTTGATTACTTTGATAAGTACTGGGTCAATGAGTCTTCTTGACTACCGCATGCCTGTTTGGGCATTGAAGAGCTTAGGCAGACTTTGTTTTTCCCATACGCGTATCAAGTCATTTATGAAACTACTGTTTATCCCACAGAAGGGTTCCGGACCTATGAACAGAGTTTCTGTACATTTCTTTGCGAGAGAGTCCGCTATTTCAGTAACCGAATTTCTCGCTGCTAGAGTGTTGCGAAGTTTGAGATAATCCCATACCAGCTTTGATTGGAATGAGAGGTTTTTAAGTGATTTAAGAGCTGCTTGGCTGTCTGAAAGAATGCATATTTTTGTACCGCTAGTGCCCCACGTAGACATTCACTGACACTTGTGTGGACAGTCGTGGAGTTGCGCCTGAAAAATGAAAACCAATTTCTTTAAACTACAAAATAAATGCATTTAAAATCAACAAAGAAAAATGAGGCCGATGCCGAAGCTAACAATTTTCTCCGAAACTGGTCGTAGTCGATAGTCAGTTGATTCCCATTTAAATCAGATGGTTCTGATGAATATTTGGCCTTTTCGCCAAATGGTTTTGCATTCAAGAGTTGAGAGCAATTTCAATATTATATTTAAGTGTTCAAAAAAAAAATAATCTAAATTAATACAAAAAATTTAAGAGGTTAAATTAACAACAACAACAATTTCATAAATCAGAAAAGTAACTTCAATACTTAACTTTTTAGATGCCCAGTAAAAACATGAATTTTTCATGGAATTCAAAGAACAAATAGAAAGCTTATAAAAACAAAATTTGATTATTTAAGTCAATTTCAAAAGCCCAAACTAAGTCGAGTTGTTTGGACACAAATGACCCACCTGTTGTTTAGGTATACTATGATGTTCTTGCAATCATTAAATAAGTGTTAAATAAACTCTTCAAAGTTCTCTTTAATTATGATTTGAGCCCTTCGAATCTATTCCAGCTTCAGCTTGTCTATAGTATGTCAAATATTATTTCGAATCGCTTGCATTAATTATGAGAGACAACTATTCAAATATGTCTGACTAGAATCCGATGCAGCTAAACATTTGCATTTGAATGTCAATTAATTGTGTCAATACGAAAGCAAAAACAATTTTATCGCACCAAAAACGAGAAACGAGAAACGAGAAACTGTTGCGATAAGTTCAAACTGAAATTAAAATTCAAACAGCGAGTAAAAGTCCAAAGGAGACAGCGGCAGCATTTAAATTAAACGCCATGCCAAAAAAAAAAACAACAAACAAAAAAAAAAAAAAATTGAAAAGACTAAAAAGCACGAATTCGCTGTTAATTAGCTGCAAGTTTGCCCAAATAGAAAAGAAGAAAAACAAAAAGGATATAGTGCAAAGTTGTGAGCGAACGAATATCAAATGGAAACGCAACAAGAAAAAAAAGCAAAAAGGAGGCGCTGCTTAAAAAGTATCCATCCGATACGTATTTAGCTTATAAATTTGTATCTCTGTGTAACTTTGTATCTGTAAAGCAATTAATAATAATTGCCCTTAAAACCCTTTTTGCAACACAAACACAAGCATACTTATACAAGCAGAGGCGTTAGGCCGGATTTGATTAATTCGCAACTAATTTAAAAGGAGAAGGGCGACTTGCTTGGGACATTATAAGACACGCCCACTGACTTTTATATGTTACACTATCTTTTAATACTTTTATTGCAGCTAAAAACTGCAGTTGCAAATTTTCAATATTTTCTTCCACGATATCTCAATAACTTAAAGAGTTGAAGCTATGACTTAAGCTGGTCTAAGTCATATCAAAAAGGCGTTAGGTAAAGTTTAAAGCGAGTTATCCAGAACTTATACTTAAATTAATTTTATATGATCACTTCGACAATTTTCTTTAAATTTTAAACTTTTATACAGATTTAAAACCAGTCTAATGGACAAGCACGGCCACACCAGCGAACCGAAGCCAGCAGCTCGAAATGTAAATATTTACATACTCTCACAGCTACACAAACACATACTAAGCTAAATATACAGAAACCCACACACACACGGAAACAAACAACGACACACATACACGCACACGGCCTACACGGATACATTTCATTTGGTCCCAAGCAAATAAAGTTCTGCGAAATGCGATTATCTTGATGAATTGGAATTGGAATTTGAATTCTACGCTTTTGACCAACTCAAACCCGTTTGCACTACGCCCAGCTCAACTCCTGTCCATGTTCCCCAGCTTCAGTTGGGAATTTGGTTGTCCCTTCTGCCCTCTCAAAACAACAACAACAATTACATTGTACCCCGCAGCATTATATAGCAAACCCATGTGCGTGTATGTCTGTGAATAGGTAGATGAATAGGTGAACGTTTGCCAGTGTATGTGTTTGTATATGAGTGTTTGTTGGCATTCTCGTATCTGTGTCAGGCAATTCGCAAAGCATAAAAGTCAAATTAATCGGCCCCAAAACGTACACAAACAGGAACCAGCAGAGAAGGCGAAGTTTTGTCCGGACACGGTCACAAAACTTTTTACCGTATTACTTTCCGGCCGTGCGTCGCATCGTGGCGCGTCGCTCTACGCTGCGTTGCATCCGACAGATAAACAGATACAATATACCCATGAGCATACATAGTGGACGAGGTTTGTTGTATCTGCAAGCTGTGTCCGACAAACGTTGGCTATTCAAAAGCATTTCTCCAGATACTTTAATTGTATATTCAGGTTAACAAAATTATAAACAAACATGTCTACTATTTAATAATATAGTACGATATATACTCGTATATTGTATAACGATATCTTATGTTATCTTAATGGTCGAATTATTTTTCATTGTTTCATAACTAAATAAACGTTTGCTTAAAAGTGTTTTAGAATGGCTGCCGTACGTTTGTGTACTTGGTGTGCCTGCTCCAAAATGTCATCTCACCGGGCCTACAATTTTCGTGTGTGTCGTTGTGTGTCCATATCGCGACGTTTCATAAAACTGTTTCCCGGCGGCACAAAAACGAGCACAAAAACGAGAACGAAACAAAAAAAGAGACCGGAAATCGAGTAAGCTGTGCAACGCCAACAACTTCACTTCGAACTACAACTACATGTACATTTAAGAACACACATACTTACTACCAGTACCAGGGCACGACTGACAGCAGTACCGGCGAACGCAACGCTTAAACGATACAAAAGTTCTGAACGAGACATTTGATCGCACGAAGCGAAACGAAGGTTTTTCGCTTTTGACCTGCATTTTGACGCATTTTAAAGTATTTTAGACAGATTTAATTTTGATTCTTGTTGTTGTGTTTTTGTTGTGTGCGCCGTTATGCTGCATTCAGCTTCTGCTCGAGTGGCTGTTGTACAACTTCTTTTATTTATTTATCTAATTGGCAGCGAAATTCCAACAAAACTTCAAACAACTTCAGTTTGGACGCTCTTTGTTTGTACAAGTTTGCGTATAAATGTTTTTGAAATTACTGATGAATGTTTGTTAAATTTGGTTAAAAAAAAATGAAAATATAATTTTTGACATTTTATGTTTTTATTGTATTTGTTAAATGTATGTCTTTTCTTAAGCAAAGGCAACAACTGAAATAAAACCACTTCACCTGCCTAAAAATGTTTGACAAATTAATTGATTTCAAAACTCTCTTCTTTACTAATTAATTAAAAAAAATATACCTTTTGTTCCATGTTTTTTGTTGTTGTTGTTGTTGTTGTTGTTGTTGTTATATTTTTTGTCTGCCTTAGGGTGCTCTTCGTTGCTGCAAACTTAATTTTTGACTTTTGCTTGTACTTTGCTGCTTCAAAAGTCCTTTTCAGCAGGAAGTGAAATTACTCGTCGACTCGTTTGAAGAGAGACAAAGGAAAAAAAGGCAAAATGGCGTTGGCGTTGGCGGCAAACGGAAGTACTGAAACGTAACGAAACGAAACGAAACTGTTGTCAACTTTGCCGTAACATGTTCAATTTTTGAAAATTTTTTTTTTGTTTTGTTCCTTCTTATTTGCTGGTTTTTACCGTCGGCAATACACGCTACCGCCACCGCCGCCCATATCAATCCAATTAAGAAGACAATTACGCCACTCTTTTCTTTCTTGTTGTTAATGTTTTAAAGGAAATTAAATTGTTCGCAATTTGCCACGCCGGAAGTTGCATGTTATTTGACTTCCTAGACAGTGTTTTTTGTACAGCGTACAGCAGCATAAGTTAATAATTTTCCAATCAAAATCGTGCAACAAGTTTTAAGCTATTATAGGAGAAATTTAAGTCCTCATTTGAACGCTTCCGGTAAGCATTGAAAAATTAGAAAATATTACTTATACGTTTTTATAGAAAAGAAGAAGAAACAAGTGTCATTTGCTTTTATGACATGCCTCCGAGTTAATTACGCTGGGCGGCCGTTAATTACTTGCGCCCACCTGAACTACATTTTAATAGCGCATTAACGAAATTAAAATGATAATAATTTGCGGTCGCAATTAACCGAGCGAATTCACGCTCGCCCGCAACGCAGCGTCCTTTAATAACTTGAAACATATTTGCGCTTAAATGATTTTTCAATAAATTACAATAAACACGACTATACAATGTACAAGTATTATACATATCTACATACAGTACATATATACTTGTACATAAATATAATTTTAAAATATTTCCATTAATTGGTTCTTACTTTTACTTGGTTCGGTTTTTTTGTTTGTTCTGATGGTAGGTCGTGAAACATTTATGTTTTTGTATTTTGTTGTTGTTGTTGTTGTGTTTTATCATTTTTGTATTGTATTGTTCTTTTTTTGTGGCGCGTATGTTGCCATAATTTTCATTTAATATTAATATTAATTGTATGTGGCCTTTCCTCTCTCATACTCCAGACCAAACCAAACAAATATTGCCACACGTCCAGCCAGCCAGCCAGTCAGCGCTGTGAGCGTTTGTGGTGGATTGGGCATACTCGGTCATAATTCCATTTATCATTTGCAAACAAAAACAACGTTGCGGGTGTAAGCTTCAAATTGGTTCATAAAAATTATGAAAATAAAAATAAAATATTGCATAATTAATTGCAAAAGCAATTAAAATTTTAAACATTTAATTGACGCAAATTTGTTAAAGACATCTTGCAAAAAAAAAAAAAACAAGAAAAAAAACAATAACAACATATTTTAATGAGCTGCGTTTTAATAGATTGTATAACGTTTAAGTGCAGTATTGATATTATTTTAAATATACAATAATTATGATTTAATACTTATAAAGTTAAGCACTCACCAAGTCACCCTGCTTAAAAAAAACAGCAGAAATTTTAAGTATGCCTAAAAGTAGGCAGTGCAATCGAAATAAGTTCATGGCAATTTACTTCAATGTCTCAGTCGGCTCTTGCAGAGTAAGAAAACTTTCTTCTTCCTCGCAGAGTTGAGGTCTTCCACTCCCACTTTCATACCCTTTATTTTTTGTATAAAATAACCCACTTAGCAAGGCCTTAATTTTTCCTTTACAGGGCTGATACTTGACCTTATTTAAGGTGTAACTCTAGAATATCTTTTCGAGAAGTTGGTTAAGAAGCGCTATATTATTTAATGCTTTTTTATCGTCAGTATCTCTGGAATTACCACTTCTTATAAAGCGCTTTAAAAGACGCTGGAAAAGTTTATGCGACTTTCTCAATGATCTCAGAATGGAACTGTTTCTTTGCGATAATTAGGAGACGAATTAATTTTTGCAACAATTTAAAAACTCACTTACAAAACTAGAAACATTTGACCAAAAAGTCTGAAAAGTATTTATTCGATAGATTCGCAAAGTATCGATTGAGAAACTAAGAGAAGAACCAACATCCGCGTTGTTTACGATGCTAACAAAAACAAACTTAAAGAGCAAAAAAAAATCAAAAAATAGCAACTCACCCGGAAGCTCGAAAAGTGTTTACACAGAGCTGCCATTAGTTTGTTTGTGGAAGGTAAGTAAGTTTTCGGCAAATCGATGACAGCAAGTATTTTCATAATTTAATTTCGTAAAAATGTGCTTCCTTCCTAACGAACTGAACGCGGCACCTGCTCGAACGCACCGCAACGGGCGCACGACGAATAAATAAAATTTGGCAACACTGTCGCAACTGTCGAAAGACTAACCGGAAGCTGAAGCAACAAATTGCCAACATGGCGTCGACTGCGACGACGGCGACGACGACGACGCAGCACCAGCATCAGTCGTGCATTTCCGCTTATCGTGCTCCGACTTATCCTACTACTTTGGCTCTCCTTGTCGTTTTGTCTGTCTGCCTGTCTTTGATCGGCGTCGTTTGTCGACGTTGCCATACTTTATAACGGTATCATTATAACGATTTGGTAAACAAGCCAAGTCGCTGAAGATGTCTAAGAACAAGATGAATAAGATGATTTTGTGCAAAGCAGAGGAAGTCTTCGACGACGATAAAGATGACGTTGAGTGCGTTCAATATCGCAGCAAAGTATGTGTTCAGTGTTCGGGGCATGTTTTCATTGTGGTCGCAAGTAGAAGGAGTAACTACACTGGAAAAATAAATAAATTTAATATACATGCTATATATTGTATATATTAAGGGGATTCCCTTAAACGCGAAAATGTCTTGAAAACCTCGAAACTTTTAACACTCGAAAAAGAACTGTCAATTATTCTAGAAAGCATAATTTTAGAGTTTCTTGAAAATTTTCGAGGCAGATTAGTTGTAAACTAGCTTCGGAAAATGTCCAATATGTATCAGTTTTATATAATAATAAATATTTCACAGCTTACATATTTGCGAATATCAAAACTTAAGACTGACAATTCTAACTAGAATATGACCAAAGGCAGCTCTAATTAAGTAAGTTAAAAACTACTAACTAAACTGTCAAATTGCTGAATGACACAATTTTTTCGAGGTCGCTAAAAGAGGCGTTCCTTAAAAGGGACTCGAATTTTTTCGAGCTTTTCAAGTTTTCCTGTTTTCGCGTTTAAGAGAATCTCCTCATTATATTTTAAATTTTATTACACAAAAGGAGTTTTTGTCTCGAAGTATCGAAGTCGCATTACAGAATAGCTCAAGAGTACCGATCAAACGACGAACCAAACGACGAATCGAAGCAGACCTGCTTAAATGCTTAATGGGTTAAATTACCGATTTCAATCTAAATTTAATACCATTTATAGAAAATCTCGTCGCAATTTTATCGCGGTGCATGTTCAGTGCGCATTTAATTGGTCGCTGTTCCAACACAGAGCGAGCGTAAAAACAATGAAGCGACAAGGACTTTGTGCGGAAGGAATTTTATGGTTTGAAAATTGAGCGCGTAAATTTATACGCGCCCACTTATCCATATCGGCTGCGGTTAGAACGACGCTTCCTGCTGAAGGTAAAGTTGTGCGCTGCGCTAGAAAACAGTTTTTGTTGTTGTTGTTGTTTGTAGTTTTTACGAGCAGCGACAATGGAGAGGCTGTGTGTACTGTGTGGAGGAAGACAACAGAAGCAACCGAAGAAGAGAAGCTTGTTTTCACGACGGCTGCTTTTGTTGTTGTTCGACGCTGGTGGAAAATATTTTGAAATGAATTTCTACGTCATTAGCATTTCGTTTCGTTATCAAAGCAATTGCGGTATAAAATTACGAAAATTACTGATAGACCGAACGAACGAACGACTGACTCGACTCAACGCCCGACTCCCGACTGCTGACTCCTTGCGATGTATTTTAATGTTTATGTTGGCATCGCTGCTGCTGTTCTGCTACTATTGCAGTTGCAACATTAAGTCAACAATTTGTGTTTATCTTCAGAATGTTGCGCAGTTTGGCCAGAATATCATCATCATCATTGGGTTGGGTTGGGAAAAACAATCAAATTAAAAGTATCGGATTCTAGCAATTTCACTTAAATTTTCATTAAAAATTGTAAACTTAATATTAATGGAAAGCGATGGAAGTGTAATGGCAGAGGTATATAATGGAACCACAATCTGCTCTCCGAAATATATGAAAGAGTAACCAATATTCTTGAAACATTTACTAGAGTTGAATTCTCATTTACTTATAGTTGCTCCAAAGTAATTTTTTTTTAAAAGTTAATAGTTAAAATTTAGAACGCTTCAAATGCTTTTCCAATGTGATCCATTTCTGTATCCAGAGACTTTCACGCAAGTGTCAATGACCAACGTTTTATTGCTTCCGTTTTATTTTTTTAGTTTTTTTTTTCATTTTGCTAATCCTTAAAACCTACCCCCAGATTAAAAGAGTCTTTAATGTTTTCCACCCACCACACCCTCTTTCGATATTAACAATTCAATATAGTAACTGCAAAACAATATCCCGGGGTGTTAATTTCCGATAGACTCCCTGTGGGTTTTCGTTTTTTTTTTTTACTTTTTTTATTATATCTTCTCAATAGGGTGAGACAAAGGGGCGGGCGTTGCATGCAAATGCTTTTGTCGCATGTGCTAACGCAACGCTAGACGACGAGAAGGTCGCCTCTGCCTCGGCTTTCGAGAGTGGTGTATGCGCATCACTGGGCATTAGCCCCAGCAAACTGTCGTTCCTTGACCGATGCCCAATGCCTTCTGTCGCATTCTTCTTCTGCGCTCGATTGTGTTCGACTCTTGATTATATTTTTAGGATTTTGAACAATGAAAAGTGCGTGTTGAAAATCTGTGTACAAGATTATTGAACATGCATAGTTTGAAATCTGGGCATTTTACAGCCAAAGTATTCGTGTAGAATAATTAATTTTGTGCTGGTGCAGTCAAGTCATGTCCGGACGCAACATGATGCCAATGGCTCGCCGCGCCGATGAGGTGTGAGGCGGCGCACACAACTGAGTAAGCGTGACTAGATAAATTAAATGGTGCAAGGTGGTTTGGAAGTCTTTGACTTTGGGAAGATTCGAAAAGCACATGGTCATAAGAGAATGAATTATTTAAGAAAGTTTTTAAACAAATACGATCTTCCTTCAGGCATTGAAATTTAATAATATTTAGGATTTTTAGAGTCAAATTTTACTTATTAGAATTAATAAACAAATATTTTTACTAACTGAGTTTAACCCAATTTTATTGATTACATCCAACATTTAAATCTAAAAAGTCTCGTTTTACCTGACAGCACATACGACTGCATTACGCTGAACATTTTAAAGTTTTTCAATATCTGCAGTTATTTTTGTGATCGACTACACTGGGTCAGGTATCACAACAAAAAGCATTTTCCAAAACTTCATGCCAACACTTGACACAGAAACGTCGCCTTTTCGCAAACCCACTTCAGTTGAGCAGCCCTCCTTGCACAATGAACAATGCCCGAATTCGAGTGTATTCCATTGATGCCACTTGTCACAACTGTTCTCCCGGGAGACGATTCCACCCACTATTCGGGAAATGCACACAAGTCAAGTGTGTGCCCAAAATGCCACTCACCGCCCCGTGTGTCCAGCGATGATGGCAACGAACAGGAGGTGGTCTCACGCGCCGTTAAAACTCAACATTTGATGCCTTCGGTCGATGATGCCTTCGGTGCAGTTGTCATTAGTCATGGTTGGACATGCTGCAGTATACCTTCAATACTCCGCATTGGGCAAAGTTTGTTAGTGCAGATGAGGGTGTTCTAGTTGTTGTTCTTGTTGTTTTATCAAAGTTCCACTGATTGTCATTATTGCACGTTTCCCCAAGGATATGCGCTGTGCACTGTGTATTGGACTGCATGGGTATGCCCCCTCAAATCATAGACTTTTTCGGAAAATTCGAATTCAAAATTAGGCGTACAAGTTTTACGGTTAGACTGGTTTGAAAAAAAAATGTGTTGAAATGGTTTGGTCAAAAAAAGATGGATCCATTGACTTTTGAAGTCATTATATTGTATTCAGTTATTTAAAAAAATACTTAAACGCAATTTAAATTTTATTTTTTATTCTTCAAAACCAATCTGAATTCAGCATAAAGGTTTGCCTGTATATGTATGTGAGTATGTGTTGAATTTGTTCAATCAGATGTTGTCAAATTAGTTCGACATTACGGTCTATTTATATTTTCATTTCTCTTGTGATTTGTTTGTCATTTGTGTCGAGCCCCGCTTCACTTCATACGGATAATAAAAATCCAGCGTCTGTCATTATTGGCGTTTATTTGATGCAGTACTTATTACCAGCCTATGGGCGTGTTTTCATCCTCCAACAATTGAGTGTACGTGTGTCTGTGTACGTTATGCGGTAGTAGGCGTTTCTCCAGAGTATTGCAAATTTGAACGCGACCTTATTTCCAATGTGGATTTTATTGGTTATTTATAATTAATGCCGTGTCACACTTTAACTTAATTTATACACAATAAACTATCATAATGTAATAGTAAAGGTGCTAATTAACGATAGTGTCTGACAATCGAAAGCATTTATTTGCACGGAAATCGTTCTTGAGAAAATATGACTTTACTAAAAAATCATAAAAAGTCGATTCTAAAACGAATTTGCAAATGATATCGTTATCGAATCGAATTATATTTGAAAACGATTCTCTCATATGAATCGCTGATGATATTGCTTTTGCGTAATCGAATCGTTTAGTAATAAATAAATTATTCGTAATTAAACCGTAAATCGATTTAACAATTCGTTAACGATCATGGATTTCAACCCGATCGCGATATCATTAACGATTCATATGCGAGTGTCGTGTTCGAATAAAATTCGATTCATTAAATAAATGAAACTTAAGATTTTGAAAAAAATGTTTTAATATAAAAAACGAAAATTGCTTACATAATCATTTTGAAACTTAAACACTTTGCGTGTATACGACTTCTTATTTGTGTGTGTGTGTGTTTGTGTGAGTGTGTATTTAGTTTAATTTATTATTCATTAATTAGTGGACTTGTCAATATACTATCACATCACATCACATGCATGATGTATGTACGAGTATGTACAATGTTTACTACACAGACAAATGTGTGTGCGTGTGTGTGTTTGCGAATACATTTTCCGACAGTGTGACACATGTCATCGGGGCATTGACATCCATTTCAATATTAGCACAAAATCAAATTTCAATTAGCCGATATCGTTGTCCGGATTTGTATTTTTGGATTTTGGATTTTGTATTTTCAATACATGAAATGCACGAATCATTAATACGTATCAATTTAATAACAAATGTGATTAAAATTGATACATTGAAATTTGAATTTAAATGTTGGTTAAAGTTATAATATTATAATTATACATACATATACATATGTATCAAATCGATAATCGACAGGTTAATAACATTTGTTCTTAAATATTTAAGTTTAAATTATTTGGATGTATTTGCCTACTCAAATCTAGTGAAAATTTGGAAGCTGAATAGGCAAATCGATACAATTTATACTTATATGTAGTTATTAAATAGCCAATAGTATTTTTTTTTTGTTTTATAATTTGAAAATTTTAGATAATATATATGTATGTACATATAATAAGATTTAGAAATATGTATATAGAACTAAATGTGAAAGACTTTTTTTCAACTGGTTAAACATTACATTGTAATTTGAACGACCGATTATCAGTATTGGTTAAAAATTTAAGTTTAGGCCAAAACATCGATAAATGCATATGGCCGATATTATTTTTTTGTTAGATAACTTTCAAATTCCGGTACATCGTATAAAGTATTACGAAGTTGTTATTTCTAACGAACATATTGACATTATTTATGATTGAATTTTTTGGTTTTAGTTGGAATAGGCCGAGGCCACGAATTTCGGTATAGTTAGAGATAACCACATGAGGACGAAGCCCAAGAGCTTTGCTTGTTCACCAAGAGTGTACGCCACACCATAACATTTGGCTTAGTCGCTTAGTGGATACACTGCAATCGACATCGGGCATAAAATTGTTAATTGAGTCGATCTCTACACTACAATTCAATATAATCAATAATTGTCATGCAGTTATTTCATTAATCAATATTGTACTAATCGATAAAATAGTAAAATAGTTAAACATAACGCACAGAATGTTTATTAAAGAAAAACAATATTAACTTATTTGTAATCAACCTATTTAAATCATATGTACATATACATTTTTTGTTATGACTAAGCAATATATCAAATTAATGGCAGTTTAGTTTTTTTTTTCCAATCGATTAAACAAAGTCATAAATTAATTTGATAAAATGTCAATCACACCTTTTAAATGACATTTGCTCAAAGTCGTTTGAACCATTTAAATTTGCGTTAATTTCTGAAATCACTTAATCCTTTCCCAATCTCCACCAACCCCGAGTAAACAGAAATTTACATGAAGACCAAACACACACACACACACACACACACACACAATCACACAAACACACAAATACCATTGCAAAATAGTCAACGAATCTTGGCATTAGTGCCGCTCCGCAGCGGATTTTCCCAGTAATGCGTAACGGGATAGCACGACGTGACACGAGTTGAAAGTCAAGTCGCCTCGCGTCGCCATCGTATAGTATCCTGCCCTGTCCTGTCCGCTCCGTTCTCTTCGCCACTTCTCGACTGCATTAAATTTAAATTAAAAATTGATTAAAACGAGAGAAACGGAGAGAGGGAGAGGGAGAGCGATACGCAGTTTGTCTTTGATCCGAAAACAGTTCGGAGGTCACACACTATTACCCGCCAACGCCAATTCCAACGCTTCTCTTACCTCTCTCCCACCTCCGCCACTTTTTCGATTAAAGTGATGTCCTCTGTCTGAGCGTTGTGTTGTGCTGCGTGGGTTCGTGTGGCACAACAAAAGTCTGTATGTGTGTGTGTGTGTGTGTGTGTGTGTGTGTGTGTGTGTGTGTGGATGTGTGTATTCGCGAGTGAACTGTAAACGTGAAAAAGGACACTTGACTTCTGATGTTGTTGGCTTCGCCGCATGCAGTTCTGAAGAATCCGGTTCCGGACAACGGACTTCTCCATCGATACGTTTCATTTGCTGTCTTCCTTTTATTTTTCTTCTACTTTTTTCTTTTTTTCTTTCCTTCTTTCGCTGCAGAATTACATTTTTACATTACGCAAATGAGAAACAAGAAGGACATTGCCCATTAAGACATACTCGTACATTTTTAAAAGAAAATTTATTAGGTTGGAACAATATGTGTTCTAAGCCACGTTTGTACTCGTACTAGTATCAATGAAAAAATTAAATATAAAACGATTAAATTGTTGTGATAGTATAGCATGTAAATTTAACGTTACAATACAATATTTAGAGAGCTAGATTAGAAAATTGAATTATTTGGAATGAATAACTATCTTCACACTCAAACACTTCGCGTTATGAACTGAAACATTCGTGATGGACCACTATGGGGTTAAAATAAAGGCCATGCACAATAGATCTTGTTGGTCGCAGTGCTTCCTGGCTTCTAATAATAATAATAATAATAATAATAATAATAATAATAATAATAATAATAATAATAATAATAATAATAATAATAATAATAATAATAATAATAATCGTGAAGTAAGGCCAACGCTTTTCTCCTTTTAAGGGGTGCATGTGGTATCGCTATAAACCCAGTTTGGTCTATGTGAGGCATTTAACGCCACTCTTACCTAACCTAGACTAGACTAAAAAATATCAATTGATAATTATATTTTATAAAAAAAAACTAATTTTTGTTCTGTATTTTTGTTTGTGTAATTTAACAACAAATTAGGTATTTCACCTAATAACTATCTTCAATCATAAAAGTCGATCCACACTCATAACAATAATTTATTTAAAAGCATTCACTTCACTCTTCGGCAACATATTTTTTGATGATCCTTATACCTTGACAAAATGGCGCTTAAGTTCTTTTAGCACTCTACGCTATTTCTTCTTCTTCTTCGTGCGCTCTTTTTTGCGACGCCGTTAAACTCATTTTGCGTTTCGTTTTAATGAATCATTAGTGTGTATCTTTTTCATCGTTCGTTCGTTATTCGTAAAAGCTTTTTTTTATTAAGTTGCTTCTTTTGCCCAGGACAAACTTCAGAATTCGCCACGCTCAGAGAATATCGTTTTCTGCCATGTTTGTCGCCATTTTTTGTAACAGTTTATATCTGTTTCTATTTTTTGTAAGCTTGTTGTTGTTCGCCCGTCGCGATGCATTTCCGCTGATGCCGGTCGCTGGTGGTGGTGGTGGCAGACGCATAGCAATCTGCTTGCCTAATGATCCCTGCTGCTGTTGCTGCTGCTGATGATGATGATTTCGATGTTTCGTTCGTTGCTCGACCCGGGTTCAGCTTTGTTTGATTGAATTTTTGCGGTCAGTTGTGGGGCTTGTGTGACGTCGCTCGCAACTTAATTTGTTTTATTTTGCATTTGTTCGTGTCTCTTCCAACTTTGTTTTTTTTCTACTTTCATTGTTGCTCCTCATCAGGCGGTCCCTGTCTTTAAGTTGTTGTGTTTTTCTTCTTTTTGTTGTTTTTTTTTTTGTTGACATTTTAATTAAGAAATGTTTCTCGATTGTTTTACTTAATTGAATGAAATACCGCAACAATTAAGAAAACTTGACAGAAAAAATGGAAGCGAAATAAAAGAGTTTCATTAAGGTTTACACTTTTTCCCCTTAGGATATAAATTACATAAAATTGTTTAGTAAAAGCTTAAATCCGTAGTTTTAAAGTTTAAATTGAATTATAACTAGTGAGAGAATTATATTTGGCTATGTCGAAGCTCAAGTACCCTGCACCTTTTAATTTAATATTATATCTCAACCTCGTCAAATGTTTATTTAGTATTTTACAATTTATTACAAAATTTATTTAATAGATTGTTTGAGATTATTATAATAAAAGTCTAATGTTGATAAAACTTTTTAAAAAACTCGAAAACAGATTTTTGGATTTCATGAGTTGTGTAATTTTTGAAATGGGTGCGCAATATGTCAATAATTTTCTTTCAATTTTACAATTAGAAATGTTTTATTTTTCATATTACAGGCGTGTCTGGGTATAGTGAACAACTCGATGTAGTGAACACTAAAATTTTTACAAAGAGTTCTCTAAATAGTGAATAATCGAAATGATTTTCAAAATTTGATTCACAATTTGGAGGTTAGCGAATAAAACTTTGAAAGTAACTTCAAGCTAGAACTGCGAAGTCTACGTGAAAAAGCGGTCCAAAAGTCAATTTGTGAACGCAAGAATACCAAATGTCCACCTTGAAAGAGTGAACAACCCGGATATAGTGAACAGTCCCAGTAATAATTAGTTCCCTATATCCAGACAAGACTGTATATCTTTTGTATTTGTAATTCAAGTTCCAATTCTGTTGCAATACTTTTCTTAGAAAATTTAAAGCGTACTCCTGATGCTCCCATTTAATATTCCTTTTGAACCAGACATGTAGTTTTGAGAGCTTAATTTTTTATTGCAAAGAAAATCAGTACGGGAGTGATAAGGAGGGCGTGAAGCTTTTAATTTGTAGTTTCTTTATATTCTTATATGAAGTACTCGCTCAGTTTTAATCGGATAAATGAATGAGGTCTCAAATAAAAGGTAATAAAAAGTTGTTTAGGAACTTTATATTTTTTTGAGAAATCTTAAAAAATTTTGATCTATGGGAATTTTTCGGAAATTTTGGTTCTCAGGGGTTAACTTCTCGAAAAAAAGTGTTTTTCTGCTTTCAGCAATTTACATCTCACATGTGACATTTGAATAAGTTAAAATTTTTTAAAACCATGTATTTCATATATATTGAAAAACTATCTTTATCAAGATTTGATAGTTGATAAAATGTTAAATACAAACGTCGCCATATTTACATAGTCTAAGCATCTACCGGCAACATATCCGCTATAGTCCTCAATTCTAGAAGTTATAGCTTAATTTGTTTTTAAATTCTTGAAAACATTAATTAACGAAATTGCAAATGTTATTTGAAGCAACAATATAAAAAGCAACCATTTCTTAAATAAACAAAACAAAAAGTAGGGCCCAAAAGGGTAGCTACATTAAAAAAAAGCCAAACAATGAAATTATTGTCACATAATTATGCCATAAAAAAAACAAAAACGGCAACCCTAACAAACTGGGTTCCTTCCATGCTTCATTGTTTAATTCCAAAGCGAATGCCTTTCTTTAGGAAAGACGAACAAAAAGAAGTCAAATTAAAAAGCACAAAAGTGTAAGGATTATGCGTGTAAAATGAATTAAATTAAAATGAAAATGAAAATGAAAGAAGAACCGATGATTGTGCTCCCAACAAAATGGAAGTAATTTAAAAAATACACCAAAAGAGCGCCCAAAATAGAACACAATCTTAAAGAAAGCCCCAAGAGCCGTTCACGTCCAAACGCCATATTGAAAAATCACAGTGAGCCACGGCCAAGAACAAAAATGATAAAACAAAATAAGCAAAGAGGAGAACAAAAATAAAAGTCAACCGTAATTCCTTGGGTTCACACCGCTGCCGATTGTGTGGCACTCTACGCCCTGCGCCATCCATCGTAAGGTAAAGCCCTGCCACGCCTTGCTTCGAAAAAGGCCAACGTTGGCCTACTCGGGTTGCTCATAAAAATTCATAGCGTACGGAAAAAGGGTTTTTCTTCATCTTCACCGCTTCACCGCTGAGTTCCGCAGTGGCAGTGGAAAGGCATTCCGCTGTCTAAAGGAATTCTTGCTGTGATTTTTCCCAATTTCTGTGGAGTTTGGTAAATAATTTCTGATATCTTCACTTTAATTAATTTATTGCATTCCATTCCATTCCGTTTTTATTTTCAGAATACCTTCGAAAGCATCGCAGATGGAGTGTAATCACTGTTTATGTATATAGCATTTTTAAATTTTATTGAATTTGTTTTAATGAGGTTAGTGGAATTCGGAGGAAGTCGTAGCTAATTGTTAAACGTTTTTAAAGAAATCATGAAACTTTAAAGACATTTCCGAGAGAATAAGTTGATAAAATTTGCCCAGCCGTTTGTACTCAGCTTTGAGTTGTAGCTCGTTCCATACATCTATCTGCACGTACGAGTATGTACGATACAAAAGACACTCAACCCTTAACTGCTATATTCAACGATTTGAATGAAGTTAAAAAAAAAATTAATTTGATATCATCCTTAATAATATCTTGTCCACATTATCGCCATGCACATTAGATAAGCTTTCCCTGTATTTGCATTTAAATAAATATTTATTGAGTTTCAGTTTTGGTCAAAGTTTCGACCTTCTTTTTGGTCAAAACCGAAACCCCGATATTCGGTCGAAAACGAGTAATTGATCGTACACTACTAAAAACTTTACTAAAGTTTTTCCTTTCACTTCGGCAATGTAAAGTTAACATTATTAAAAGTTTCTTCAGTTATATATTGATGTAGATGCAAATAAATTAAACCTGTTATGAAGTCTGTAAAACCCTTAACGATCCGATATCAAATTGTATTTTAGCTATTGATTAAACAAAATTGATAACAGAAGGACGGACTGACATACAGACATGGCTACACCGATTCATTTTGATAAAAAATATTTGTAAACAATATACAATATACTTATACGCAGCAAATTCTATTTTATGTCTTCCATCGACTAAAAACGGGTGCCTCAAAGTGGTACTTTGAATTATGGGAAGATAAAGAAGTCGGCAGGAGCCATATCAGGTGAATACGGTGGTTGTTCGATGGTATTCGATGAATTTTTTTGACATAAATTCGTTCACAATGACAGCATTGTGAGATAGTCTTTCAAAACTAGTCGACGATTTTCAGTCACCATTTCCTTCACTTTAGCGATGTTAATTTTAGTTGAAGACGTTGACCTCTGATTAGAGCGAGGCAAATCTTTCAAAGTCGATTCGCCGTCAGTCTTTTGTAACATTTTTTAGCGATATGCAAATCAGTCAACAAGTTTCAGAATCGCGTCTTCCATCTGAGCCATTGTAAAAATCGCTACACACACTTGAGATGAACTGACAATATTGAGCTACACGACTGATCGCACTCAGCGTCAGTATAGAAGACAGTTGTGTCAACTTAGCGACAAAAAGAATTCTGACAATCCCTTTAAGCGGGTTTTCCGGTTATTTTTTGACAGAATGAAGAACGAGCGGTTATATTTCCAGATTGTTTTATTCTTATAATTATGATTGCGAAGTTTCGATCTTAGTGTTTTTTTTTATTAAATTTTTTTTAACCGACTTCTCCATTTTTGTCTCCTCTATTAGACTAATAGAAATTAATTTGTATTCTTATATAAACAAATTAGATATTTTAAACCTTTTTTTCTTTTATTAAAATCATAAATTTTATAAAAATAATAAGAGCGTAAGAACTTCCCGTGGCTGTACCTTTAAAGCTACAATTTGCATGTATGGGTTAAGATTCGACATAGCCAAAGTCAAAGTAATTCTTAGCTAAATAAAAAACATCCTCAGATACAAGTTTTAATATGTTTTGATCTTAATTGCTGTGCCACTGCCTCTTCCCCAGGATGCTAATTCGAAAGTATCAAAATTCCTTAAAAAACTTTTTTAAAGAAAATTAATTTCAGTTTGAAAACAAAAGAAAAGAAAAGAAAATTGTTTGTGAAATTAATAAAACTTCAAATTGAACAGCAAACAAAAAGTTGTATGCATGTATGTATGTATATACATATGTACATATGTATGCATGCGATTGTTTCATTAAAAATGTATGTGCCTGTAAACGTTCTTCGTATCTGCTTCTTTTCTTTGGTTTTTTTTTATTTTTGTTTTTGCGAAACGCTAAAATGCTAAATGAGGGATAAACCTGCGGTGACTAAGTGCGCCACGGGGGCGGGTTAACAAAACTTTGTTAAGTACGAACAAACAAAAAAAAAACGAAATATTTTAAATAAGTCGAACGGAAAAAATCAAAAAAATATTTGCTTGATGAATTTTTAATGCTTTAAGCGATTTTCATAATTTTCTTTTTAGACAGCAACAACAAAGTTACTTATTGAAATTCTTTTAAAGTCAGAAGCGAAAAAAAAAAGAATAACTTTCCCTTTGCAGTTTTAATTTAAATATTTGCGCCGCGTCGCGCCTCTCGCTCACGGGCTGAACCTTCGTTTCGAATTCAAACCTGGCGCACACAGTTGACGTCAGTATTTGTGCAGCAATCGGATGCGGCTGCGGAGCGGCGCGTCGCGTTGCCAATTTTAGTGCAAATATGCATGTGGCCAGCCAGCTGTCACACTCGACCAATATGTCAATGTCAATGTGTCAAATAAATAAGCGCGATGGCGCTGGGACTTTGCGCGCGCACCGCTGACACATTTCGCATATAGCATGTTGCATGTTGCATTTGCTGCTGCATGCCGCATATCATAATTATTTTATAAATCGTTGCGCATTTCGTCAGCGTATACTGCAAGTGCCACTCTGACTGACGTTGGGTTTGTGTTTGTATTTGTGGAACTCATTTTCGGCTCGAGCGGTCATTTAAATTTCACGCGTGCCGGGCACACTCCACGAAAGCCGTCTGTTGACATCGACGGACGGACGGATGCAATAAACAGCAGCGGTCAAATAAAACGCATGACTTATGAACCCAATTCGATCGGGCCAAATTGGAAATTGAGTTACTTGCATTTTTAAAGTCGTCGTTGGCCTGGTTTACAATTTTGAAAACGTTCTTACGAAATCTTTACGAAAGGTTCACAAACATAAAAATTTGAAAATTTCTTAAACTAATTAAAACAGGTTTCATAATTTAATTTAAACCAACACAAAGAAACGAGGCTTGTCAACCATTTAAAGCCGGAGTCTTCCTTCGATGGCCATAAATCAAATGTCACCAATTTCTGTTTGAAATTTATTTTGTCTTCGCCTTATTTTATTGCCGCTATAATTCATTTCGTTTCGTTTCTTATGATTTATATTTTGTCAGCCACGCTCATCAATTGCTTTTTATATCCTTGTTGTGGCGGGCGGGCGGGCGTGCGGTGTGGGTGTGTTCGAGATGTTAAGTTCCTTGTGCGCGAATGTATACGTGCATTAGAGTGGTCCTCTCGATCACAGTAATATTATTCTATATAAATTTAAATAAAAATCGTCGCTTATGAAAATATTTACTAAATCTTTAAAGATACCAAACGCAAAGTTTCGACATTTTTAGTTTACACAGTTCCGATTGATCGCAATTACGGACCACTCTAATGTGTACATATGTCAATGTGAGTGGCGGAAGGAGTCTCTCCACGTTGAATTTGTTAGTTGTAAATTATGCCACGTTTCGAGTATTGTCATTTCATTATTTCGCATTTTATTGACACTTTTGATCTTGTTCTCCGCTTCAAACGTACATCAATTACGTTTCGTTGTTGGCATGGGCGTGGCGTGTTGTAGTTTGTGGCGCTTATTGACATTAAGTGTTATACTAAATCACAATTATGTATGTTATGTGTAATAGTGTAAGAAATATAAAACTTAAATGGAACAAATGAAAATAAATATTTGCGATACGATTTATTTGAATGTATTCTAGTTTTTAAGAATGTTGCCATACATTATAATTTTGTTTAAACTTATTTTGTAGACTTAATGGTTATACTTAACATAAGCGCATTATATTATATATATGTATTATATATACTTTAATTGATACCGACACGATATGAACCCTAAAAATTGAGAGATAAGAAATAGATAAGACCATCTGAAATACAAATATTACATGATTTTGGTTTACCTAATAGAGATGCAAATTTTTTAACAAAATCAACTTAGTAAATTTAATACAATGTATGTATATGCTAGTTATTATATATATAAAAAAAATATATAAAGAATTTATTGATACAATACATTATGTATGTACATATATGATGTTTAAAAATATCTTTAAATAAAAACTTCTCAAAAAAGAGTCTTTATTTGCCTTTAGTTAGATTCTAGAAATAATAATTCCTTATAAGTCAATGTCTAGCAAATTTTAATTTGAATTGGGTTTAAGATTTTGATGTAGCTTTTAATATTAGAAGAACCAAAAGTCTCAACCCTTTATTGTTGAAACTATTTAAAATTTCTGACTGGCAGTGGGTTAAGTCATTTAACTATTTAAAAAGCTTTAAGCGTTTACAGGCAGAGGTTCAATTCGCCTCCGGAGCAAAATAGAAATTGAAAATGAAATTTTTCGAATGTTACCTATCGGTAAGTTTACCATGATTAATATCGGAAGATAAAGGTAGTTCAAAAAAACATACTCATGTTGCAGATAAACGCCAAATGTGTGAATGCATATTCGATATGTTAACGAGAAGGAAAGGTACAAAACGGCGATATGAATGAAATGAGTGGCTGAGGCTTAGCTAATGCCTCTTGCTTAACCTCACTTAATCCTCGATTTCATGATAAATAGCTTAACGCATTCTTTCCAATGTTTAATACAAACCACTTAAAATTTTTCAGTAACTTTATTTGATTTTAATAAATTTATTATCATATTAATATATGAAAAATTATTTAATCGAATATGAAATAATATCTTTATATATGTTTCATATTTTTCAATAATATTTATAACGTTTAAATTTACTTTCATGCTAGAAAAGCCTGGCAACTGCACCTTTAAAATTTCAAATGCCCCATACAAAAAAGAAAAAACTACACTGCAGCGTCAGACAAGTTTCGCAGCGTTGTTATTATCCATTGCCATAAAAATGATATGCCGTCCACAAGGGACCTCATTACGGGCCAAAAGAAAGAACAAAAGAAACGGTCGAGATTGAAAATGTTG
The DNA here is from genome assembly GCA_949127995.1 of Suillia variegata. Classification (NCBI taxonomy): domain Eukaryota; kingdom Metazoa; phylum Arthropoda; class Insecta; order Diptera; family Heleomyzidae; genus Suillia; species Suillia variegata. Next base: position 28,578,151 of record OX421846.1, on the reverse strand, counting down.
TGCGAGACTTGTTTTTCATAATTTCCAAATTCACTTTTTGTTTTATTTTTTATTATTATAATGGACGAAATGCGAAAGAAAGATATTGGAAATCAGTGAGAAGCGTCAATAGAAGTTATGGACACACGATACAAAATCATAGACTACCAATAATCGTTACTTTCTCTCGCTCTCCTTGACGGAAGGATGAACGGAAGGAGCACAAGGACATTTATTGGACATGTCGTTCCTTTGTTTGGGACGGGCGGGGGGGGGGGAGGGCATGGACATTCTAAACCGAAAGTGAGAAGTGCCATGTTGTTGTCTACGAGCGGGGGAGGGGGATTGGTTTGATTCGTTCGGTATGTTGCTTGCTATTATTTTTTATGACAATCGTTTGCAGAAGCAGCAACATGTATCACAATTGTATTGATAAGGGAATGGCAGTTATTATTTTTGATATACGAGTATGTTTGAAAGTAGCCATTTCCAAATCGGCGACAGCCTGGCGAGAGTGGTTGGTTGGTTCGAAATTTTATAAAAAGTTTTGAGAAAGAAAACTTTCGGTCTACTGGATTTGCAATTTTAAGAACAATTTTAAGAAATGTTTAAGTATATTGTGACTGAATTTTCCGGAGCTCCTCGTATACCGCCTTTGTATTGCAAATGAAAACAGCTGATTTATGCGATAGAAATTTGTGAGGTAAACAAGTTATACGAAGCAAAAAGACTCAGCTTCAATGAACACGGCTAAATGTAAAAAATGTTTAAGTTCAAAGTATTGTAAATAAATAAATTTCAATGTTTATTTCTAATTTGCGTTCGCATCAATTGAAAATCCAATTTTCCTGTTTAATATCCTTGTGAATTTTTCATTTGTCAGCGTTTTCATTAAAACTTTTTAAGCAAAACAACTGATGACAATTCAAAAATACAATTTATAACAATCAAACAAATCGCCATTTAAAAAAAAAATAACAAACAAATAAAAAAAAAATACTTAATGCAAGAAAAATCGAATGAAAATTTCAAAGGTTTTGCCCGCATCTGATGAATCGCTTACGAAGGCGAAGTCCTTCGATTTATCGCATGTCCTGTCGTTCTGATAAGAGAATTCCGCCGCCTGTTATGTACATACATACTTATGTATGTATGTATGTCTATACGAGGAGCCGCCGGAAAGGAATTCGTCAGTCAGTCAGTGAGCTATCGAACAGAGAAAACCTAATGATGAATGATGGCTGCAATTTCCATTGAAACCCAATTTGCGTATCCGCTTCGCCGCTTCACGCATTTCCATCGCATATCCGGCTTCTTCCTGCATCTTTTGTTATGTTTCTTTTTCTCTCTTTTTCTTTTTTGTTGGATTTTTCTTCTGTCTTTTTTTTTTGTTGTTGCGCAAATAGCTTTCATTTTCGGCTTAAATTAGCATTTATCAAATTGACAAACTTTTTTTTCCAGCAAGATAAGCTTCAAATGATTTTTTGTGCATACGCTTGCCCGCTGACATTTTGCTCATCGCTTGTCAATTGGCATTTGTCATTTTCGATTTGTTGCTTTCTTTTTACGTTGTCTTTTTTATCTCGAATGTGTACTGTCAATTCGTGAATCGTTGTTGGTGTTAAATTAGGCAATTGTTCAAACTTCAATTAAACTTTTTGTTATTTATTTATCTGTCGAATGCTGCTTACCATAAAGACAGATTTTCATTTTATAATTTATTACAATTTGTTTAAGGTATGGTCGAGAATAAAGTGTATTTTATATAATTGATTAACACCAAATCAAAATTTTATAACATTTCTAATTCTTATTTGAATTAAAAATTTAAGTTTGAAGATTTCCAAAAAGCTATTCTCAGATCGTTTTATTTATGATCAGTCTTAATGGTTGTCATAGTAAAACTTGTTAATTGACATTAAACAAATTATAGTTTTTGCATATAAATATACGATTTAAAACAACAATGTTATCTTTAAAATGATCTTGAATATTTTATGCATACATTTTATTAATTTAATACACGAAATTCTTGTCTTTATGTACATAGTTACATATGTACTGACATCATATATACTCGTATATGGGAAACTTTCAACAAAGCGCAGGTACACTAAACAAAACAAAGTTTTAAGCATATATAGTCAGTTAATTAGTTAGTTGGTTAGTTAGTTAGTTAGTTAGTTAGTTAGTTAGTTGGTTAGTTAGTTAGTTACTTTATTAGTTAGTTAGTTATCATATTCTTTATATAACTCAATACGAATTCGACATAAATTTACAATAAGAAAATATTTTTTGAACTTACGACAAAGACTACAGAAGTCGTCTTTGCAGGAATCGTAAAGGATTTAAGAAACAAACAAAAACTATGCTAAATATGCTTTAAAATGCATTCAGGGCTAAGTAGATATAATACAAATAAAAAGTTAAACTTTTATTTATATTTTTTAGAAATCAAGTGTTACTAAAGAACTAATTTTAATTAATCAAAAATTAAAAATAGATTTTATAGTTGCTTCCATTCCATGCAAATGCATAGTTTTATCAGGCATGGCTGATGTGAAGTGGATTTGTTATCTATTATCCAGATGTTTCATGAAATTTCCTTCAAAATGAATTTCAAACGTAAGTGCATATAGCATAATATCAAAAAATATGCTGTTTTCAAAACTGTGCCAAATTTTGCATATTTTAAGAAAATCTTTTCCCTTTTTTAATAGTTATTTTGTTTTTCAACATCTCTCTAGAGTGCATAGTTTCGTTTTTTTTGGTGCCTAGGTATGAGCATTTATTTTTGGTATGTTGTATTGACTAACTAGAAGCAACATTTTTAGCTATCTGGGTTATTTAGAAACTATAAAAAAAGCAAATATAATTTTAAATAAATTGCGACATTCTCCAATAATATTTTGCATTTTGAAAGTAAGAATACAAAAATAGGTTCAGATATTTGAAGAACTTAATCGATGATGATACTTTATATATAAACTGACATCATTATTGTTAGAATATAAAAAAGTCAGTTAAATCGGTTGACTAACATTTCTGAAATAACATGCTAATACGGAAAGAGGTAAATCTAAACTAGTTTGAAAGCGATGGGATATACTCGTTTGTTCTCACAGATAGCCAATAAATGGTTAGGTTGACCAAATTGGCCTCTTAGGTATATACAAAAATAACAGATAGTTAACATATTATGTACCAGTTCTCTTTTTTGCTGGGTTCGCATTGAACAAATTTATTATTATTTCAACCAAATTTTAGGTTATTTTATTAATTAAGAATTGTATTTGTAATTCCTGGAATATATAAATAATATCAGAAAAAAAAATTATATTTAGTGAACACTTTTAAAAATTGCAACAATAATTTAAATTTTTAACAACATTTTGATAAAAAAATTTTGTACATCTGTGCACTGTTGTACAAAAGAAGACCACTCAAATTGCAACAATAATGCGTAAGTTTTCCGCTTGAATGGCGGCATTTGCGATTATCAGTGTTGCCACACGTTGACAGGCGTTCCGCCAGACGACAGGCAGCAAGTGGCAGTCTCGCGCGCGCGCGTCTTAAGACGCATCAATTGCTTTGGCTTCGTGCGAATGAATGTCTCCCAAAGGGGCAGTAATTGTGTTGTTGTGCTGTGTTGTTGTGCTGTACTGTGCTGGGCTGGGTTGTCGTTGGTTGGACAATTCATTGCAGCACCAAGCAACGATGCGATTATTATTTATGAACGCATCGATAGCGGATAAATGGCAATTATGATAAAAATACGAGTATGAAAATGGAAAAATAACAACAATAACAAATAATACCAGGAATAATATTATTTTTATATTATTGTATGCTGGGCGTTGTTATTTCTAAGCACACCTTTTTCCCTTCCGACATTACGATGCGATGCGACTAATTAACTTAACTTAATTTTAAATGCAGCAAGTCTAACCTTTTTTTCTTTTATGGCAGCGCAATTTCTTGGTAACAACTTTTCATTATTAACCCAAATTAAAAGGTACTTATCCGCTTCTATTGGCACGGCACAGCACAGCTCATCCCTGCCCCGGTGTCGTTCGGCCGCCATAGCAGTCGAAAGGTACTTAAAACATCATTACAAAAACGCACGTAAATTATTAATTGCAGAATAATTGCAAAATGGCGCTTGTGTAACGTTATTCTTTTTTTCCGTTCTCTCTGTTTTTTTGTTGTTTTCTTTGTAATTTGTTGAAGTAAGTAAATTCCGTTCTTTTAGTTACATTTTCTTGAAGTGGCGGCGCCGTCGTTGAAGTGGGGCCATCTGTCTGCAGTTACTTAATTCCTTTAACGCGCGCACTTTGAGGAAAAGGACCTCTTAGCGTTTTGCCTTTTTCGGCCTAATTAGTGCGTATAAATAATGTAAGCGGCCAATGAAATTTTACTTATTTAAGATATACGAGTATGTAGGTGGGTAGTTAGAGTGATTAGGGAGCTATTTGCCATTAATTTAAGAATTTAATAAAAATTTAGAAATTTTTAATAGTTCAATTCTTTAATATTTTCGTTTATATAATAGACAAGAGCGTTCCTAACCTTATTAAATGTGGCGGCATCTAGCAATATAGCATTAAATAATTTTAAATGATAAGAGAAACGACACCTATCGACCAAGTTAGTTAAAATTGATTCTAGGCATGTCTGAACCAGGTTACTGATTTTCAATATAATCGTATATCTCTAATGAATTACTTTTAAACAAAATTCAATTTTTTCAAACTAAACAAATTTTGAATCTATTAAAATCGGTTAAATATTATAAAACCTAAATGGAACACAATTTTAAGATGCTCTTCTATTAATTGTAATGATGCACAATGAAGATATTCAATTTTCAAATACGCACAGCGGCAATTTCATGAGTCTTTTTACCAGTTCCGGCAACTTAAAAACGTCCACACACCGACATACGAGTACTGAGATGGCGACGGCATCCTGCCATCCTGCTTATGATAATCCCAACAGTCGCCTTTGTTAAGACTAGGCAGGCAGACAGGCTGCGAAGCAGGCAGACAAGCGTAGCGTGGACCAAAGGAGAACGATGATAGGTCCATAATCGCATTGGAATTCGATTGCGTTCGAAACGATTTTGATTTCGCAGTCACTGAGCGAATTAAAATTGAATGAAAACGAGTAGAAGGACAAACGGACGGACGGACAGACCGTAGCACCGTAGCGAAGCATGAACATTCACCCAAGACACAGCGTGAGGATGAAATTTAACGAGCTGGACTTATTGACGGTTTTACCATGAATATTACAAAGTCTTGGGCATTTCGTAGTGCAGGGCAGCAGCATTTCATTTCCAGGCAAGATGCTGAATTGCTTTTTGCATATTTGTGCAAATATAAAGAAAACGATTAGAAGAATGAAAGAGAGTGGGTGTTAGAGAGAGAGAGAGAGAGAGAGCGAGAGAAGAATATCCTGGCAGGATTTGCGTCAAAGTACGAAATCTAAAATATAATTTTCATATACATACATATATATTTAGTGCAACAATAAAATTAATGGAGCGCAAAATTCAAAACGCCTTTCTGCAAGAGTTTCAAATTTTCATCTTTGTGTGTGTGCATGCGTGCATTTGTGTGGCGCAGCTCTTTGTGTGTGTTGAAGCATTTCTGTTGAATTTCGTGTGTATGTAAGTGTGTGTTTGTGTATTGGTGTATCCTTATTCTTTTGTATGCATTCTGTTGTAGAAATGGAAACTGAAAGGATTTAGTTTCGATTAAAAAGATAAATTATGTTGGAAAGGCGAATTTTATCTTTCGTATGAAATTATCCAAGGATTTGGATATTTTAAACTGTTCGCATATTTTAGGAAAAGTGCAAAGATGCATCCATTTGTATATTTCGATTATAGAATTATATGAAATTGCATCGGTTATGCTGTGAACTACGATTTAAATATTAAAATTAATGAATACTTTGTACAACCTTTTGGAAATATTTCGAAAGCAATTTTGGAAACAAAGTAAATTTGTCGAATATATTATGGAATTCATACTGTACCGGACATAAACACTCATTTAGAAATATCATCAAACAAATTATGTTTTTTCAATGGAAATTTCAAGTCTACAGAAGTTGATTACTTTATTAAAGAACTTTTTTAATTCGCTTAAAGATCCAACAAAAATGTGATCCATTAAAAAACTTCTTGTTTTATATTAAAATCCATAAGTCTCAACACCAATACAAGCATATGTTAATCTGGCTATAGTGGTAAAATTATACCAGCATCTCACGCGGACTATCACAGTTTTTGTCTGTTGCAAATGAAGCTGCAGCCAACAACTTTTCATTTGGTGAGGGTGGTCAAGAACAAAATCTCTTCCCAAATACTCGCATATGTTGCAAATTTTTAGAATGGCTGATAGGTACGCGCCCATATCCAAAACATGTAAGTTACGGCCGCTTTATAATTGGCAGCTGTTTCAACTTCAAAATGCCTCAAAACATTTCATTTTCATTTTTCCTTGGAACATCAAAAGAAGCAACTGAAGGAATTTTTAATGTGACATTTTCTTTGATTTTTATCTGCAAATATGACGAGAGTAACGTACCTGTTAAATTTAAATTGAAATCGTGAGCATGTGTAGGTAGATACATTTGAACGAAAAAAAATGTCGCAAAACAAAAATCCAACAAAGCAAATGTTTTTGTTTTTGTTTTCTTTTTTCTGTTTTCTGTTTTTAAACAGCGCCAAAAGATTGTCATATATGTATAAAGTATCCCAAGGATCTTTTAAAGTGACCTTTTTTTTGTGTTTTCGCAACAAAGTCGACACATTAAATGCCAATAAATTATTAAACTTTGTCCTCGAGTACCAAAGAAAATGGACTTTGGCAAAACACTCAATTTGTTATGCTCTATAATTCCGAAAAAGAAACAAAACGAAAAAAAAAGTAGAGACTCTGGATCTCAAATATCCTGCAAATCCATATTTAAGTATTTCTGCTGAAAATGTTGATGTTTGCATTTATGCATTAGCTTTTCAGTTGCTTTGTGCTTTGTTGGATAAAGTTGCTCTTTTATTAAGTTTTAGTTGGAATGATTTCGCACAAGTTGCAAAAATTCTTGCCATATCATGTCGTATACTTTAAATTTATATACGAGTACTTCATAGAATTTTGATTAATGGCTCATCTTTGGCCTTATATTGTGAAGAAATCCTTATGTACTTTTAATGATTTGATTTATGTTAAAATTCGGTATTTCTATCGTAGTTTAAAACTATTTAAACAAATGTTTATTGAGAACAAAATCTGTATTCTCTTTTATACTCATATTTCCGTAACCTAAAAATACCTGAAGTTTATTTTGGAAAATATCATATTCGTATTGCCAAAAATCACAAGTTCTAACGTGGAAAAGTTTCCAGAGTCACCGACGGACGCATTTAAGCCTTATTCGAACTTTTGCACTTTTACAACAGGTGGAGCAGCACGCTTTAATTGCCTTTGAATGTGGGCTTGCAATTTGGCTTTTTATTGTACTCTCTCTCTCTGGGTGCCTTTTGGTTGGAACTTGCCATTTCAGTACAAAGAAAATCTAACAGTGCAATAATAAAACCAAAAATCAATTTCCACAATATTGCACACAGTTCGGATGTGGCAAAAGAGCAACAAAATAGGTGAGCCAAACTATCTTGTGGGCTGTTTCGAAAATGTATTGGGTTTAGAATTATTTTAGGCTATTTCGATAATTAAGCATTATACAATATTTTATAGGTGGAGGTAAATACTTTTCAAAACATTTAACGAAACTGAGTTACTAATGACAAGGCCACTTGAGATATATGGAAGTAAACAAGTTGGATCCAGGCAACATTCCCGAATTTCTGAGCGCAAATGGACTTTAAGGAATGTGCTTTTACAATATTTTTTTTGGGAAAATAGACTTTTCCGCAAAAGTTGTTAGTAAATTGTATTTCAATAAAAAAAATCTTGCGAATTTATAAAAAAAAACTATTTCGAGGTATTCTTATATTTTGCTCAGCTTCTAAATTGACAGAAGATGAGGTTATCAAATCAAGAGATTTTTCATCAAAATAGAAAAAGTAGTTGCGGAAAAAGAAAACTAAGATACACCCTACTGCATTGTATGTGTGTGTGTGTGTGTGTTTGTGGAGGCACCTGTGCGTATGTCGTTCTATTCTTGCTGTCTTCGTCTGCACTGACTAGCTTTGATACTTTTGTCTCGCTTCAATTGTGCATTCGGAGCTAGTTTTGTGTGCTTAATTAACTTTTGACTTTGTGTGTGACTATGTGAGTATATGTGTGTGTACTGTACTGTACTCTCTAATTTGGAGAAAAATGTCTTTTGCATTGCGTTGCATAGTTTTAGAAGTTTTAGCTTGTAGCTTATAGCACCTCTCACTGGGCATATTATGTTCGAGCAGACGTTTGTAATACAAATTAACTAAAAAATATTCAAATTATCTATACCCTACAGCAAATATGTATATAATTGTTAAAATCGTAAGAGATACTCTCTCGTATTTTTCAAAAAACAAAAATTTAAAAACTAATTGAGAAAATCAATTTAGTAGTGAGTTTGCTATTATCGTTAAGACTGACTTTAATTTTTCACTTGTTATTTGTTTTACCTTTGGATTGAACACTTTTGAGTTAATTATACTTTCATTTGTTTGCTTAATAAATATATAATGTATATATAACATACGATATATAAACATTAAATTTTCATTTTATTTTAAACAAATTACTCTTTGCTTAGGTAAATAGTTCAAATAAAATAGAGAAGACTGGAAATGCAATGACAATGCAAAAATTAAAATAAACACAAATCAAAGAAACAAAAGGCAATTAGGGTACTCACACTTAAAGCATAATTACCTTCATAACTTATGATTTTTCAAAGTTACTTATTTGAAGTTGTTTTTGCTTAGTATTCGCAAAGTGAAATATGACAATTGGCAATTTTCAGATCATGTTTTTAAATTTTGCTATTCAAATCAGCTGTTCTGCTTCATGGTTTACATATTGTAGGCTCTTAAATATCCAAAATAAAATAAAATTTGGGAGCCAAAAATTTAAATTTCAAAGCTAAGTTTAAAATTAAATTTTTAAATTAAATTTTGCTGCGTGATTTATGGACAGAACATCAAGAATTTTGTTCCTCATTCAGTTTGTTTTGGTATTGCGCTGTAAGCTAAAATCCAAACTTAGTTACATTTACGCCAAAACGCTGTTCAGCCGTTCACTTAATTTAGCACAAAACGGTTAATAAATTGTATGAAACCGATTTAAATAGCATAGCTTATTTGTTGTATCTTAAATTGTACAATAAAAATATTTAATAACATTTCCAAATCGTTTACGAGGTTTAAGCAAGGTTAGTTACAATTTGCGAGTAGTTAAACAGTCGGATTTAGTTAATTATGAGTCGTAAAAATTGTACAACGACTCTGCAATTTAATTTGGCTAATACAAAAACAAACTTACTAATATATATAATGAGTGTTTTGAGGGGTACATACAGTTATCATACACTGAATTGTATATGTTATGAAATGATAACTTATTATGTAACTGTGAAAACCCCAAAGGTTTCAGATTGCCATATTTTCTTTTTATAATTTTTTTGAAAATAAGTTCACGAAACTGTCAGAAAATATTTGATAATGTAAATTATTAAAAACATAAAAATGTACACTATATTTCGGTTTTGATATTTTAAGCTTGGTTTCCAAATCAATAAAACCGATTTTCATTATGGTATAATAATTTTTGAAGAATACAAAAAACATCGAACCTTTCTAGTTTCAATTACTCACAACCAAAATGTTTTCTTTTTTAAGAAACTAAATTTCTCTTTAACCAGTTCAACGAAAATGCAACTAAAACTTTGAAATGTTTTCTACCACTTCCGCTGGCAGTTTTCAGCGGCATCTTTTAATTTAAAACTAACTTAACATCGACTGTATATGTGCGTGTATGTGTTTGTGTACTTCTGTGTATGTGCAACGTGCTCCTGGCAGTCCGTGTTGTATCCTTTTTAGCATATGCAAATCCTTGCTTGATACTCAAACGAACACCAACAACAATAAGAGCAGCAGTAACAATAACAACAACCTGTAGGCTCCACCGAAACCAAAACAAAGTGTGGATACTTTCTCCCTGAACAAAAACAACAGCAACAACAACAACAACTTGCAAGAAAAATAACAACAAAATTATGCAATTCATCGACTTGGTAGAAGCTTCGTTTTTGCCGTGCTTACTGCAACTTCTCGTTCTGTGCGCGATTCGCCTTTGCCCGACGGAGACAGACAGACAGACAGACAGACAGACAGGCAGCGCACAGTATTTTAGTGTGAGACAAAAATCGAATACAATTACGTCAAACTATAAACCCATGACAAAAAATATTTAAATATTTAAATATGATTGCAGGGCCAAATTTATAAAATTATAAACTTGAATAAAATAAATACAAAAAAAAATATTTTCATCATAGGTTGATATCTTCATTGATATCTTCTTTAAAACTAAATAAATGATAATTTTTTAAGTACATTATAAAACGCAAAAAAGTACTGTGCATCGTTCCGATGGCAGACAAACTTTTCATTTCATTCGTTCCGGTTTGGTACGTTACCTACCGTTGAATGGAGTAGGGTTCCGTGCACCAACCTGGCTCGGCTTGTCTGCCACTGTCTGGTGGTTTCGTCGCGGTGCCCCTTGTGTCCGTTGCCCCTTCTGCAAATGGGCGGACTTGATGGGATTTTCTAATTAAAGCGGTTGTTTGTTGTGGCAAAAGTAAATTATCGCCATAATGAAAATGTGTAATTGTGTAAAGGAATGAAAATTGCAACATTCAACAGTGGTAAGCAGTGCCTTATAAATCTGTATATACATATGTACAAGTGTTCATATACACGTGTGCGTTTGCAACTTCCGGTATGTGAGTTTTTTTTTTTAATAACAAAAAGTTAATTGCTCTTATTAAAGTTACTTTGAAATTGGGCGCCTTTGGCGTAGTTTGGTTATGAAAATGCTTTTTTAATTGAATGTGACTCTCGATCCGCTGGTAAAAGAACCTTAGAATGTACTTTTAATATATTTAAAATTCTTTTATAAAAATCATAATAAAACTCAAATAAAATTTTATATATAAATTTGAAATTTTATCTCGCTAATGTCTGCTTCAGAATTTAAATTAAAATTCCAATATTTTTTTGTGGAATCATCAAAATATGGTTTACCTTTTGAAACATCTTCCATCACTTTAACATTATTTTCTCCAACTTTACTCCACTAAAAATACGAACTTCAATTTCGTCTTCATGGGCTTTATCAACAGCTACTTGCAACTTTATTTTTATTTGCAGCACTTTAACCATTTACAGCAGCGCCGCAATCAGCATTTTTCAAACTTGAAGAAGGTAGAATTATGCGATTCAGCGAAAAGTACCACCACATTAAAATGCGTTTTCATGGCAAAAAACCAAAAGGAAAAACGAAAAGCAAAAGGAAGAGAAAAAAACTCCCAGCAAGTCGCAATGCGTCGAGATTTTTCATTTGCTGCAACGCCTACGAATGCAGTAAGAAATTAACAAACAAAAAATTAAAACTTTAAATTGAAAAAAGGTGACCAAGTTGCAACAAAAAAAAAAAAAAATAAAATATAGTGAAGACGCAAGTAAAGTGCCAGTAGAAGCGAAAGAAATCAAAATAAATAGTCATAAGCAGTTACTGAGCGGAGCGCAGGCGGTAGTGCAAAAGCCAAACTGCAGTGGCAGAAATCCAGAGAATCATTAAACTGTCCAAAGGTGGCGCAGCGTCATTTTTCGTCGAAAAGAAATGAAGAAAGAAAGTTGCACATTGGCTTGGCTTGGCATGGCTGGCATTGCAGGAGTTTATTTTGAAAAATGAATGAGGCAGCACACTAAGGATGTGGGCGGCAACGAAAAGGGTAATCAATGTTGGCGCAATCGCTGACCGAATGATTTCGATTTCGTGGAAAAAAGTGAGTAATTGGTAGTGACGAATGGAATTTATACTATACCATGCCGACGATGTATGGGACGTATGAGTTATTTTTAATTTTATGTTCGGCGAAATAATATATTAAACGATAAATGAAATGAAAACTTTTGATGAAAGCTTTTCCAGATTTTAAGGCGTATGAGTTATTTTTAATTTTTATAGCTATAAAATTTCAAATTTCGATTTATAGAACTAATGAGTTTTATGTTGTTGTTAAATTCAAGTTAACAAAGTAGGCAAGAAATTTAGAGATAAATCTTTTATAGAGATGATTTCATTATTGTTTCATAAATCTAATTTAATCCATATAAAATGATATATTACTCTTACGTCCTCCAGTACTTTTTATATTGATTTTAATATTTGAAGGTGATTGAATGTATTATATATTTCATTGCTTTGTTTGTGTTCATTAGCAAAAATGTTGATCAAAAAAATGTTCTTAATAATAATTGTCGTTTGATCCAATTTTTAGGTATGCAAGACGTATGAGTAATTTAAATTTCATTAATTGAATTAATGTAAAAAACCGGTTAACCATAAAAATTGGATCAATAACATTCAACCTGGCAACTTTCAACATTTGCCGCCGCCCAGCGCAAACACACGCCAGCCAACGATCGTCTTCACTTGCGCCGAAACGAAAACCGAAAATGATAAATGAGCTGCATTGAGTCGCCATGCCGCGTTGCATACTCAGCTTCGCACCAGGCACGCCGCCAGCCGCGACAAATGCACTCAGAGGGAGTCGACGATGGCGTCGCCGAAACCACCTCTTCACATTTGCTGGGCTGGAGTGAAAAATGGTGTTAGTTGGCAACAGGTAAGAAACAGCGGAAGGACGCAGAGCGGCAGGCGAAAGGCGAACGGCAACAGCGAATGGCGGCAACAACGAAAGGACGAACTTTAGCCACAACTTGAAAAACAAAACAAACACGAAAAAAAAACGAAAGGAAAATAAATAAAAATGAAATGAAAACTACTTGCCACAACGAAACTAGTTTGCAAACACAAGCGGAAGTGCTGCCGAGTGAAAATGCAAAAAAAAAAAGAAGGGAAAATGAAAAAAAAAAAATAGGCTAAACTAACAACAGCGGGCAACAATTGTGTGGGCGTGGCGTAAAATCAAGAATTACGCAGAAACGCGCTTCAGGCTGACTTTTAGAATAATTTTACTATTTATTTTATTTTTTTGTGTTTTTTTTTTTTGAAGAAAATACAATTTTCCAAGGGAAATTGCATTATTCTATTTATTTATGCCGTTTATGACACTTTTACGTGGCGCGCTCGGCGTAATTTAAATCTTGGCGCCTGACGCCTTCGTCGCATTTGCATTTATATTGTTTTGACCAATACTGCCTGCAAAAATGCCTTCTGCCAGTTTTAGTGGTACTTTAGCCCGCTCGGTCGCTCGCCTGAGCCAACACTCGAATTTTTAGTTTTTAATATTGCGCCGCAATAAAATTTATTTATGACAGTTTTATTTTCGGATGTTTGTCACTGAAAGCAAACGACCGACTTCGGCGGAACGCCACACGGCATCGAACAGCGCAACACAGCAGAGGACAGGACAGGACTAAATGATGCGAATGGTCGACTACTAAATGTCGTGACTTGTGTCGGAAGCAGGTGCTTCTTAATGCAATTAGTTGCAGCACACGAAGGCACACGGGAGTTATTGTCATTGTGCGTTTGTATGTTTATACAATATTTATATATATATTTGTATATATATGTAAATTTATAAAAAGTAAAAAATATTTTCTCTATCTGTTCAATATTTGGATTTTAAATTTAAAATATTAGATTTTTTTATAATTCATGCAATTCTCTTCGCAACTAATTCCTTATTCAAATGATACCTGTACTGAAATTTTCTTTTGTTAAATGGTGTTTTATAATAGTAAAAATTTCTATTATTTGTTTATGACAATGGTTATAACTCAGAAAGTAGACGAGATAATACAAATATTAAAGTGTTTGTCTATTTACCCACATGGGATCAGTGTACCAAAACTCCAACTAACTCTTACGTTGACACGTTTCATTAAAAAAGTGCTGATTTAACACTATTTAATGTTAATTGACACTTACTTCATGTTAATTTCAATACATAGCTGAATTTAGCATTACAACTCACATTAAATTAACACTGCATCATGTCAAATTAACATTGTCATGTTATTTTAACACTTTTCTTCTATGTTAAATTTTCATACAACTTCTGAATTAACGTGTTTTAAGTACTCATATAAACTAGCAACCCCTCGTATATTATACAGTATTTTAAATTCTTGAATTCTTCTCTTTATATTGGCAGCACAGCAAGCATTTTGTTTAACAACATATACTCTTTTTTACCAAGAAAACATATAAACCAACTATACACGAGGTGTAAGTGTGTAATGCTTAAGAGTTATACGAGGCATTTCGGAGCTTAAATGAGTACTGCTATTATTTTATGTACACTTTATAATATTGTATATTTACTTATTATATTTTAATGTAAATATGTTTATTTAGATTGTCAAGCTTTTCCAAATTTATTACACATCTGCTACATGTAATTTCAATTAAGTAAATGTAGTTCGTTATATATTTAAGATATATAAATATATATCATGGTTATTATATTCATTTTTTATTGTTTATCTTTACAATTTTTCTATGGTAGTATAAAAACCAAATGCCAACACTGCTGGCCCATATTTAAAGTGACTCGAAACGAACTCAGGAGCCGTGCATTGTTTGCAGCAAGTGCATAATTTAGCTTCCTGTTAGAAGAAGTGTGCATTTCCTGTGCAAATTTACTGCGCCAAACGGATACGAAAAAGCTCATGAATTTCACGAATGAAATAAACTTTACATTCTTATGATAAAAGCAAAAGAAACCGAGAATATTACAATTCCTTTCTTATTTTCATTAAATTTAGGTCAGGGTTATGAAGATGCAGAAAAGAGAGAACATGTAAAAAATTTAAAATAAAAGCTTATACGAAATTTTAAATTACTTAAGTTAAGGAAAAAAATCACAATTCAAGCAAATTATTTAAAAACTTCTTCAAAAAAGAGAAAGAAAAAAAGAAAACTTCTCATTACAAGAAATAACAAATTATTCCACACTCAAAGCGGATACTTCAACGAATGAATTCCATTATGGCACATATCAAAGTGCAGCAGTAATAACAACAACAACGACAACAACAACAGGGACAACAAGAACAAAAAGCACGAAGTAACAAACTTAAACAGCTTAAGTCAGTGTGGCAATATGCAGAGTCTGCATCTGCACCTGATGCAGCTCCTGCCTGCTTGCTCCTGCGACTGATGTCATCAGGCTGAAGTTGAAAATGCCAAAGTGCTGTTCCACTTTAAAGAAAAGCAAGTCAATGGAACTTCTTTTGTCGGTGCATTTAACTTAAAAGCTAAAGCTGCCAAAGCCAGAAGAGTTCACTAAAGTGGGCGGTGCAGTGCAGTGCTCTGCTGTACTGTACTGTGCTGCTTATATTTGCGGCAAGTCACAAGGTTGGAATTTTAATGCTGGCAAAATAAAGTACACTTCTCGAGAACAGAAAAAAAAGAAGCTTAATATGATTATAAGAGCTTTTGAATATTAAAACATAAAAGTAAATATTCTTGAGGTTTTTATGTTTTAAATAATTCAATAAATAAATGCAAAGCGTAACTTAAGAAGAAGTTGCCAACTGTTGACACAAAATCAAATCAGTTATAATAGTATATATATTAATTTCAACCAGTAGATATTCTTGTATCTTTTGGATGCCAAAAGAAAATACAAAATTTTCTTTAATATAAGAGCAAAATTAAATTACAATATGACTATTATATTTAAAAAATAATAATTCGGTTACTCGGCCTCCGCACACCACTGTACTCGCTGGCGCTGTTGTCATCGTCTTGTAAGCGTTGCACGTCTTTGTGCACCGTTGTTGCAAAATAATTGATACGAATTTGCAACAAGGGGCATATTATTATTCCACTTTGTTTACCCAAGTCAATGCACTTCTTTGCCGAGCACTAACAACTTTCAACTGGAACATATTCTCGACCTAAGCTGCACTTGGCTTTGCAACAAACGAACACACAAACAAACAAGCAAACAAATAAAAAAAGAACCCTATCAAATGCAACAAATGCAACAAATGCAACATTTACCCCCGCTGGTGTGTCCTGTGCATTTGCCCGCCGCTGCCATTGCCAACTTGAGCTGCACAGGATAATGATAAGTTTATCTTACTGCTGAGCGTAGAAGCATATCACTTTTGTGTTCAGGCGGTGTGCTTTTCACCTCCTTCCCACCTCATGCTATACATTTTTTTGTTGCCCCCATTTCCCCTTTGTGCCATTTTGTTGCTTTTGGCAAAAGCAAAAGAAAATCATTTGCATTTAAGTAGCGTAGTACTGAAAACTCTTTATGTATGTAGTTGGGTGTAGGTAGGTAGGCAGGTAGGTAGGTGGGTAGGTAAAGGCAACAATTCGCCTTGATCGCTGAAATTAAAATTGCGAAATTTTTCATTTGAGTGCATTTGAGAAATAGGTCAAAATCTTATTGATTTTCTTATACCATACCATGTTCGATGGAATACTTCTTAAGGATACTCTTCTTTTTTACTTTCTCAACGTCAAAGAGAAAAGTTGCACTTGTGCACACGCTTTTCTGTCTTGCCAAATAATGAGCGAGATCAGAGTGGCAATCAAGTGGAACATTCCGTTCGAAATCGGTAGGAAAAATTCTAATCAACTTAACGAGGCAAATTTAACGCACGTTTTAGTTAGAGTTAGAGTTGATGTGGGCTGGTATGGGACCATAGTTTTCAGTCCTCAAGGACCATTGTGCTGTACCCAGGATATTGTCGGAATAAGAAAGTAGAGATATAGGATTGAAGTGTTTGGATGGGAAAATTAGAAGATAGGTTCGTACGCTATTCCCCAAACTTCTTATTTTCACGGCACCTTAAAAACAGCTTTTTTAAATTTTTTAAAGTGTGTGTATTATTTACTGATAATAATGAATCTGTATAAAGTTTCATTAAAGGAATATTGATCATAATCCAGCCATTATATATGTTAAAAGAGGCTTGTCCATGAATGTCATAAAAATCATTCGAACGTTCGAACAAGAAAAGGGTGAATCAAAAACTTCGGTTTTACTGTTCTCTTATTAGGTTTTACTACATATACTTTGTACTTTGTAATGCACTTGCAGTAGCTTTAATAAAACACCGGCCAAACGCATAAATGTCGCACACAAAAGCACTTTGTTCGGTTGGCGGCTGAACCGGAAATTGCACACTCTGGTCTAAAATTCAATGCGACACTGTTTGCGCTTAGTCAATAGAATCGGGCGGCCGCCACCCAGCGGTTCGTGCTAACAATGGCCAGTGGCCACACGCCTGCTTGCTAGCCTGTCCGTCTGCCTGCAGGCCAGTTCATCGTTAAAAGCCATCGGAAATTGAAATATTTTACGCTTCTCGGACATTTGACATGAAAAGGGCAATGATCGAAACAATTTAGCTATGTAGTTGGTTGATTTTTTTTATCTTTTCTTTGCTGGATTTTTACAAGTTTTTTCTTGAATGTGTAAATAATGTCTGCATACTTTGTCCACACATGTGCAGTGATAATTTTTTCACTTGTCTACATATACAAAAAATATATTTGTTATTGCATTACATTTAATAACACATATGAGTATATATGGCTGACAGGAAACAGGCGGAGTGGAATATGGACAGCGGCAATTTCTAACAAAAATAAATGAAATCTCTTTTAACAAGCACTTGTTTGTATTTAAAAAAATAATTTACTATATGCTGAAATTTAAATACTATACGAGGATAAGTACTTAGCCTCACCGGGCGATGGAGGATAAAGTTTTCAGACCTCGAGAAAACGTATTTTTCAAATGGGTTAAAGAAGTTGGAGCATCGCATGGTTCACATTTTATGTTAACGTTATTTTTAGCCAGGTCCAGTTTTATTTAACCACTACATATGTTATGGAACAAATGTCATGGGTTTAAGAATTTTTTAATCAACAGGCAAGATGGAAATAAGTAGGTTGCAGATGACGAAGTAAAGGTTATAAAATCGGAGCTATTCCGTTTGCATGTGGCCTGTCCAGCAGCTTCAGTTTCGTGGGTTCGTTTTGAATAGCTAACTACTGACAAAACTACTTGCCACAATTCATTGCATAGCGAGAAACAATTTAATTATGCACACAAATACATAAAGGGGTAACATCGATCAACTAATTGTCTAGTGGGACAAGTTAACAAATGCATTTTAAATCGAATTTAAAAGAAAATTCTATTTGTTTTCATGTGAAATGAAGTTTTCAAAAAATTATGCTATAAATTCCGAATTTTCCGGCATTACTTTCTGATAAAATTACAAATTCAATGCACGGAGTTATTCCGGTACTTTTATGATACCATTAAATGAGACGTCTCCAACACTGAGAGAACGAGAGCGAAAACAAATTTCATTATAAAGACAGAGAGCGACTTACGGTTCTGGAATACAAATTTATATTCGCTCTTCTTCTCTTATTTTTTATGTTTTGTTTTTGTTTTAAGCTATTTTTTTCACTTTTTTTTCACAAACTTTAAAGAAATGATTTTACTTTTTTATAAACAAATGCACATTAAAAAAGTTCACTTTTGAAACGTTTTTTTTTCTTATTGTATAACTACGCCCAAATCGAGAGCGAGTTGTCTTCGCGACTTTTAAGAAGAGACTGCTCTAATTTATTAGCAAACCAATTTCAATAAAATCATACCGTCCGTGTAACTATCTTTGACTAATATTATGAATACAAAATAAAAAAAACATTAGTTTATCAAAAGTTTGATCCATTTTTTGGCCCACATTTAATTCGAATAAATTGCACGAAAGTTCAACAGAAGTCACAACAAAAACAAACAAAAAACAGAATTCCAAAAATTTGTGAAACCTCGCATTTAATATTAAATTTCATATCCATGTTGGTTCTTTTTTTTCTGGATTTAATGCTTATCCTTTCCAACAAGTTTCTCTGAGCTGTCAACAAAGTTTTGGTCATAAACTAAACAAATCCATTTTCGAGCATACCATAAAAATGCGCCCACGACGAAAAAATATTTACCAAAAAAAAAAAAAACTATAGTGAAAAATGTTGGCAACACGCGATTCCACCCACGTGCGGGTTGGAATCGCTGTGAAATGTGCTTAAGAAAAACACCACACAACAACAACAACAACAAAAGTAATGCCACCGCAATTCTTATGCGCACTACTGAGAAACCTTTATGATTGATGGCTTTAATTTTCGCAAAGTGTCCAGTTGAGCGTTTTCGCTTGCAGCACCAGAACAGAACAGAAAAAAAACCACCGACCGCCTCTCGCCGCATAATTCCATTTTTCGTATTTTTCACGACGCGCGTTGGCAGCACTTGCCAACGGGACCACCCGATAACTGCCGGAACGCACAACGCCACCCGTGCCGCCAACGCCGCCGCCGCATCCACCGCTGGACGCTTTCGACGCAGCGAAATTATTTTGATACGCGTTGGCGCGCTTATCTCGCGCAGCGTATTTTCCTTTCTTTCGAAATGTTTTGCACTCAAAAAGTTTTTACCGCTGCCGACGCTGACGCCGAAGCCGATTTTTCGTTTGCGATTTTTATCATTTTAAATTGGGCGCTGCGTGGAAGCGTTTTGCGAACATAAAAATAAATAAAATTCGCGCAAAGATGAATGAAAGATTCCGGGTGCAGTCATCTCGGATTTCGTTCATAATTTATTATCCACGCTAATGGTTTAACAGTGTGTGTGCGTGTGTTTGTCTGTCTGTCTGTCTGTTTGTCTGTTTGTTTGTGTGGGCTTGGAAGTGTGTGTGTGTGCGTGTGTTTTCTTTAGCCATCCAAACGCCAGTTACGCCCACCTGCTGTGGCAGTGGGTTAATGTGGTCGCCTTAGTTTTAGTTTGTGGTTTCGGGCACATTAAGCTGCGAAATCTTTGTGCGATGCTTGCAAATTGATAAAACTTTTTTAATAGAAATCCTGTTTACGCGCTTTCGCTGCTTTACAAGCGAATCGCGAAGAAGAAGAAGCACAAAGCGATTTTAATCGCGATTGGATTTTAAACTAAATTGTAAACTTTAATTAGGGGCACGATTTATGTTCGCAGATAAATTTCGACTATCTGCAGCAAGAATCTCAATTCAAGAATTTATACATTTTTAACTTTAATTTGTTATAATTTAAGATACAATTTATATCTTTTTTTCAAACGGAAATAAATTCATCAAATTTTGTAGATACATTTTTTTTACATGTATAAAATTTGTATTTTCTGTCAAAAAATCGTCGCGCCCCTGGACAAATAATCAGAACTTCTCTTCACTTCTTGTACGAGATATTCCAACAACTATCAAAACCATTTTTAAAGTGTCCCTCCCAGTGTAACTTCAAAATTGATGCCACATTAAAAGGACCACAAAAGTGGCAAGCAAACACATAAACTTACGAAAGCATAAAATTTATTATCGCACACATGCCCACACACACACAAACACAATCACAAACACAAACAAAGTGTACAAAATTAATTGTCACAATTCAGTCATTTAAATTAATCAGAAGACACTTTGCAGCAAATTATCGCTGCGAAGGCACATCAACTGGCAAATAGGAATACCAACCGAACCGAACAACGAACGCACGACAAACGACGGGCGACAGACGAAGGAGGCGGGCCAACGCCTGGCATAAAAGTAGCTGACAGACAGAAGCCAACAGCCAAGTTGTTTCCAACGTACCGACGACGATGACGACGACGACGACGACGACAAAAAACTAACTTCAAGGAGCAACTTTGCAAAGGCAACATTAAAATGACTAAGAACTGTGGAGCAACTGTTTTAGCAGGAGCGAAAGAAAGGATTGAGTTTTAAATGAGCCAAAAAGGACGAAAGACGAAGGCAACCGCAATGACAGTAAACGAAGCGAAAAAATTTAATTCCAAATGAAGATATTTCTCCGAAGCAGCCATTCTAACTTGCGAAATGTAGAAAATGCTTAGATATTTAATAGGCAAAATAAGAGTTGGAAGGCAAAATGCCAGCAATAGTCAATGAGGGTAACCATAGTAATTACTAATATAAAACAATATTTTTATATTGGCCATGTCGCATGGATACTTCTATATACATATTTCCTTTGTAAGCGAGTCAGGTAGCAATAATATGCAGACCTACACGCTTACGTTCGGTTCAAATTTTCAGCAAAAATTCAAATCTATTGCTGAATATATTGCATACAAAAGGAAGCAATACAAATTTTTCTGATGGGTAAATAATTAATTAACGCTGTAAGGTTTTGAATGTAATTTTTTCAATTATACAAAATTTTTATATATAGTATGTATAAAGTTTAAAATTTTAGAATGGCTGTGAGAAAGCGGTAGCACAATTTATATGCAGGTGACTAGTGACTAAAGCAGTTGATAAATGTCTTTTAAAATCAAACAATAAACAAAAAAAACATTTGCCGGCGTGAAATTAAGATTTTGGTGCCATTTGTTTGCTCTATACAAAAATATCCTTCGTGCAGGCTCTCAACCATGAAATGCTCACATATCGCTCGCTCTCTTTTGCATTGCCATTTAGACAAAACAAAAAAAAACGTATTTCATGCACAAGGACACACTTACTCACATGCACCATGCACACACACATCTGAACCATTTACGTTTAACACCAAAACATTTCAAGGACTAACGTGACTTTGATCCCTTTTACTCTCACTTTGCTGACACGCAGCGGTAAGACAAAATAATTCAAAAACGTCGTGTGTTTCGTATTAGACACTCTCGCTCGCTCAGCTGCAATGCATCACGTGGTTGCCATCTTTTGCTGTTCGCCAGTTAGCCATCCTATTAATGCGGCGTAGTGCCGTGTGGTCGTTCTTTGAATTTTGATATCCTGTTGAATGTGTCTACAAATTAGTTAATTATTTGGTAAGATAATCCAAACACATTTTCCACTTTGATCTCTGACCCCGCACCAGCCAACCAACCATTCATACCATTCAACGTATGTGTACTTACTTAATACCTTACCAAACATGTTCGTTCTCGCTTTTATACCTTTGCAAATACTTTATCATCCTCACATAATACTAGACATATTTATGTTTGCCATTAACTATCACACACACACACGCACGCACACACGCACGCACGCCCCGTTACCTCATGCACTCCGCCCCCCATGCCCCATACACTCGATTGTCAATAAACAAAATTTTCAGGCATACGTTTGCGCCGAACCTTCCAAATTGTATCCTTCCTAGTTCTGGTCCTGGTCATGGTCGGGTTGTGTGGTAGTTCATGCTCCGTGACCAGCATCGGATCTTAATGTGTAAACATGACACTGTACGAGTATACCATACTCCAATGCGTTGTTGTTGTTGTTGTTGTTGTTGTTAGTCTTCCATACCATATTGGGTATCCTATTATTTTCATGCAGTATCCTTTCCTATGCAAATATGAAAACTGCTCCGAATTTGCAACTTGTATAAATTACCATCCCATAAGTTCAAGAGGGTCGTTTGTCCAATCATTCGCCAGTGTTGACACACAGCTTCACCTGCTTATCATAAATTGACAAATTGCTTGTATTAAATATAACAAGTTTGTCGTTTGCATTAGTTGACTAGTTGCAAAAAAAAAAATAAGCTATTGATTTTGACAAAAAAAATACATAAAGCAACAGACTGTAGGATGATGAGCTGCCGTGCTACATGCCACACATGAAGATTTAAATCAGATTTCCTTAAGTTTAATACAATTTTTACTCAATTAAAATTGAGAAATAGAAAATTAAAACTTTTTAGTTCTTGAATTATATACACGGTTGATTAAATGAAATTGCCTTGGCAGCTTGAATCTTGGACTGAATGGCTTAAAAAAATTCGAAGTGTAGGTAACTAAGTTACCATAATTTGTTCGTTTATGGCCAACGCGTATATGAAGTAAATTCGTATTAACTTATATTTGTTCTAAATGCTTGTATTTTATGAATAACAATTTTAATAAATATTTGATTATATTAAAGGTGGGCATGGCAAATATTTTATCGCTATAAACCTTCAAAATATTACATTTTAAATATATACATACATATATGTTGCGATCCAAAGACTTTTAAACATTTCTTCTGTTTTATTGAATAAGTTTCTCAAGACCGAGAATACTCAATGATCACATATAAAATGGCTTTCGAATGATCGAATAATTTGATTCCCTTATAATCGGGATTAAAGAAAAGTTAATCATTTTTATATAGTACCGCATTAAGAAATTGTTAATTTTTAGCCAAGTTCTTTAAGCTATTTTCAACATTTGCATACCCTCACATAAAAAATTTATGAGACTCCTGCAAATGTTGTTGTTGTTGTTTACAAAAATGTGATATGCCTCGCGGAACGCCTTATTTATTGCGCTAAAAATTTAATATATATGTATAAGCTTTAAGGCAAATATGCAAATATTCATATTTCAAGGTCGCCACAACTTTTCGCATTAATCATACCTAAAATGACATTCAAGTAGGTGGGCGAATACAGCGACACGTGACAACAAACAAATTTGCACCATTCTATAAAATTTTTTGGCTATAACCATAACCAAAACAAAAACAAATTTTTCCAATTGGTATAACCCTTTTAATTTGAGTATATATATATATAGTATGCGTTTTTATATCCCTGATAATCGCCGCGTTCAGAGTCAAGTCAAGATAAAACATTCAAGATTATTAATTTAACGCAATGAAGCCGAGAGACGCAAGCAAACAGAGACGCCAACAAACAGAGACACAGACTCACGTGCGGATGTTGTACGCCATGCCAACGTAAGCGACAAAAAGTTAACGGGTTAAGAACATACACACACACATGCAAGCAGACATCGTAATAAGACTCACATGTATATAGTAAAATAAAAGCAGAAAGTAGCAAGAAGAATGAAATGAAATAAATGAAATACTAAATGTGTTATGATGCGCGCTGCTTAAATTGTCTCTCGCTCGTATTTTTTATTTTAATAATCTTTGCTTCCGGTGTGGCGCTTTTAATGGCGGCGGGCTGAAAACATTACACAAGCAAAACAAAGCGAAGCGTAGCAAAGCAAAGCACCATCAACAGAAAAATATAATAATCCACGAGAACACACACACACAGACATACACACACACACATACAGCGAACACACGCATATTCGCGCAACAACACACGTTGTAATCCGATAAAGAACAGTTCTGCTTATCACCGCATAGTGCTACTTGCCACTGAGAAGATTGCAACAAATTGTTATAAAACTTAAGTAACACACACGCCCACTTTGAAAGTGTCACAACAACAAAATATGTCATCTTTATTACACAAAAAAATCAATTTTTTAGCTTATGATATATTTTCTTTAAATGATATTAAGATGAAAACGATTAAGGATTCTATAAATGGGTTCGATAAATTTTACGCTTATCTTTATATCTCAGGAACTTGATGGGTTATATAGGATATATATATATAGGAATGCACCGGAAAGACTGATAGGCTATACAAAATCTGACACGCCCATTTATTACGCACACAATTTGTCAAATTAAGTGAAATATTCGAAAATTTTGTTAATTTTGCACATAAAAATTTAAAATTTGGTATCTGAGTTTGTAGGGTCATTTGTTGATAACTGCAATGGGCGTGGTTGGACCAACCGTTGTAACTCACAAAAACGTCATGATGTACTTATCATTGACATGTTCTAGGCTTACATTCAAAATAAGTAATTAGGAATTTAGCCTATCTACATATAATTTCCACAAACTACGATTTCTAGCAATGTGTCTT
Organism: Suillia variegata; assembly: GCA_949127995.1. Classification (NCBI taxonomy): domain Eukaryota; kingdom Metazoa; phylum Arthropoda; class Insecta; order Diptera; family Heleomyzidae; genus Suillia; species Suillia variegata. Next base: position 28,553,213 of record OX421846.1, on the reverse strand, counting down.
AGTTTACTAAAGGATTTAGTGTTCTCCTGGTTAACGATCGCTTGTGCAACTAACAAACCAACTACCGACCGAGAAAGAAATAATTCGCAGGAAATACAATTGGATTGCGCACACCCTTCGAAAGGACTCAGATGAAATAGTGCATGCAGCTCTCCAGTGCACGTAGCAGAGGACGCCCCAAGATGACATGGCGAAGAAGTGTCAACCAGGATGTTTTACATGCTAAGGTATAAAAATTGCATGTTTAAGTACCCAATTACTTACAAATAGAATTCCGGAAAAAGTCGACTGTTTTTTTTATTTTATTCATTTACTTTACTTTATATTGAAAACAAAATCCGAGCAATGCCAGGTACTTTAAGCTAGTGTTTCAATAATAAAGTCAGACAACATATTTTCAGTTGTCCCACCTAGAGATGAAACAAGCTCAAAATATAATTTCTTATTTTCTTAATAATAAGTGGACTTTTGTAAAACAAAAAAATGTGTGCGACTTTTGTTGCGAACGAAAGCACTGTGCGCCTGTTGTTTTCGCAATAGCGGCTTCTGCTGCTTCTTGCTTCACTCATAGAACAACAGCAACATTAAAACAACAACATTTGTCAGCTGATCTCCTGATAATCCCGGTGGATTGTGTTAAAGCAACGCAAAAACAAAGGTATTCTCCTTGGGATGCGAGCGAGAGAGAGAGAGAGAGCTAGAGTAACTACGAGGAGGAAGGCGGTTAACAGCAAGTGGGAGAGATAGAGGATAGAAGGAAACGAACTGACATCCGGTGTTTGGTTAGCAGCATCCGGTTTCCGGGAATTAACTTATCGCTTCAAAAGACAATTTGTAATTAAATTTCGCAGAGTTTTAATGCGACGTGAAAAAAAGAGGCGAACAAACGCGAACAGAGCGAAATCACGGCGATAGGTTTGTTATCTTTTCCGCTTGCCTGGAACAGTTTATTGTTCCTTGGCCTACGGCGCAAAGTACTTTCTTTTAGTATTGCAGAAAGGATTTGCTACTAAAAAAGGATTATTACAAAAAAAAAGGTTTTCTTTAAAAATGCAAGAGATTAAAATATTTCTTCCAATAAAAGCGGTATCAACCAATCCATTTAAGTTCGGCCACCCATCCGAATAGAGCAGTAAAAAACGTTCATTTCAGGTTTTACCGAAATGGCCATCAAGTGTCCGTCCTGGAAGTTCCCATTTATTAAAGGTAATTAAATATCCTTTCTTGAAAGAATTATATCATTAAAAAGTATCAGGTCCACTCATTTGAAAAGTCGCGTCAAATTTACAACAAAATTTCCTATTCCAAAGCGTACCGGTTTCTCAAAATTAACAGTTATACGGTATATACGGTATTTTTTCAAATAGCATTCTAAAATCTTTCCAACAATATTAAACAATTAAAAATCGGTTAAGATTTCAGTTATGCGCATTTTTCTCTTTTGGTTCTTCAATTTTTTACCAAAATAGTATAAAATTCAAATCAAATAAATATTATAGGTCAGAAAGTTTCTTTCGGAAAACAGATAAGATTAGTGTCTTAATTTCTCGGACCTGGTTGGTTGGTTGGTTGGTTGGTTGAAGTGGTGATTCATTAAGAATCCAAATAGCACTTTCGCGCCTATTTGTTTGCCACATCCTCGCTATCAACTTGTTATAAAAATTGTGTTTCCTGCAATTTGACTACACCCAGTCTGTGCGGTTTATGAACCTTAACAGATCATGTACGTCTACTCCGGACAGCTCATTGAGATTCTGAAATAACGGTTTACCTAGAGTTTGCGATCTAAACTTCCATAAGGCTGGTCATTCGCAGAGATACTGGAAGATTTTTGTCTTTTTTGTCTGGTTGTTTACAGCTATGACAGTTAGTAATGTGAGGTATTCTAATTTTGGCTGCTTGCTCTCCTATAGGCCAGAGGCCAGTGATAACTCCCGTGAATCTGGAGACATCCCTTCTTTTCATGTTCATCAACGATGACGTTTGTTTAATGGTGTAAGTTGGCCATAACGACTTGCTTCGGACCTGAATGAACTAACAAAGTGCGAATTTCACTTTTTTGTGACTGATTTGAAATGTCTTGGACATCATGTCTATAAATCAATATCCTTTATTTGTGACATATTTGTTCCATTTTTGTACCACCCCACAGTACTGTGAGGCGGTGTTCAATTTTATTATATAACTTTTGTATGCAGAATATCGCAAATGCCGCTAAATAATTTTTTAAATTAAATTACAATTTCCTTTTTGCATTTCATATTTGCCGCTGCAAAAGGCCAGGCTACAACTTTACCTGTCTGTCTGTCCATCCGTCCGTCTGTCTGTCTAGATGCGGCGGAAGCGGAAGTTAAATTTTTTCCATTACGTACGCAACATCCGGGCGCACATAAAACTCTGCGCTCGTGGCCAAAGAGACGATGTGGCTTGTATCAACAAATAATAAAAAAATCCAAAGGTAATAAAAGAAATGTGAAAATAAATAAAAACGAAATAAAATTATACAAAGTAAAAAAAAAACAACAAAAACAAACATTGCACAAACCAAACATCAACAACAACAAGGAACAAAGTTCAGGAAAATCGTTAAAACCAGCGAAATGAAAGTTTCGATGGCGCGTCATAAATGCTGCCCACCGCTTTAAATGTTGTTGTCGCGTGGGTATATTTAGACTTTGTTTTTGTTGTTGTATGTATGTCATGACGTTAGACAACTTTTTGTCTGTTGCTGATGGTGTTTATTGCCGAAGCATGTGTCTGAAATCAAATAGAAAAACAAGGCAAAACGTATGCAAAATCGCGGCGCCCATAAAAATCACAATACCCCACAAAAACTATTAAATATCACAGTGATGTTTCGGACGAAATTTAATTTGTTGAAAGATTTTCCAAATTGTTAATAAAATATAAAAAATATTTTAATACATTTTATTATATAATTATATTATGTCAAATAAAATAAACTAAACTTATTTTTTAGATAGAAATAATTTCCAACAATATTTGGTGTCATTTGAAAAGTCTTTACAACAGAAAATGGTGTTAGAAGCCAGTATTGCAACACCCACACACACAAACTGCCGCAAAATGTTTTTACGCTAGAGAACGGGTTGAAATACCGCTGCCGCTTCCCTTTGGCACTCACACTCGCTCGACCCGCCGCCATTTATAATGAAAACTAAGTAGGCGGTTATTTATTTTAATGTGTTTTAATTTTTCAATGCCATTTGATGGTGTTGACTTCTGTGACAACAACGACTCCGGCTGCTGCTGCTACTAGTGCTCCTGGCGTTTGCCGGCTCCTCGATGTTGATGTTGTTTTTCCGAAGTAAATTTCGAATTTAAATTTGAAGTTGTTTTTGATGTTTGCGCGCCAAACGACGACGACGACGACAAAAGTACCAAAAGTATTTTTTTTTTGTTTTTGTGTTGAGTTGCCGGGGGTAGAGTCGATGTTGTGGTGGCTGGTGTCGTACTCCGGGGGGTAAATTGATGTTGGTGCTGCCCCGCACAGCACAGCAGCAGCAGCGTCCTGCTCGCCTGCGTCGCCATTATGACAAGTGATAAAATTGCTTTCATTTCATTTTGAAATGCTTTTGTTGAACTCCTTTGCGAGAATTGTTTTGTGGCGCGCGGCATTTAAAAGTTGACGTTGGCGCACAGCATCAGCATCAGCGCCAGAACATCAGCATCAGCAAGCGAAAAAAAGAAGAGAAAGCAACAGTATCGTTCGCAAATATAATTTCAGCAATTAAAACTAACGATGGCTTAATAAGTGCAACGGCGTGATGAAAAGTTGTTCGCTTCAAGGGTGCAAACAATGTTTGTTCCATCGTTCCATCCCGTTGTTGGCAATTTTCACAATTTCGAGTATAACTGAAGCAGACAACGAATTTGATGATGCCACTTGTTTGTCTGCTTCTTCTTCTTCTACTACTATTTTTCTTATTTATATTCACATTGCAAACTTCAAAGTGTCATAATTGATGTTTGCGTTTTGTTTGTCAAGTGCAAAATTGTCTTTTCGCAAACTGCTTTTTTTATCGACAACGATAACAACGCGAAAAATAGTTGTTGACTTTAGTTGGTTTTGCCATATCAACGATTGTTCAATAATTGCAAAATGTTCAGCCAGAGAATTTCGACGGAGCAATGAAATCAGCTTTTGAATTAAGTAGCCCCTAGACATAGAAAAAGGATCGATTAACTTCTGATGGTAATAATTTCGTTATTTTTGATAGGAATTTGTTTGCAATATTTTCAACTAAATTAGAAGATATAGTACATGCATTTTTTATGGACAAAAAATATTAGTCTAAGTAGCTTTTAAGAAAGACCGAATTGGGTGCCTCGCTTTTAATTTATTAAAATGTCGAATTTAAAGATTCTATTTTTCTGTTTGCCTTTCATTATTTTCTTCTTTCTTTCTTTTTTTTCTTTTCTTTGCTCGCATATCACGACTAAACTGAAAAGATTTTCTTTAAACTAGGTCCATATATGGGATAGGTCTGAATAAATTTATAGTTTATAGGAAATCTACCATGCCTGTCAACATATTTTCGTACATAATAAGAAAACTTAATTCTAGTCAGTTACTTTAACAAAAGACTGGGACAGCTCAGGGCTTGCTCTCTTTTTTGATAAAATTCGGTACAAAGTTATACATTATATCTATGTTTCTATTTAAGGAAAGCATGGGGTATCACTATGGATTTAGTTTGTTCGATGTGAGCCATTTGCCGCCACTCTAATCTAACCTAATCTAACCTAGACATTAAACTGGTATCTCACAAAATGTTGGGGCGTTCAGATTATAAATCAGTTTAACGTCATAGTAATCACAGTATCTAATTACCTTACTATGTAAATACTTATCTTAGTTTCCGGTATTAAAATTAAAACAAATTTGAACTGCTAGAATATTAAAGATTGAATTCAAATTAAAAGCAGACAATTTGGTTTACATCATACCACATCGCTTACAAATTTGTTGAGTTAACTCGTATCTGCACTCACTTTCGGTTTATTGCAGCGGGCACATCCGGTACACAATAACCAAAAAATCGTAAACAAAGCGCAAACCCAAATACCGATAAACGATAAATTAACAATTAATTAGAGAGAACATGCACACATTAATAAATAATTTCCAAGTGTGTGGCGTTTCGTTCGTGTGGCGCTCCTGTAGGCCGAGCCTGCCCATAAAGCACATCCGCCCTACGTTTTTTTTTTTGTTTTTTTTTTGTTTTCAGTCAACATTGCGTGCGTCTATAATTGTGAGACCGCGACGAGTCGAAAAATTGTGATGTCAGCAGGCGGTATGGGGTAAGGCCATACGACGATAGACAATTGTGCTTGGACAGCGGCGGTAGACGAAGCGGGTATAGAACGCTTAAATTGTCAGTTACGATAAGATATTAAAATGATTAGGAAGTGAAGTTTTAAATGCATACATATTTATTTAAAAAGGGGCGTTGGCTTATATATTTTTTTTTTTTTAATATTTATAAACCATACATAAACAAAGTGATAATCATAATCTAGCTGGAGATACAAATAACAGCATAATTCCATTACTGCAATAACAATAACGATATAATAAATATAATCTTGTTAATTTTGTTGTTTTTTTTTTAACGTGTTCATGATGCGATTTGGTTAGTTTAACAAACTGAAATTGAAAATAACAAAAAAAAAACATATATTTAATTATAAAACAAAACCCCAGCACAAGCCAACACAAACACAAACATACACGAACAACACACACACACACGCAACAAAAGGAGTTTGCGTGCGAGTGTGTGTGTGTGTTACTTTGTGCAGCTCACAAGTTTGTTATGCAAAATTGCGCGCTAGCTGAATAAACAAAAGTAACAACAACAACAACAAACAAAAAACCAACAAAACCGGAAGGAAGTCTGCATTGCCATCTCACGTGCTGCAAATTGGAACGAACGGATGTATGCAACGCAATGTGCGTGTGCGGCCGAATGTGTGTGAGTGTGTGTGCAACAGTGTGCACATAACAAAAGTATATGGCTACAAAACGGGCGGGGGAAAAAAAGAAAAGAAAAGTATTTAAAAAAAAGTAGCACAACACAACGGAACATCATTTTTAATGCGTCACATTGTTGACTGCAGTGGCGAATTATGCAATGGGTCTTAGGCTAGGGCCCAAGATTGTTATTATAGCAAGTGATTTTTTATTTCAAATCTTTTTGCTGCTTGATTAGGCCTTCAAATCAAACAGAAAAAACTGCATACACAGAATTTTGAAATGACCTTAAAAATCTGGACTAAAGGCCCAAAAATCTATTTTTCATAGCTTGAAGCATTTACTTGACCGTCACTTTATTTTAATTTATCCTACTTCTAAGTTTTATATGACAAGTAAGAGAAGACATTTTGCTGCTAACAAATAATAAAATTGTATCCTTAATCCTTTGTACCTCAAAAAAAAAATATTTAATCCGATGCTGGTACAGAACTAATTCACATACTTCACTTCACTCCACTTTTTTAACTCCACATCACTAGAACAAATGTAAAAAAGTATCTAGGAAATATTCGCTTAACCGGGTCACTTCAGCTGGTTCAACTTTCTGCTGCCCAATTTGGTGCATGATACACTTTTCTCTCTCTGTGTGAGACGCTGCACAACGCAATGTCGGCTTGCCTCACAGGGTCATTCAGATCAAGCCAAACTAACCGAGCGGCAACAGAAGCAGAAACAGAAGCAGCAGCAGCAGTTTTTTTTTTTGTATTTTGACACCATGAACGAATTTAATGCTTTGCGCTTGTGTTGAACAATTCCGGCTGTCATGTCATCACACCCATGACTCATATGACTAATATGCAAGCAGCGCCGGCAGCAGCCATCCTCCGTGAAGGATTTCCAAAGCAAATTCATCTTTTGCATGCGAAATCCTTTACTGAAACAGCTGCTACTGGTCCTTGGATGGGGGGGGTGGGGTGGGTGGGTTAAGCATTTTGGGGGGTTGCTTGCGACTTCTCCACAGTTACTGTGCTAGTGCGGCTCTTCCTGATATGCTGCTGTCTCTCGTTGTGATCTGTCATCTGCCGTTGCGGCTGGAGTCGGTAGTGGTCCACCGCATATCAGCCGGTCGCATTTTACTGTTGCAGTTACAGCTCCAGCCTGAATTAAACCCGATTTCATGTAATGCGAAATATTTTTCAACATCTGTAAGTCCTTGTTGAGTTTTGTGCGCCGCAGCCATGATATGTTGGGGTTTTGCGTAAGTGTACTTTAGGGTGCTTCAATTTGTGGCAAATTGAATGTTGGCCAAAGATTGCGTTGTTTGCTTTTAAATTTTAAGTTAGCATGTGACACTTTGCATCTTTATATCTCTTGAACTATTTTTAATTAAATTGAGTATTATCAACGAACTGTGCCTCGGTTTCTGAATGGTTTTGGATCTCAACTAAATAAGGACCTCTTTGGCAATTTCTTTTAACAAGTTTGTTGTCGACTTTAAAATATTTTTCACGATTAAAAATATTTTCCATTGCGTTAAAAAAATCTCCATAAAGTTTATTTACAACAAAATTTCTAACAACTTTTTGAAAATCTTGAGAATTTTATATGGTATATCAAATTCATATTTATTGAAACTTTTTATTAAACAAATTCAAATGGCTGAAACACCTTATTGTAAATGTGTGTATTTGTATTTGTATTTGTGTAAGTGTAAGTGTCACTACAGACAAAAACAAATATCGTACATTATCCTCAAAAATAAATGATGACAATATGTCAGAAGACATAAGTGTCTCCTGCCTTTTAACCGGAATTTTGTTGTTGCTCTACTTATTAGCTCATAAGGGTGGAACGGTGTACATTTCCATTTTCCTATTTTATTCATTAAAATGTTTAAAATCTTGAATATCAACATCGAATAATTTTCAATTCAAATTTAAGTTAAAAGTGAAATTCGACAAATTAAAAAACGACCAAACTCAACTGCCCACACCGGTCATTGTGGGCACTCAATATAATGTTCAAGTGTACCAGGTAAGGTAGAAATTTTTTATGTAAAATTTAAATATTTCATATATACATAGCTAGCAATTATACATACATACATACATATAAAAAAAAAGAGAATAAAAAAAAATAACTATGTCAACCGGAAGTGTATTTATTTTGTAAATAAATACAAATGAGCTGCTTGCGAACGAGCGCCGAGCGCCCCCTCGACTAGACGTCGGCCGTCCAACACAGCGTTTACACTTTGTCTTTGGGCATACAACATTAGTCGCTGTCAAGATATGCAAAGCATACGCTAAGAAATTCAAATCTGCTTGATACCAACAAAATTAATTCCGAGGAGAACCCAAACGAAAGTTAGCAACCAAAAAGTTGTGTTGTTCTTGTACGGCATACAACGGCATTAACAGTTAGGGCCGCAGTTGGTCGAAAAGGTAGCCGAGATACATGCCCGCAGGACGTCTCCTCGTTGCGAATATGCGTTGCCAGCAGTTTTCGATTTTATTTGTTGGTGCTGGTGCCGTCGTGTGTCTCGCCTTTGTGGTCATGCACCACACTTGGGTGGGTGAATTTCAGTTTCAAGCGGCACTTTGTAATATAGAAAGAGGAAAATATTTTTGAGAATATTAAGTTATTTTAAATTTATTTAAATTCGACAAATAAGCTGGCAAACAAATTATGCTCATAACTTTTAAACTAATAGAGGAGCATTTGCCTTACCACAAAACTTGTTAAGGATTTTTATAAATATTTCATTTTTGTTTCATATGGCTTGGTTACTTTTTAAAGCTACTTTAGCTCATGTCTCTTTGAACTCATGGTTTATATGAAATCAAATTTCATTGGTGGTCCATTGCAAAAATTCCTTCAGACCGTCGGTATTTTTTATCGACTTTGATTTGATAAGTTTCTTTCGCACATCATTCCGTCGCAATGACTGCTCGAAATTCTTGAAAATGCCGTCAATTGGCTTAGCGTCTGGGTTGACCGCGTCACTTTGTCAGGCTCAACGCCAAGCGAATGTTGTTACCAGCCAGGACTAGTCGTAGCAATGGTTTGCTTGCGTGCGTGCGTTTGACACAGATACATGCCGCATTTGACACTTGCCAGATCCATTTAGTATTTGTGTCTGTCCGCTTTTTCGATGAGGACGAACCAAAAGCGTTCCATGTCGTTTGGCGGTGCTGCTGGCGGATTTAGTTGTGAGCTTACGTTAACGTCACTTTTTGTTATGCGGCGCTCTTTTTACATAACAAACCGAGGGACAACAACAACAACAACAACAACAAAAAGATCCACAAAATTGTGCTTCCACAAGCAAAACTCGAATTGGACATAAACTCGCCCCCACAAAAAAAAAACAAAAAAAAAAAAGCGTAAAATATCCTAGAAGAATCGTTCACTTAATGGAAGATGACAGTTTGCATTTGGTGGATGCGGCGCATATGTTGTGGGCAGAAATTAATCATTCATCATTGCTAGTGATGTTGCTGCTTCTGTTCGTGCTTTCGCTCTTGCTGCTGCTGGTGGTTTCGACCGAGTGATGGATTCGATGAATAAGCGAAAGTGCGGCATAATTCCTTGTGGAGCATTTAGATTTATCAGAGATTATTTTGTTGGTTCTGTTAATATTCGACAAAGATGATTTCATGACTTGATAGATTCGAAATGATTCGAAACTTTATTATACAAATGTATGTACATATGTACTAAAGTAGCTTAAGAGAATCAAGTCAATATCTTGCAACAATTGTCATGCAAATACATATTTGAATATGTTTGTGGAATGTATTCAAGTAAGACTTTTGTCTTGATTAGGCTCCATGAATTGTTATACTTTCGAATATAATATTCAATATGATGAATAATATCAAGAATTCCCATTTGTGTATATTTGATGTTCCTTAACACTCATATTACAAAAACAGAGACGATTAAAAATATTTTACTATATACAGATTTTAAAGAAATTTTATCAAGTGGAAAAAATTATTTCAAATCTGTTTAACATTTATATAATGTTAATCAATCTTAATCTATCCAACAAGACAGGTAACTAGTGTATAGTCAGGTAACTACCTGTTATTTATGTAGTTAGATTACCAGTTAATTTTGTGAAAGCATCGGAAGAACTAATCACTTGTTTCCTAACTCTATAAATTTACATCTTCTTATCACTTTTAAACTAATGCGTGTGAGTAAGTTTATCTCCTGTGATGTCTGTGTGCTAGTTAGATTATTGATCAGGGATACAAAAAATAGGTTACTTAATTGTTTACAGATTACTAAAGAATCAGTATTAATCACAATAATTTTTAAAAAAAATATTCCCATATGCAAAACTCATTTTTCTAAGCAATCATATTTCTTTTTCCAAATGAAATACTAATTTTCGAAATTCAGTTATCAAATAATTTTCGTCAAGTTTCAGTCGGACTCTAAGTACTTTGCATTTAACATATGTATAGGATAAAATCGAATAAATCCAACATTTAAAAAAATTATGTTTTCAGTGCTAATAAATAACCAACACAAACGAAAGTTTAAAAAATAGGCTTTGCAAATATAAACTTCAACTCTTTAGTTCAAAACTATGCGCCACGCTTTAGAGTTGCAATTCCCAAGAGATATCTGCGAAAGAATCGCATTCGGTATTCGTTAAAGCCACTGGGACATGAAGGCCCACGGCAGCACAGAGCGGCGAACATGATTGAGCAAAACTCATTTAAATGATAATTTCTGTGAAATGTTTGCATACGAAAATCATCATTGGCGATGAGCAAAGCCAAAGCTAAAGCCACAAAAGACATACATACGAGTATATATACGAGTACTTACATATGAGGTTATGCAGATGCGTGGATGAAAACTATGATGCGCCGAGCTATGGAACATTTTTAAAATGACGAATGAAAGAGGAAAGAATTTATTTAAATAATACCGAACGGTGTCTTCAGCGTTTTTAAAGAGTTTAAAGCGGAATTTAAATCAATGCATTTTGTTGTTTTAGTTAGAGCTCAAAGAATATACGAACTAGGAGAATAAGCTGAATAACTAAAAATCTGGCTGACTTTAACTATCTATCATATATATAAATATGAATGTATCTTTCTTTATTTCTTTCTATCTATCTTTGTACCCTACACAAGTCTGAACCATTTATCCAATTTCGAATTTTATTGGGAAGTTGCTGTGCTCACGGCAGAGATAGTTTTGGACAAAGAAATATGTGCCATGCTGACCTATTACGCCCACAATAAAGCTAAGTTATAAATTCGATTATCTCGATAATCTTGCTCATAATAATCTGAGTTTGTATAGGCACTGTCGACAACTTCTCTGAAAATGGGCGTGGTTGGATCACTGATGCGCTATATAGAAAACATGTATAAGAATGCACCGGGAAGAATGACAGGTTATACAAAATCTGCCACGCCTACTTATGACTCCCACAACCTGAAAATAAAAAATACCAAATTCCCCTCTAAAATTTTAATATTTTTCAATTGTTCTTTTTTTCGTAATATTTTGTTTTTGTTTTACAAAGTGTTGTTGTTTATCTAAACAATGCTGTAAATTGGAATTGGTTTGTTTTCAACACACAAACTCGATTATTCGAGTTTTAATGAAGTTTTCGAAAGTAGTTTACGCTCAAAGCATTTAACCGAATGCGACTTTTTACGACTCTGTCCGCCTCGCCTCGCCCCGTGAAGTGTTTTCTCTGATTGGAGCACTTTACGCTGATGAAGCTTATAAAACCTGTTGTTGTTATGGCCATCTCCAAATTGGGAATGAGTCAGAGTTATGCTGAGTTTTCGAAGGCGTCAGCATTTCGTCAACCACAATCACAATAGCCCAACCCCCACCAAGAAGAAGAATACGATTGGAATAAGTGCAAAAAAGGTGCCATCAAAATACCGCTTGCTGGCTGGATAGCTAGCTGGATGACTTGGCTGGTTGGTTGGTTGGTTGTTTGGCTGTGGCCCTTGCGCTGTCTAACACAGTGAGCTTTGTGTCCTGGTCACAATGGATTACTCACAGCTCAACAACAATAAAAATGCAAAGGAGCCACACAATAAATGTCCCAGCATAATACGCACATTAGAGATTTTGAACAGCAGATAGAGTACAACAACAATCGTTCTTTTTTTTTCTCTACCAGCAGTTGAGTAGTGTTTGACAATATCGAAGTAATCGAAAAAAAAAGAAATCGGTTTGTGTATGTAAACCAAAAATTGACTATAAGATACTTGTGTCAGGTTTTTTAATAGAAAAAGTTTACTCTACTTGTCTAACCGTACGTATGTAAGTCTATTTGTTCCGTTTTAAAGTTTAAGCCACCAAATGTTTTTCTAAAAAATTAACCAAATATTCACGCTGAAAAACTGTTTGATGGGTACTTGGTGGTTCAGTCACAAATGTCAAATAGTAGTAGTCGTCCCATTAACACGGACGTAGAACTTGGCCTACTCCTCCACTTGAACGTTATCTCTTGGTTACTTTAAACGGAATATATGTGATCTCTGTTATGTGCGGACCCGTACATAGATGGACCTACTCTAAAAAATATAAAGTTTGGCCTCTTTCCAAATGTTACTTGTACCTAATAATTGTATAGTAACCTGGACTTTATGGGATTTTTCTAAACCATTTCAGATAAATAAGTAAAATCATTTGTGAAAATATAATCATAATACGAATAAAAATGTACTTCTATAGTTTCTTTATATAGATTTAAAAGTCTATAAGAACTAAGAGGTCCTGAATAAAGGCTGTAAAGTATTTGGACTTGGAAATATATTGTTTACTACTCGTATGTAATCCCAAATTTTTGCAATAATAAAATACAAACAAATTTTGTTTAACAAAATTCAAGAGTTAATCAATTAACCGGTTAATCGGTATTCAATCTAACTAAAAAATAAAATCCACACAAATGGACAAAGACAACGTCAACGTTTTTAATGTCAAGCAATTTTGTGTAATTGTAATTTCCAACGGCGCTGACGGTCTTTCGCCGGATAAGTGAAGCTTTTGTTACTCAAGTGATATCCTAGCGCTGCATCTTTGTGCTTTTTGTTGTTGTTGTTGTTGTATATGTATTTTTTTTTTGTTCTCGTTTGTATTTTGTTCTGGTACAATAGCAAAAATGTTCTTATTTTAAAGCTTAGCCTCGAGGTGCCTCTTCAGTTAAGTTGTTATTTTATTATTTTGTTGTTTTTATTTTGTTGTTGTTTTTTTTTTGGTACCAATTTTTTTTCGTCATCCAAACGATGAAGCATAACAGTTGCGACATTATTTTCCAAAGCATATTCAACCTTTTGAAAACAATAACAGTTGATAATATTCCCACCACGGCTTGTATGGAGCACAGTACTGATATTATATACTTCATATAGACAAAATATAGTTTTAGAGTTAAGAGTTGTGGGTGGGTATAGAAACCAGAACACTTAGTAAAATTAGATCATTGTAGTATATCCAGAAGAGAGTAGATATATGGTATAGATAGATTTAAGTGAGAGATGAAATTCATAACCTAAACTTCTTTCTTTCATGAATGAACTTAAGAAGATTGTATAAAGGGTGATTGTGATTGCTATTCAAACTCAATATATCAGTTCCCAGAATCCGAAATCTTGGATTCTGGTTCCAATGGTGAAGTTCCAGAACCTTCATTGGATCTGACTTCATTTAGTCTTACTAAAAGTAGTTAATCCAAAATTCAGTGAGCTAAATTTTGGAAAATGCTTATTTAAACGCGGGAACTAGATCAATCAAAGTCAACCAAAATCTTAAACCTGGTCATTTGTTAAAGGATTTTTTTGGCCAATATTAAAAAACAAATAATTTCTTTCTTTTAACTACATTTATTTTGACTTTTTCAATAACAAGAAAAAGTATTTCAATTTCCCTTTTAAACCATAGAATAAGTACTGTCCGGCGGTGCAGAAAAAGGCCAAGAGAATAAAGTCATCTTCACGATAGAAATTGACATTTACCAAGTGTACCGGCTGTGGTAGTTCTTGTTGGTAACGCTTGACATTTTCGCTTTTCGGTGATTCATCTGCTATCGCCAGCCTGACTGACAATCTTTGTGCCAGCAAGCCGTCGCAGTCGGGTATTTAACATTTTGATTTTAATGGTTAAACAGTTGCGACGCAAAGAAAATAACTCCAGGTGCGTTAATGGTATCTCGCAAGGAGCGAGCAAGAGAGTGAGAGGGTGAGAGAGAAGAAAATGACAGAGCATAGCAGGCAATCGGTCGTACAGGAGGTCGTCGTACATGTTGAGTGTTGACAGTAGCATCGGGGAATTTCGGTTGGCAAACTTCAGTTTATCACCCTCCCCCTGCCCTAAGTTTTTCAGCAGTAACTTCGGCATATCAGTAGCGGTGATGTCACCCTCTGTTCTGTGACTTGTGAAAATATTGTCTTAAGTGATAGAGGGTACACTCCAAAAGTATTCCTACCGTACAGACGCACATGCACTTGCACTGGCTGTGCTCCTCCTTTGTTGGTTCTTGTTAAATTACGCTCTTGGCTATAAAAAATAAAAATAAAGTAAGTATGCAAGAAAATCTCCCAATTTCTAAAATCCCCCAATGCACTTTGGTATGCCATCCTTTTTTTTTTTGTTTATATGGTATGTTGGGTATTTCAATCGTTACAATGACTAAGATTTGCATTAATAATGCCGGCATTAGTAGGGAGTTTTTATTTCCAGTTAGTTTCCATAGAAGAGATGTGCTAGTGAATGTATATCGCTATAATCGTTTGTTGTTGTTGTTGCTAGTTTCTGCTAACTTTAATTAGTGCAATTTTTTTCTTCTACATATTTAACACTTCTGGTTAAATATTTATATTATTAACTGGATGCAAGCTTTTATATTTATATCGCGCTAATCCTGCGCTAAAGTTTAATCCTTGTTCGGAAATGTGAAAGTTAACTTTGGAAATTTCAAAATGGCAGCTTAAGCGCGCCATTTTGAATGCACAAAAAGCTAAAAATTAATCCACTGCAATTGTGCAGTGTTGCCACTTTGGCACACAAAAAAAAATAACAACAACAAAAAGTGATGATTATGTAATGCAAACAGAATCCGACCTACGTACGCATTTAGCGCCTTTGAGCACAAATACAAACAAAAAGCACACACACGCACACACACACAGACGCACACATATGCGGCGTAATTGCAATGTAAATAAATAAAATTTATTTAATCAGCGGCAATTAGCGTAATTAAACGAAATCACATAATAATATTTTAATTATCAATTTCTGCAAAGCGAACGAACGAACGGTCGGACGGACGAACGGACGAGCGAGCGAGCGATCAGCTTTGAAAATGAAAACCGACACGCCCCACTGTCGGGGTAACGGTTGCTCAACAACAACGCATTTGAATGTTGCGAAACGGCAGACAGACGGACAGACAAACAGACGGACAGACAGCCAGACAGACAGCCAGACAGACAGCCAGACAGACAGACATATTGTTCTAGTGATGTTGCCGTTATTATTTGTTTGTGGTTTTTTAGAGAACATAATTAATAAATTAAATGCGGCGCACACATGCAGCAAAGGAATCATTACAAGCGCAGCGCCAGTCAAATGGGTGGCAATGCTGTCTGTCCAATGTCCAAATGTCCTGTTGTGCCTTAGTTTTTTTTTCTTCTATATTAGTGATATTATTTTTGCTGCTGCTGCTTTTTGTTGTTGCTTTTTTTATTGTTGTTGTCGGTGTTATGTTTAATTTAGCTTGTATTTATTTAGACACGATTTATTTTTGTGGTCAATTTGCAAACTGAAAATCATTTGCATTTAAAAAAATTTTGACAGCGTTGCCTGATTTAAACAACAACAACAACAACAACAAAAACAACAACAACAAAAACTATCATGTGATTAAATTTTAATTGATTATGCCTTGGCATTCGTTTTAATACTTTCAGTTTGGTTTTTAATTTCATTTTTTGTTGTTGTTGCAGTTGTTGTTGTTGTTGTTGTTGTTTTCGTTGCGTATATTAATTTTATTGGATTTGCGGTTATATTTGCGCATTTTAATTTGTTGCGTTATTTTAATGTTCGCTGTGTTTAATTTGTGATGCCTTTCAAAGTTAATTAAAATTTGTTTATATATGTTTGTGTGCGTGTGTTTTTGTTATGTGTCGGTGTTATTAATGTGTAATAATGTGATTAATTACAACAAGATAAAACATATCACGTTGATAATAAAATTGAAAATTTACATAAATTGAAATTAAAATATTAACTGATTCCTCCTGTCGATTCCGACTGATTATTCTGTTAAAGGACGCACAAATTTTAATATGCTGTGCTTTAAATATAACTTTTTTTGGTTTTAATTAGTTTAATTTGAGGCCAAGTAAGTGTATTTCAATATATCAATTTTTATTAAGTTTCATTTTCAGTTATTAATTTTAACGATTTTTCGTTTTGAATGACAAAATGGTCTGCCTTAACAAAAAGGTAGAAATTCTTATCAATGGGAAAGTAAAATTTTTGGATTTATAAAAAGAATATTTTTATATAACTTTAATCCAAAAAAAAACGTTCTTTATTTGTTGGTTTAAACGTTTACACTTCTTGATTTTGTATCTGCAATTTTTAATGCTATAGCACAAAGTATACTTTCAGTTCTAAAGCGATTTTATTTAAGGCAAACTAGTCATGATAAAATAAATATCTCTCAACTGAAAATAATCACCAAAAGTTCACAAAAGGATAAACAATGAAAAATAACATTTTATGTCTTATTCAGGAAAAATCAAGTTTTTTTTAAATTGGGCTTATAGTAGTAACTTTACTTTTTGTTAACTTTACCCAGAAAAAAAGGATTGATTTTCAAAAATCTACAAAAACTTCAAACACAGACAGATTTTGTCGAAACAGGTATCATTCGATAGGGAATTGTCTTTAAAATGCATTAAAATTTTTTGGCGCACAATCAAGTTTTTAAAAATTGGGATCACAAAAGTTACCGACGTGTATTTTAATTGACATGATTTTATTCTTTTCATTAAAACCCAGAATTTGTATTCAGTTTAGTTGCGAGGTTATCAGTTGTTGTTTTTATTTTTATTTTCATGAAAATATCGCTACTAGTTTGGGAGTTATGTAATTGTTTTGTGTTAATGTCAAATTTAAAATGTGAACATTTTTTCGACATGGTTTGCGTCTTTGCAAAGTAAATTCGAACTTATCTTCATGTCCTTAATACTACATGAATTCCCTCCTTAGAAGTTGTAAATCTGTATACTGAGTAACACATTTGAATATCATATCTTATTTTTATTTCTCAATCAGAATCAATCCTTAGTTATTATTGTACATATTCAAAACTGTTAATATACAATATTAATTTTATAGATGTTTCTCTTGGTATACATATGTATGTACTTGTAGAGTAAAAATAGTTATGTTCACAATACAATCCTCACTTCATTTGTATCCATCCATCAACAATTGTATCGAAACAACATTTTTGAAGCCGATACTAGAAAAGCTTTAAATCAAAAACCGATAAATTCAATTTTTTTAAAATTTACTTTTTGATGTAATAATTAAGTCAAGAATAGTTGCCACCTGACCTCATACTAACAATGCTAAAAGACTGTCTACTAATGTCGATTCCTTTGGAAAACGTTATAAAATAGTTTTATATTGGCCATGTTATGATATATTCGAATTTAAAGAATTAATTCAGAAAGCAATCAGTTAAGGCGTTTTAAAAGCTTGTTGTTTTCCGCTATTAAAATGTAGATAGAATTCGATAAAGCAACTCACAACAAAAAAAAAGCGACAAAGCGTTTTGCATAGGGAAACCAATGAATTTATAAAACCCAATCCGACTCGCATACGAGCCGAGTACTTGCAGTAGAACTCATCAACTTTCAAAGAAACTTCCAGAGATGTTAACAAACTGATGAAGTGACATTTCCATTTCTCCATTTTTATAATTTTTTTCGTTTGTTTGTTTTTGTTGGTTTTGTTTTTTTGTTCGAAGTAAAGTAACCGCCCCGACAAAGTGTCTTTTGTGGCGCAATGCAAACAATTTCAACAGAATTAGCGTAATTGTGTCTGCAGCGTGCAGCATTCCACTTAATCCTCTAATTTACCCTAATGGCGGACAGACCGACGAAGACAAACAGACAGACATACAGACAGACAGACAGACAGACAGACAGACCGACATACAAACAGACAAATACTTGCGTGATTGCGGCGAGTGACAAAATTGTGCACATTCCCGCCATCACTTCACTTCACCTCTTAAAAAAAAATAGATAAAAAAAAAGAGAAGTACTCACATGGCCCCTTTTGAAGGTGGGGAATGGGGCGAGAGGAATGAGTGGGCGAAATGGGCTTCTTCATTATTATGCAAAATGGAAGCCAAATCAGCAAATGTTAAATCCGACAAAATGCATTTAACACATAAAAATTTGCATAGAAAGTGGCGTGCGGAATTTTGCGCTTTTTTCGCTTCGGTTGGAATAAGTTCGCCGCTTTAGGATTTTCAATTATTCGATTACTTCAAATAATACCGACTATTTGGTGTGCAAAATAAAAATTTAAGTAATCGGTTTAATTTGTATTAAATTTTTTATTTGACGATGCTATAACTGGGCACGAACTAGTTAAAAAGTTAAAAGTTAATTAGCGAAAACCACTAAGAAGTTAATTAACTTCCGTTAAATTTCTTCCGTTAATTTAAGTTAGTTTAATATAAAACGAAAGATTTGAAAAGTAAAATCAACTTCAAAAAAGGAAAAATTAAGAATTGAATTAGGGTAAATCGAAAGATTATCTGACAGATTCTGCCCTCTACTAACTAACTGAATCACAAATTTAACGACATGTAGAATTTATATTTATCCTTAATCCTTAATTTTTTGTTTTTTCTATAGAAATTTTAACTTGTACGTTAAAATTTTAACGACGTTAACTTTTCAATGAAATTAACTTTAAGAACTTAAGTTTTTGGTTACCTTTTCTCGGTTTAACGAAGTTAAATTCTAATTTAACCCACCTATGGCCTGGTCCATAATTTTTTTATTGTTTGGATATTTATGGTGATTTCTTAAATAACCAGATATTTTGCAATAACATTTTTCTCGGCTCCTGTGTCCTTTTCTAACATTATTGTAGAATTGCCAGAGTGTTTTGATTTCTTTTCTAAAACAATTTGAAATTTTTCGCTTTTTCATTTGAATGTCTCATATAAATTCAGTTGATCAGAAAGCTTTGTACTATAGTTAGTGCTTTAGAAAAGAACAGATCTTGAAAAATGTTGAAATTTTATATAGAAATTTGAGAGTTTGCCTGCTGATAAATGTTGCTCTTTTTTTCTGTTCTTTTCTCAGCATGTAGAGTGCAACATTAAGGCAGCGTAATCACACCATTGACCAAATGTTGCACCTTGACAAGATGACAAGTTTGCTGAGAAAAAAAATCACCATTAGTAAATGAGTTAAGTTGATTATAATCGTGAAGAATATATGCATAAGAAGGCATTAAAGTATTGATCAATATTTACAGAATTTATCATTCGAATATATTGAATGTATATTTCATATGATTTCTAATACCCGCTCTCAGCGGTTATTCGTTCAATATATCGGTATGAATTTTTTTGGTTACTATGCCACGGCACAGTGTGCTTTTGTTGGTGTCGGGCATAGTGAGTGGAGTTTGCAATTTGAACACTTTAAGATTTTGTGTGATTTCATGAATTTCAGCGTGGTAAAAGAATATTGCACCAATTTATGGCATGTTGAAAGTCGCCTGATAATTCCGTTTCGAAGTTACACGAACAGTGTTGCACCAGCAGCCGCAACCACCAGCAACATTTTTTGTTTTTTGCCCGCATGTGTTGAGATTCTCATAAAAATTTGCATATAAATTGCGTCTGGCAACACTCGCTGCTGCAAAAAACAAATACAACAACGGGCGGGGGTACAAAAAAATAAAGCAGAATACAAATACAAAAAAAAGAGACATCAACAACAAAAACAAACACAACAAGAAACGATCCTAGAAGGATTTACAAAATAACCCCGCGCTATTGGTGAGTGTGTGTGTGTGCGTGTTTGTGTGTGTGAAATGTGCTCTATACTAAAACAATAAAAAAAGGAAAGACAAAAAAAAACACCCAAAAAAATTAATGTACAACTATATTCCACCGTTACAATTATGTTGGTATTTTGTTGTTGTGTTTTTATTTTAACTAACTTAACCAGTTGTTTTGCCATACAGCATAAAAATAAGTCACTGCAAAAAGCAGCCTTCGAACTGTTAAAAAACGGTTCATTTAGTTAACAAACGTTTTTCTTCGAGTGCATATGCAAAATTTTGCAAAGAAAAATTTCAAATAACAACAACAAAAATTCGAAATAAATAAAAACACAAGTTGCCGCGAGTTGCTCAATTATTTCGTTTCTTCGCTCGCTGTTGCCGCTGTTGCTGCTGCTGCTGTTGAATTTGAATCTGAATCTGCTGCTACTGGCTGCTGCGCCCGGAAGCACTTGCCGCACTAACAATCGGCAAAATGGCAAATGGGGTAATCCGCAAAATGTGTTTTGGCATGTGTGGTTTATATGTATGTATGTACGCTTGAATGTTTGTACCCTATACGGAAAAGACTAGTTCTGAACTAGTGAATAACTAGTTACTTTATCATCATTAGTGGTCCGCGTTCAATCTCTTTCACATGAAAATAACTCCTAAACTGCTGAAGCTATTTTGGTGACTTTGGGTAGTAAAAGAAAATTTCAAGTCTGATGATCCGAAATAAAGCTTACCCTTGCTCTAGGACGCTATTGAAAGAAGTTATGGGTAATTAAAGGTTTTCCATACATTTCTGTGATTGAAGCCACTGGAACTATTTTGCTGATTTTAGGAGGTAAAAAAATGCCTTTCTGACTTATGGCAGTGGGCGTTATATTCATTCAATCACGCCCATTTTTAGTGAAGTTATCGACAGTATTTCTACAAACCAAAAATCCAAGTCCAGATTTTTATGAGCAATTTAACTAATAGGTTTTTCCTATATAGCGTTTCAAGTTCCTGAACTATGGTAATGGGCTTTAAATCGATCTAACCTTTTGTGAAAAGTTTAGATGGTTTAATTAACACCATCACGCCCATTTTTAATAAAGTTAGTTATAGTTCTCATATAAACTCAGATATCACATTTCCGATTTTTATGAGCGATATTAGCCAAATAAATTCATTTAATTTAAGTAATAGGTGGGCGTGGAGACTAATATATAGCCTATACTAAGATCTGGTCCCTAAGAGTTATGTGTACCAAATTTTAATCAAATCGGTTCAGGGGTATTAAGTTGGATTATATATAAAAGTATGAAGTATGATGAGCCCATTTTGGATCCCTTTTCACTGGAATACCTTTATTAATTTTTCGACTAGTTTAATTTGCGCTTGAATATTACTGAAGACAGAACTAGAACATTTTGTAACTAGTTTGCGTTTCCCTGCTGGGTATTTATGTTTGTCTCTCTGTGTGTGTACGTGTGAATTTTATTTCCTAAATAAAAGTGAATTCAAATTGCCGCACATAATTTTATTTCAGCGAACTCTTCCTGCCGCTTTAAAAGGGGGCGTGAAGCGCTCCAACTACGACGACGATGTTCAACTTTGAAACATTCGTAAGCAGAAAAGTTCTGCTTTTGTTTAGTCTTAATTTTAGGATGCCAATAAGAATCTGCCAACAATCTATAATAGTATTTTACTTTGATTACAATTTCAGCTGTTATCCAAATTGTATCTGTTAGGTTTGTACCTGGCGGATGTTGGTTCAATGCTTTTGAAAACTTGAAAACTACATTTGAGCGGTAGCAATTTGAATCTTCTATGGAGGTGTTTATTTTGTTTGAAATGTTGGCTATTTCAGAGCAGATAAATCTTGCCTCAAAGGATACTTTTAACCATATAAAAGAAAATATCCTAGATTTAAAATACAAAAAAAAATCAAATTTTGTACTTAATATTAAAATTAACCTTTTATTAAATTTTTATTTTTGTAAGCTTAAAAATGTTTTCACATCGCTGGCACAAACGCGAATGTCAACGGAAAAATAAGGAATGCCTGAACGAACGCGCCACAAATTGCATTACCGACCATTAAACTGATAAGCGCGGCACACTTTTGATACTTTTTAAATCGAATTGATTGCCGCATTACAACAACTAACCAGCCATCCATTCATCCATCCAGCCATCCACCCACCACCCATACCACCCACAGTCGACATAGGGGTGTCAAAGCGCAGGCAGGGATGTTAAACAGCCGGATTTAACCCTCTTTAAAGAAATTAAATCATGTCGCTTGTGTGAAGTGACAACAACAACAAAAAAACACAACAACAACAACATAAAAAAAGTATTTCACACTTGTCAAAATTGGTTTACTTGCTCCGTCAGCGATTAAAGATAAATCGACAAATGCGTGTGGAATTTCATTTTGGAGTTGTTTGTTTTGTTTTTGCGCTGACATGTTTAAAAATATTTTAAAAAATTGTTCACGGCTGAACGAGCGATTGCTAAAATTAACAACAACAACAACAACAACAAGAAGAAAAAAGCAAAAAAAAAGGTAGAGCAAAAATAAAAGTTGATCCAGTCGCGATTGCAAAGTTTAATTAAAATCTCAAATATGTCACGTGACTTTTTTTCCATAATCGCATCAGACCGATGAGTGACATCACGTGTGAGCATTATCGCCGGTCACTGATAATCAGCAAATATTGTTTCACACACACACACACACTTATGAAAACATATACACACACACACACATAGACAATTGCAAACAGGACCTATTTGCGGCGAAATCACATCACGACAACAACAAGAACAACAACGAAATGTGGAAAAGGCAAATAAAGCAATCGCGGCTAAAAGGTAATGGCGAACAGGATCAGTTAAAGGGTTGGCAAAATGTTATCGATAAATTCGTATATCTCATGTTATAATTGAGTTATTTTAAATTTCGATAAACTTTTCATAAAATAAAGACTTTTTTCATATTTGTATACAAAATGCATCTAATTAATCCATTTTGTTAGAGGGTTAAGAGTAATCTAAAATTCCATTGAAGTACGATTTTGAAAATTAAGTACTATATATATAAAAATGAATGTATCTATCTTTATTTCATTGTACCATATACGCGTCTAAACCATACAGCCGATTGCGATGACATTTCGGGGAGTTGCTGGACTCACGCAATGGATGGTTTTGAGCAAAAAATTTGTCACGCCCACCTATCACGCCCACAAGTTGTAAAACTAAATACAAATATTCGATAATATCGCTAATATTGCTCCTTAAAATCTTAAATTAGGTATCTGACTTTGTATAGGCACTGTCGGTAATTTCACCAAAAATGGCTTTAAAAGGTTGGATCAATTTTGCTCATTATCAATAAAGAATATATAAAAATTAATGTACATGAATAAATGGATTTCAAAAACAAACATTTATTTTTTCAAGTGGCATTTCAACGCATGCCGGACATTCGCTGAAAGAAAAAATTGGTTTTAAAAAAAATAATTTGATAGAAAAAAAATTAAATTTTTGCTTCCAGCTTTTCTTAATCAAATCAAAATTTAATTTCTTCATTAAAAATTGATGGCAAATCTTTTTAAACATATTCTAAAATCAACCAACATTATCAATTTCACCATTCGATATATGAAAATCGAAACGCTTATTTTAAATTGTATCCAACCCTAATCAGGTGCAGTGACCGCGTTGTTATCCTCCAACATTGGCGCTTATCACGCGGCAAAGCGTGCACATAATTAATATTAATATTATTACCATACGAGGTACGCGTATAAGTACATTTTATTTTCTGCGGGTGTAAATTTGATTTACCCACAGTTCAATCGTGGCCGCCGATACCGCAGCCAATGGTCAGTGGAGGAGGATGAGGGGGGAGGCGTGTATTTGCTTGTGCGGTGCATTTAGTTTTCGTAATTATTGAATTTATTACGCAGTGGCTTCGGAATCGAAATGCAAACGCCGAGCGTGCGGCACATGTCCACGCGTCGGGATTAATTTTAATTATGTTAAAGGGTGTTTTGAGCCGACTGCTCGCTTGGCTAGCTGGCGGTGGCTTATGTGGATACTGACTGGCTCTGCTCTACTCTGCTCTGCTCAGTGCGTTTGTATTTTACGTAATACGAATTAGTTATGCGTTAAATTGCATTGCAAATTAATTGCGCTTAAAATATCGGCAGCCGCAATTCCAAACAACATATGCCAAAGGAAACTTAACGAAATTGATTAATTTGTGAGTTAGAATGGAAATTACCATCACAATCTTTGACCAAACATTGGAAAGAATTTAAAGTTATGTTTAACGTTTTATTAACTAAAATAAACTACCACATAAAATCGCTATTAAACGCTTAAATATGACGACTGAAATAGCGTTGGGCATTCTTAATCGCCGTTGTTGTTTATTTTTATCGTCTCGCAAGTCAATCGAATTATCGAAAAAAAAATAAAAATACGTCGTCCATCGTTCCACCACGAAATCCCACAAGCGAGGTAAACAAAATAATTTATCATCGGAAAATAATCCGTACAATAAGAACAAAGCAAATTGACACTCCAGGGTAATAATTTTGTTTCGTTTCGTGTCAGCTCCTGGCCCCCCTCCTGCCCCCTTGCCACGACACCTCTTCATGCTAAAAATGAACGAAACGAGGGATGTGCTTGCGGAGATTTTATATTGATAAATATTTTATTTTTCTAAAAAAATTTTAAATTTAAGAACCACTTTTGAAATAAATGCTTTTAAAAAAACGCAAATCAATCTTTAAAAGTTTTTCTTTATCGATTTATTTAATTAACTTCATAGGTAGGCATCGTTAATAAAGAATTTAACTTCGTTAATCTACGAAAAGTTAACCAAAAACTTCAATTCGTTAAGTAAACTTCGTTAATCTCGCTGAAAAGTTAAAGTCGTTGAAAATTACTAAGTACTAATTAAAATTTCTTTCGAAATTAACGGGAAAGTTAAAAATTTTCAGAATTAATTAACTTCGTTAATCAACTTTTAACTTTTTAACTAGTTCGTGCGCAGCTCTCTTAACATTTTCCGAAAAATCCAAGAAGCAAACCTGTTACTTCAAAATATCTCAAGTCCTTAAAGCCAAAGCACAAGTCAAGTAAGAATTCTTAAAAAAAAACTCCTGCTAAAGAAGCATTTTATAATATGTTGGCAACCCTCGATCGAACGTTGCGACAGCTTGGGCTAAGGATCTCAATATTATATTTGCGCCGAATAAGAAAAATAAAGTTTGCTTGCTACTGCAACTCGCTGGTGCGTCATACAAAATAAACCAACAAAAACAAAAAAAAACATCATCATCAGCAGTAGCAACAGCAGCAGCAGCAGAAGAAGAAGAAGAAGCTGTACAAGCTGCGACAAGCAAATATTTGCAAAGTGGCAGCAACTTTTTTCATTCGAGATCGAGACGCACACTGGCAAAAGAAACTCTGCTCGGGCAGCAATTGACACTTGTGCGGAATGCTTCTTTTTTTCTGCTGAACTCAACAGTTTTCGGGCTAGGACGTACGGTAGTTTTTGTTGTTTTTGTTATTGTATTTTGAAGAAATTCATATGTAAAATATTATTTTTATTAATGCGTTTCTTTTCATTTTTTTTTCTAACCAATTTTGCCAAATAAACGATTTCACGCTTATGCCCAGAAAAAAGAAAGCAGGATTGGAGGGGGAAAAAAAAGGGAATCGTGCGTGTGATTGAATGGCAATTCCCGCATGCTTGACAAGCATCACAAGTGTTTGAGTTGAGTAATAAGAAAGCAAACAAGCAAGTTCGCAAACATGGAGTGTGTGTGTGTGTGCGTTTTTTTTCGCCCAGCCAGAGCAGAGGAGTATGTGGTCATTTTTATGTACGAGAACGTTACGTAAAAAAAATATAAAAATCAACAACAAACAAAATAACGCATAAAATACTCGGAATTCTTGAAGCGTCTGAAGGTGGGTGGGCAGGGCAAAGTATTTTGTCGCCGAAATGGCAAACAAGTGTTGTTTGTTTTAAGTTTATGTTGTTGTTGTTGTTGGGGGGTGGTGGTGGTTCTGCTGCTGTTATTCCGCCCTCTATGGTATTTTGTCGTCATTACTCAATTGTGTCAATTGTGTTGAAATTCATTACCTTGCGGCTATGACAGCGGAATTATAAGCAAACATAAATAAAATGTCGTCCGAACTCGGGACTCCAAGGTTCGGCTGGAGTTCTAGTTCATTTTTCAACGCTTCAAGTGGTCGTCGTTCGCCTTTCGTTCGTAGGCGTGTTGACAGTTGATAAATTAATATTTTTAATGTTGTGTTTTTTGTTGTTTTTGTTGTTGCTTCTTCAATGAAGTGTGACCAAAAGCAATTGCTATATGTGCTTTGGTACTTTTAGACATTCGGATGAATAAGTAAATAAATAATTCCTTCAAAAGGATTAAGCAGTGTCACTTTTTTCGGACTAAGGAAATCTTCAGCGGCTCAGCGAATATTTCGTATTCAATATTTTGTAAAAGCAGCTTAACAGTTTAGAGATAATATATCCAATACAAATATCGACTATTATCTTATGACTATACACAGCGATAGTTTGGTACTAAAGAATGAATCTTCTCAGGATATTTTTGATCAATTTGTGGGCTCTGCTGGAATATTGTGATGCGACCACTCTAACTGTTAGAAAATAAATCTCGAGACTTCAGAGAAACAACGATTTTTTTGTTTAAAGATGGAACCCATACTCAGATATATAATCTAATTCCGATAGCTGATAAGGAGATTATTATTACTATAAATAAAGGCACTGCGACCTGAAAGATCTATTGGGGAGCATCGCTGCCCTGCATACACAGTTCTGGACTATTTATAAATCTTGTAATTATTGTGGGATTAATTTTTACTATTTGATTTGGAACTAGAATCCCACTCCACAGATAATTAAATCTGCATCTTGCCACCGCTGGACAAGTGCAAAGAACATGTTCAGCCGTTTCCTGCTCCTCTTGGCAGAGTTGGCATGAACCATTTTCTACCACAAATATTTTTTTAGATGGTAATTAAGTTTACAGTGTCCTACTAATTCAGTGTATAATTTAATGTCCTTTCTGCTAAGACTTAGAATAACTTCTGCCTTGTTATGTACTGAGGCAATGAGTCTTCTTGACTGTCGCATGGCTGTTTGGTCTCTCCAATGCTTAAGTATACTTTGTTATCCAGTATACGTATCAAGTAATTTTTAGATCTACTGTTTACCCCACGGAAAGTTCCGGACCTATGAACGGAGTTTCTGCTAAGAAGATGCTCAGAATGAAGTTTTCCGGAGCAGTGCTTTCAGAATGGAATCATGCCTCAGCATAAAAATTAATAATTACATCAGCTGAGATCCTCATCACATCCTCAATAATTAATAAAACTTGTATATAAGGCAATTACTCAATACTTGATCTCCTTTTGTTTTCTACCAAAACCTATTAATACAATATCTGAAACTATGTTACCCATCTGCAATACAACAACTTCACCACTTCTCAATTTTAATTTAAAGAATACAAAAAAAAAGAAAATCCTTTTAATTGTGCTTTAACCAAAAAGAATAATTCACTTCACTTTCATATCAATTCGAACCACTTTACTCAAACTCCGTCATAAATTACAAAATGAAAGCAATAATTCGACTTTTGTCTGATACAAAAGTGCCCATCTCCGCGTCATTGGTGGACGGTAACAGCAATGACGCTATATGATCGAGATGACGCGAATGTCGGTAAGGACGACGTTAATGCTGTATGTATGTATTTATGTATGTACGTACCTACCTACATACAAACAACGCACAATGACTATGGTAATAAATCGTGTTAGTGTTACCTTTCAACAGACAGACAGACATACCTACAAACACATGCACATTTGCAAATATGTATATATATGCGCAAATACACGCAATCATTATACCTGAAGGACCTCAACAGCAACATTGACAACATTGCGAGTATGTGTGTGCATGTAACAGGACGACCACCACGAACGAGTGAAGTTTTCATTTATGCCAAAAATAACGTAATAACAAGTGATGAAGTGAACTAATCCACAGCGGAGTGCAATACTAAAGGACGTGGCTATCCAACCCACTGACGTACAATGGTTCCATTTTACATTTTTTAAACGAATTGATTGAGCAGAATTGCGATTATTTTTAATTATTAGATTTTGACACAAGAGCAGAAGACATGATCCAATGAATTAAAAGAAACATAATATACAGATACATATATATTTACATATATATGTGTATATATAAATAAATGTTGCCTTATATTACAAAGATATGCGCAAGTTCACCAGAGAATTTTTTGTTCAGGCAAGAATTCTGTTATTGCTTTAGACAAATCTTAATCCATCACTCTAGCCTTTATCATTCGGTGACTATATAAAATAGTACATCAGGCCTACAGCAATTAGTTTACTATATATTTTCTGGATTTATACTAGAGTGGTTTCTAGACCTCAAACGTAGACCGAGTTATAATTCCAATGTTGAACTAAACTAATCTTGTACCTAATTATGATATAAACTCTATAAACAGAAGTACCCAATTCCATGTTAATATTTTATTTAACTTTTCTGTATTAATTGTGCCTCTCGGCGATATTCTAAACAGTGAATCCAAATTCGACAGATGAACGAACCAATGAACCAACGTACGAGTACACAACAGCTTACATTAGTAGCCCTGAATAGAAGCAACCGTTATACTCTGCTGAGCTGTCCTCTCCGAGATTGGAGTACAAAATACACTTCATAAAATGCAAATTGCAGTTTGGATTGGATGTGAAAT
Organism: Suillia variegata; assembly: GCA_949127995.1. NCBI lineage: Eukaryota > Metazoa > Arthropoda > Insecta > Diptera > Heleomyzidae > Suillia > Suillia variegata. Next base: position 28,524,269 of record OX421846.1, on the reverse strand, counting down.
GACAAGCGCACAGACTGACAGACAGACAGACAGACAGACATACAGGCAAATAGACAGTAAGACTGTCAGCCAGTCATTCAGATGAACTAGGACTAGATTGGTAAATCGACAGAAAGGAATAGGATACGAAACAGCAAGTGTTGTTGCCGTGTAAAGAGTGTGGCAGTGGCAGTGTGGCAACACTGAAAAGCGCATTTGAAACAGGGTTGCATGTCATTGTCGTTGGCTATGCAGCTGTCAATAATTATTATTGAATGTAAATCGCAAGTACCTTCCAACTACAACTCTTACTGCACACTGTCCACAGTGTTGCCGCCGATGTTGTCGATGTTGTCGAGGTTGTTGAAGTGGTAGGGTCCGACCATCACCAAACTATGGTGAACTCTCGACGGTCTATTCATTTGGACAGTTAATCGACTCATAATGAAGACTGACAATATATGAAAGCTAATTGCAGTTTATTACGTGTACTTTTCGCCTCCGCTGCCGCCTATCGGACTAACTACTGAAAGTTCGTTCGTTCGTTCGTTGATTATGTTGAATGGAAAAGTAGAAAGCATGAAAGTAGTTAGACCGAGCATAACGCGAGACTTGCTGACAATTCATATTGGAATTGGAATTGATGGACAGGCAAATTATAAATAAGCGATTCAGCTCTAAACTACCGTCCGCTGATTGTTCTCGGGTCGGGCAGTTTTCGTTGTGCTGCAGTCAAAGTGAATGGTCTGAAACGATGTCATGCTGAATCGGCTGAATCAATAATTACGCGCTCTTTACGCTCGACGTTAACAAGCGTTTGCAAAGAAGAGCAAAAAATTTTAAGAACTCTAAGCGTTTGACCCGAATTTGCTTAAGTGACAAGCAGATTGCATTAACCTACTTAAGCCGCTTTGTATAAAAATAAAAATGCTGTCTTGCCAAAACGTCGACGGTTGGAAATCACAAAAATTTCACAGGATTGCCAATGCATTTTCTCAATTGCAGCTTTCCACTTACCTTCACTTTGTTTTATAGTGGATGTTTTTCATCCAGACCTTAATGCATAGTCCCCCAAAAATAAATTGATTTAATTCGGAAAAATTAATTATTTTAACACAAATTTACGCAAATTTTATGTGTCGCATTAAAATATCCAAACTTTATCTAAGTTGCCGACTTTCATCATGAGAAGTGCAATCAAACTAAATCAATAAAAGGCGGCGAGCAAAAGGAAAAAAGAAAAAAAACCAATTAATTAAAGCCCACTTCCAGTGGTCTATCTCGGTCGCAGCTCCGAAAAGAAGAAAAAAAAAAAGCGATAAATAAAAAAGTATCAACCCGAAACAATATTAATTAATAGAAACAGTTTAAGCAACTGAAAATCTGATGAATAATTATGCCGAAACAGCAGAACGGAAGAAGGCTCAGGCTCATGCTGAAGCTGAGAAGCCGAGAAGCCGACGAAGCTAAAGTCCAAGGCATGCCAAGGCAATGCAAGGCCGAGCCGGCTAAATGAAAAATGTCCCATGGTAATTTATCTCTCAATGACAAGATGATCAATGCCATTGTCCTCTGGGCAGACCGACCGAACGACCGACCGTCCGTCCGTTGTTCGCTGCGTCCATCCTTTGTTGGGTCGGTCGCATCGTCGTTTGGTCGCTTGTTCGCTTGCTTGTTCGTTGGCCGCTTTCATGTCCTTTCGGCGGCAACATTTTAAATATACTCCTTCATTCGAGTGGCGCATAAAATACAAGAAGAATGACTTAAGGATGCTATAAATCCTGGCATATTAAAACGCAAATCCCCGAAATGAATTCAATGCTTACATAATTTTCTGTAGATTGAGGATTCACCACAGCACCAGCACCAGCAAAAAAATAACTACGTACTTGCATACATACGCACTCGTAAGTACAAAAGAAGCTGGAAAAGGGCTGCCAACTGTCGCAAATATTGGATGAACAATTAAATTCTTAAAAGACAATTTAGATCGAATCATAATAAAAAAGTATTTAATATATATAATTTTCATTAACATATAAAAGTGGATCAATATTGACATTTATAAATCATTATATATATACTTATATAGATAAACAAAAGTTGGCATGTCCTGCCATGAAGAAAGTGAAAAGCCGACCAAATGATTAAAAACCCCGAAAGCAAAGAAAATTCTGAAAAAAAATATAAAAAAATTAAGGACATACTATAAAAGAAGCAGGACACGAAAATGAAAATGAAAATGGAATACAAATAACTCATTCGAGTTAACTTTGATTTGTTGGCACATAATTTAATGGAGAATCAAACGAAGAAAGCTTAAGTCCGAAATTTATACAACCGCACCCACACACCCACCACAGACACACACACAAAGAAATAAACCACCGACATCCACCCACCCACCAGCTTATATTCATGCATAACTGTACGAGTACGTTCTTGTCCAAGCATAGAGGATCTCCTCCACACTCAGCATACAATTTGGCAGGATATTCTCTTTGGTTTTTTTTCTTTGTTGTTTTTTTTTGTTCGTCGCCTTTAATCCGTGGCAAGACATTTTGAGTTAATAGCATTCGCTGTCGTCTCTTGCGTTTTTAGCGTCAATTTAGCTTGAGGCGTCTCATCGTATTAAGTGTTGCCCTGGCGGACAATGGCGCAGCATATGAAATTATTCGATGATACTGTCGAAATCAATGTGGGCTGAAATTTACTAGAATATTTCGTTTTTCTTTTGTGTTCTTTCGTATAAAAATATTCTAGACAATTTCTTAAAAAAATCCAAACTAAATGTAAATTAATTCGAATAACTTAACTGAGAAATGTTAGTAATTTAAAAAAATTTCAATTGTTTTTTTACTGCACAAAAGTGTGATCCAATTTAAAATGTTGCATACAAAATTGCATGTTTTGTTGTCCCTCCGTCCGTCCGTTCATCCGTCTGTCCGCCTATTAATAGCATTTGCGCAGCATTTGCCAAATAAAACTTATTTTGCATTTAATCCACTTGAAATATTCAAATAGCTCAGCGCAGTACAGTACAATTCATTCAGTGCAGTACAGTACAGCACAGTGTAGTGCAGTTTTTTTACTGTGCACCGCACCATGTGCACTCACAAAATTTCGACAATGGCAATGGCAAATGTTGCAAAGTCAAAAATGTGCACAGTCGCATGTGATTTTTTGATTTATTAATTACGTTTCATAATTCCTTTACAAATTCATTTTAAATATGAGTTTGCACATTAAAGTGTTACAACATCAACATTTACACTGCACAGTGGACGGATTACTCGTATGTTTAATCAAATTGCAATTACAACAAATTATAATGCAACGATTACTTTTAAACGTAATCGTAATTATTAGCCATTTTTACGATTATTAGCGATTAATTTTGATTGTTAGGCAGTTATTATTTGAATAATTCTAAATAACATGAAGGACCGCAATGATTTAAAAAAGTGATACGAAGTAGATTTTCGTGCCCAAAAGGACGAAGTGGACCTTTTGGGAACCTTCGAGCTCCAAATATTGAACAGATAACCACGTTTTTTGTTAGATAAAAAATATAAATTATTCAACTTTCATCAACATTTTTATAAACTTCATTAGACTATAAATTGCTAGCCTGTAACTCTTTTCACAGATGTTCTGTTTAAACAAAAATTTACAAAATCTAGATTTTCAATTCTAAAATTAAATCATGTGAAGTTTTTTTTTTATTCTTCGGTTTTGTTATAAATAAACTATTAAATACTTATTTCATAAATAAAAACTCTCAATATCTGTTGTAGGTTAGGTAAGGTTGAACTGGCGGCAAATGCATCACATAGACCAAAATAGGTCCATAGCGATACCATATGCTTCCTTTAAATAGAGAAAAGTGTTATTAGAGGCCAGGAAGCATTGCGACTAATAAGATCTCTTGTGCATGGCCTATAATTATAATTATAATTTAACCCCATACTGGTCCATTACGAAAGTTTCAGTTCTTAATGCGAACTGTTTGAGTTTGGAGATATTTTTGCCAGATAATTCGATTAGAGATTTATAAGTGTTGTAGGATACATTTAGATTTCTTTAAAAATATTAAATATAATCATCGATTAATCGAAATCGTCAGATACGAATAGCTGCATACCTAGTAAAATGCCAAAAAAATGTCAGTTAGCTATATTTAAAAGCTAAAAAAATGTTTGTTTTGCAAAACAAATTTTTACTAGAGACTAAAATCTTAAATTTTTATCAACCTTTGAATACTTTTTGGTTAATAAATGTGTTAGGCATATAATTTGAAATCGGTTAGAAATCCTTATTTTGATTTTTAATTTTCTGTCTCCAATTTTCTAGGCAATTAGCATTTAAATAATAAACAATGACCTAACTCGAGTAGAGTTTCAAAAACGGTTACACTTCTTAACTCGAGTAGAGTTTCAAAAACGGTTACACTTCAAATTAACAAAAAACTGCAAGCAACTAGAGTTAAGCCATTATTAATTAATACTGAACCATGATAATTGAGTCAAAGATTTCATTAAAATTGTAAACATTTAAAAATTCTACAATTTTTTGTTATTAATTTTTTCATCAATCAGTATTCGTTAAAAAACATCTCTTGAAATCTCGATATTTTGCTAATGAACTTAAAAATTTGTAAACCAACTTAAAGTGAAATTCGATTCCACTGTGCGCACAAAAATTGTTCAACTGAAATATTTATTTAAAAGCTTAAACAACTTTTTTAATGCCTGCAGGACACCACGCAAACACAGCACATTGGCATCACTGAGCGCATCCACATACACAAACGAACACAAACACACACAGACACACATACACATGTACACAAGCACACATACACACAGCAGAGTGTTGCCAGCTCGACGCAGTTGGCTCAGTAAATGTAAACCTCGCCTATTTGTTCGACTTCACTCCACTCCGCTCCACTCGACTCATCGTTGGTATTTTTGTGATTTTTGCTAGTAGCGTGGCCGCCTTTAAATCATTCGTGCACTTCTCGTTTTCATTGTGCGCTCAACTCGAAATCCCGCTGCCATGGTCATGGTGTGGTCAACTGGTCGAACTGCATCGGGTTGAGTCGGGTCGCATCACATCGCATCGCATCGCATAAAGTGTTGCGCAACTGACCCTGCCGCTTGGCAATGCCGGACTGCCGCCATGCCCGGGTCCGGTTCGGTTCGGTTGGGTTCTTGCTGCGCACAGGGAGTCAATACACTTTACACTCTGACACCATATTTGAATAAGCGGATATATGCCCCGAAAAATATAATAGCCCGAATTTTGCAAGTTCTCTTGCTCCTTCGTTCGGTTGTTGTAGGCAAAAGAGATTCCTCATTCACAATTGTTGTTGTTTATTATTGTTAGTGATGGACATTTTTCGATGATAGCGCGTAATTTAAAAAGACTTTCTTAAATGTTAGAAAAATATTTTTTTATATTTAAAATCAATTATTACTAATCACTCATTTTGTTAAATAATGTGAATTTAAGTTAATAATTTTAAAATAGTGCGACACCGATAAAATTTGATGAAAGATTAGTTTGAAATGGCTGTCTCTTGAAGTTAGACCAACTTAGGCTAGAAGCCCTTTGTGATATCATGCGATATAAGAATTATACCGCTAACTGAACCATCCTGTATTGTTTATAAATTGAAGAATATTATTTATATTCAATTTAGATATATCGACTAGGGCTACGAAGAAATGCTTCCCCAGATGTACTCGTATATATCGTTGATAAGCCAAAGCGAGCCATGTACATAGAAGATGTGTTATAGTTTCTTCTTCCTCCTCATCTGTACAGAAGTCATTTGAGAAGATACCTAGTCTTGAATTTGATGATAGTTCGATAGTTTTAAATTTGAAAAATTTATTAAAAATTTATTTAATTGTTTATTATGAAGAACTAATATTTTAGTATTAAAATTCACCAATGTTAAATGATTATTATATATTAAATTAGTCTTATTAATAAAATTGTAATTTTCATGTATAAAATATGCAATTTGTAAATATGTATAAAATATGCAAAAGTGCCATCTCTAATTTGTTTGGTTGATATTGCATGGACCAACTGCTGGTCAAATATTATTTGTAATCCGTGATGTGTACGAATGTGACATTCGAGTATGTTTTATATTTTTTTTTTGTACAAAGCAATTCACTCGCAAGTTTTCCCAACCAGCCAACAGTCTGTCTATCTGTCTGTATGTCTATCTGTCTGTCTTTCTGTCTTTATGTCTGCGGGTTTTCTGTCCTTCAGCGCGTCCATCGGTCCGACTGTTCAGCGATTTTGTTTCGTCCATTGTTTGACACATTCATTCATTCACATTCATTGCCGTTGGTTGTTGTTGTTGCCCCTTGGTTTGGCTTGATTCAAATATTATGAATAATTTATTGTTGACTATTTTGGGTAAATTGTTGAACATTTTTTTTTTTTTTTGACTGCCTTTAAATATTTCATGAGAAGCACTTATCTCGTAATGTACAAAGTATGATTGCTTTAATTCCTTGTCTGTTGCATACAATTTATTTATTTTTAAACTTGACAAAGTTTAAAAAAATAACGAAATTATATAGACAAATTGTGGCCACCTGTTTGAAATACTCGGAGTGTCATATTTACCCTATGAGAAGAATTTAATTTAACTTTAATTTGAAGATATCTACTTGGAAAAATTAAAATAAAGTCATGTAGATTTCATATCACTTAAATTGTAGTTATTTTAACTTTTCCAGAAAGTGTTTACGTCTTTTTTATTTATATATTTATATATTGTATCTTTTATTTGGTTTTATTTATTATACTTATTAACGTTTATTACACAATGTTCCATGAGGTCTGCGAGCCATGGTCCGATACCAGGCCACATCAACTTTAACTAACGTTTAGTACCGATTAATACAAGCTAACATTTGTCTTAGTAATGGTTTTCTAAAACGCGTAAAATTCATTTAAAATAAGTTATTTTACTAACTCTTAATGATAAGCAAACCTTTAAAATGACCAACAATTAAAATTTATCTTTCTAAAAACTAGCCGCACAACTTCCGGCGAATCCTGGTCGAAATATCTGGTAATTAAAGCTGCTCAAAGCTGCGCCAAAAGATGCAATGAACAAAAAATTTTAAAATTTTTCAATTCATATGACCAAAACTAGTTAAAAAGCTTTAAAAGATATTTAACGAAGTTAATTTTTTGGTTAATTTGTAACTTTCCAGTTCATTTTGGAAAAAAGTTAATTAACTAGCGTTAAATTTCCTCCGTTAATTTAAGGAAGAATGAAGAATTTAGTAAGGGCAGACAAATCGAACGATTATTCTGTTAGTAAATCTGCTTGGATATTTATATACAAATTTATATACGCAAAGTTTATTAAATTAAATTCGAGTTTATAAAAAAAAAAATAAAAATATTTTTTGTTTTTGCTATAGAAATTTTAACGTGAACGTTAAATTGTTAACGAAGTTACGCTTTCAATCAGATTAACGAAATTTAATAAAGTTATGTTTTTGGTTAACTTTCTCAGATTAACGAAGTTAAATTCTTAATTAACGACGTCCATCTCCGCATATGACTTGAGTATTAGAAGAACTTCTTTTTAATTGACTTCGAGATTGAAATATCAATATTGGCTTTATACTGCGTTCAGCACTGGAATCTCTTCAAAAATATTTTCTTTTACAAATTTTGACCTAGCAATTAACTTCAAGTTCCAAATTTGATACTTTGAACTAAACATCAACAATTCTAATCTTGATTTAATAATAATAATAAAAATAATAATAATAATAATAATAATAATAAGAAGAAGAAGAAGGTTAGGATACGTTAGATGATCTAACAAGAAAGAGTGATCACACATAGACCTTTAGTGGTCCTTAGTGTTACCAGTATTGTAGAGGTCCTCAAAGTTCCAAAGTGATTAGTGATAAATAATTTAGCGAGTTTGAGCAAGTTAGCTGCCTTTTGATTGGAAATGTCCTTCAAAGATGGAAAGTAACTTAACCCAAAGTAGTTCAGTCTAGATCCATTGAAAGCTGGGCAATGAAAAAGTAGTTGTTCTAGGGTCCTCTATCTGTGGTGAATGCAGTAGAATATGCCAGTGCAGCGCAAAGAGATAAGGTTCCTCTAGTATTGTCTTTATTGCAGGCTACGCACGAATCGTTTTGTACCAGACCTAATTTGGCAGCATGGAAGTACTATTAACCTACAGTTTTCTCTTCAGAGCGATATGAGATAGTTGGTAGAATAAGAAGGTCTTATAATATTTTTGCACAAACAAAATCGTTGAAGTCAAGATCGAATTAATTTGAATGTGAATTATTCTAAAGAGTTTTTCCCTTATAATTATATTACATAAATAATTATTTTATATTGCAACACGTGTGTCCTTAGTAACTTACATACATATGCGGATTATTAAGACATGCACAAAAAGTACAGTTCTCCGAAAACAACAACTTGAAACATTCACAAGTGTTCGAGAGGAAATCCAATTCTGTTCGCTTGCAAACATTTCCCACTTAAACATGATTTTCAAGCGGCAGAATTTCCCTTCTGCCGGAAATTAAAAAGCCACTCGTAAACTTTTGGGGTTGCACTATTTTTTATTTTTTTCCAAATACAGGCCCCGATGGAATGGAATTTATGGCGGGCGACATGCGTTTAACAATTTTTGCCTATAACGCAATTTTCCACAGATTTGTCCGAAACAAAGTTGCCAATGTTCGAACAGAGTTCTGGGTCACCCGCTTGAATGTCATTATTTTGTCGGTTAAGCGGCGGGATGACAGGATGAGTAGCGTAACGGAATGATTATCCTGGCGGTTATACATATTTTGTTTTTATTTATTTTTTTTTTGTTATGCGGAATATAAACCACAGAAAACGAAGAAAAATTTCCACTTAAGAATGCGAAATTGAATTTTCATGTGAAAAAGTGGAAAAATCAGTGAAGAGAAATTTGAAAAAAAAAAAAAAGAAAAGCAGCAGGAAATAATAAGACGCAATTTGAGGGCGAAAAATCTAAACGCATCTATTTAGCAGGAATATTAGATTTGCCAAAGAAGGGACCAAGACCGTATCCTGTTGGTGTGTTGTTATTGTTATTATTGTTGTTGTTGCTTCATGCCAAGCAAAGGTCCTTAGCACGTTTCTTTATCCGGTTTTTGTTTTTGTTTTTGTCTTCGCAGACACATAAACAACAACATCAATGACAACAGCAACAACAACAACAACAAATTCTGAAGTTAATGTTGCGTTTCGCAATGCAGCAGCCATCTTTTACAGCGTCATTGTCCTGTTCGCTGGTGTTTGTGTCCTTAAAGATGTCCTCTTATTTTTTATCGCGAGGGTGTCTTTTGCGTGCGTTCCTGCAAGTGACAGCTCAGCTCGTGTGCCTTAAGTTGAAGAAAGTTTTCTTCTATTTTTTTTTTATTATTTGCAAACTATCATCGTTCATCATTGTGTAAGGCAGTTTGTATGTAAGTAGATTAGGGTGGCCGCATTTTTAAAATTCGCCAGTTTCTTAAATCCTTACAGGTCGAGCTATCAAGAATATTTGAACTGATGCAACATGAGTTTGGTTAAGAACGCCAGTTTTAAGAAAATTTATTAATTGTAATTGTTAAATTTTCCAATTAAAGACCAGCCCAAAAATATGCGAAGTTGTTGTGCTCTTCCTTTGCATTTGACAGTCCTTTGTCCTGAACAGTTATTTGTCAACTATCCTGTGTGATAATCTTTTTAACATAAATGTCATTATTTTAATAATGCCGCATAAATTTGCCGAAATAAAGTATACGAGTACACTCCAGTTCCGCCTTGCAACAAACTTGAGGGTGCCGTACGATTTTCTGTGTGATTTATACGATTTAATCGCTTACAAATTGTCGACCATGCCACAAGGCGAAATTTTTAATTTATTATATTTTTCAAATGATATTCTTTAAATTCCTTATAGATAAAATACAAGTTTATTTTTGATTTATTTAATAATAGTTACATAAACGTGTATATACAGATTACATAATGATGTATTTTTAATATTTACCACTGGCTTATAGTACCCAGCGCTGTCCGTTTTTTTTTAGAAATATGTTATGTTATTTATAAAATTAGTCGGGCGGTAATTTGATCCAACAACTCCCACTGAAGTTGTCGACAGTTGTGGCCATATCAGGTGAGCATGAGCAAATCAACTCCAAAAAAATTTCATCGCAATCGGATGAATTATTTAAAAATTTATCGGGTACAAAGAAAGATACATAGCAAAATCGAAAGAAACATTCATTCATATCTCTTAAAAGATCATATTTTATATACTAATATATTACCAACTCATAAATCAACTAACGACTTCAGTTAAATCGACACTATCCAATTGTGTCGAATGAATCCAATTCCTTAAAAAAAAAACCGATAATGGCCAAGACATTTCCTCAATTTAAAGTTAACAGCGACACTACGAAAAATATAAACAACAGCCCCCCCCCCACAGCGAAATATCATTTTCTCAGCTTTCAAACTCATTTTCGTAAAACATTTTCCGAATTGTGCGAAACTTCATCTCAAAATGGCGTTCATTGTGCACTCGTTAAGATGCGAATGAGGTTTTGTTGATGTTCGTCTACTTCTACTTCTTCTTCTCTTTATTGTTTTTGTTCTTGTTATTGTGCAATTGATGGCTGTCAAAGTTGCCACAGAATAAAACTAACCTAACTCTTTCACTAGTATAGTTTCAAAATTTACACATGGCTCTAACGATTATGATGAAATTTTGCACTTGAGAAAATATGGTTTCGACATATTCCATTCTCGAAAAAATCCGTTAAGTGGACATAGTGAAAAACTATTTTTTCATATGAAATGAATCTCTATAAGCCCATCAAGATTTTTTTTAAATATGTTTTCTTAGCGTAGTTGGTCATGGTCAAACATTTTACTAAACGAACAAGATTCGGTTGAAAATGGCTTTCAAGATCTTGATGATACTTGCCAGTTTACCCTTACTATTACAACAATAAGATTGCGACAAGTCTGACGTCTTGGAAAACTGACAAAAGTGGATTAAAAAGTGGGCATGCTCAGAAAATAACAACGGCAAATGAAATTGCGATTCGGTTTTTTGCATTCAGTTGTGAATGATCATCCACTGAAACTCATAATTTTTCAAATCTATTAGTCCCTGGGGGAATCTTTTCCATTGGTATTTATTCATAACCCAAGCGGGAACTTAAGAAATTCTTCATGTAAATCGGTTTTATTGGCACTAAACAACAATATATAATGTGTTCTCCATTAAAATCACTTCCACTGGGATTTCTCCAGAACCTAGACGTGTCCTCCAAGACTTTTTAATTCAATTTGATTAAAACCAATCGACACTAAATAACAACAAAAAATTCATTAAAAAATATGCAAATGTAGTATGATTAAATACGAGTTTTATGCCAGGTGAGCTCGGTCCAAGAGGTACTAAAAAGATAACTGAAAATAATGTTAAGAAAATAAAGTGAACGCAATCGCTATCAGGTGGCAATACTGTGTGCACAGTTGTTCTTCTTGTTGCAGTAACTGTGCATTTTGTCATTAGTGTTTGACGATGCATGTTGTCGTTGGCGTTGTTGCTGTTGCTCTTACTATAGCTGTTGCCGTACTTGGCATTGCTGTTGTATTTTAAGTTGTTTTCGGTTTTGTTGTTGTTGTTGCTGCTGCTGTTTTTGTTGTTTGTTGTCTTGTTTTTGTTGTTATTGTTGTTGTAGTTGTTGTGACTGTTTTGTTTTTGTCGTTTTGTCAAATTAAATTTAACAACTCAGTCGCGTAAACGCAGTCAAACCAACATGGTCGCAAAGAGTTTCCGTTTTCTTTAATGGCGGCATTTCGTATGCGTTGCGTTGACAAGTCGATATTGTTGTTGTTGTTAATGTTTCTGGTCTTGTTGTAGCTGAAATTGCTGTTGTTTATTCGATTGTTTGTGCGTGTGTGCCAGTATATGTCTGAGTATTTTTAGATACACATGCACAGGGTGTGTATGAGCATAGGGTATATGTGTGCAATATAGAGTGCAGGGCTTGGATTTTATATACGGGGAAATGTTTAAATGAAGATGGAAAAAAAGTGAGCTAAAGAAAAAGTTGAACTATTGATAAGGAAGTAATGAAAGTAAAAGATATTAATTGACGACAACAAAAAAGTTCTGAAGTTGAGAATATTAATTCCTTTGACTAATAAACAACTTTGGATACTTTCATTAAACACCTTTAAAATGACACCTTAAATCGTATTTCAAATGACAGCTTCTTTTAAAATTAAATGTGGAGGTACATACATAGATTTGCAAAGAAAGAAAACTCAGTTTGTCAGCCTAACAAAGCGAGCTAAAAGTGCAAACCCTTTCTCGCTACGCCTCTAGTCAGTGCGGCTGCCTCGATGGCGGGCTGCCCATCAAAATTAATGCCTGTCATTTAACAAATTGTCGCCATAAATCAGCGTGTTTCAAAGTCAGCGCAGAGAGTCAGTCGTCGGCACAGAAACAAAACAAAACAAAACAAAGCAAAACAAAGTGAAAAGGAAAAGCAAAAGTAAAAGTAAAAATGCGTGCAATAAAGAAAATCATTAGCGGCGAATGACTTTGCTGAAAGTCTTCGTACCCGCTGTAGACAGAAGCAGATACAACAACATTGCACCGAACGAAGACGGCGACTACGACGACAACGACAACGTCGAGCTGCGCTGCGTATGTCTCATTACTTTAATTAACTAATAAGCCGGAAGGCTTTAATTGTGCTGCTTCCAAGCGAAAGGAATTAATCGTCTTGCATCGCCCACACCCAGCTCTTGTCTCTCCCACTAACGTATAACCGCATCCAGCCCCGCCTCCTCTTGCTTGTGTCCCATATTAATAACATTTGAAGCGCCAATGGGACGCCGCCGCCGCACCGAGTTAAACGTCAGATGAAGTCATCGCCGCATTAATGGCAAGCGCGAGCGAGCGAGGAGCAGTAACAGTGTGTCGGTGGAAGGAAGGGTTGCGCTTCGCAGGCAGAAAGTGTGGAAATTTAATTTATGCTCATTCCGGGTAATTATGCTGGCAAATCCCCGGACACATACATCATGTGTCAAAGCTTCAAAAATTCGTATACTAATAATTTAGCATAATTTAAATTGTATCTGGGAAGAAGCGAGAAGGGAACTGTACATGAGAAGATGTTAATATGAAAGGAAATAATTTAATAATTACTTTAATTAGGAATTGTTGCATTCTGAATCACTAACTTATCCTGCAATATGATCCAAGCAGCGGAAGTATTCCGGCAGACATTTGAACAAATTTATTTTTGATAATATTTTAAATTTAATGACTTCTTAATTCGAAAAATTCTTCCGCACTGTCCGGGGTGGCGGGCGGATAAGAGGAAGTCGTCCTAATCTACAATGGAATGAGATGAACCCGACAGCCTTTGGAACTATCGATTTTTTCTTTTTAAAATAAGTAAAATTCAAATTTATAAGTCCACTTTTTCTTCCCGCAAGCAATTAAAGCCCAAACTTCCATTCTTCTGTTTGTCTTTATGCCTGGCTGCAAAATCCTTTTCTCGTTCCAGAGCACGCGTCGCCATACGTTATCCTTGTACGATCTTAATTCTTATTCCCAATTTGTATATTTGTTTTATTGTTTTTGTTTCTTCGGCTGATGTTGTTGCTGTTGCTGTTTCTGTTGCTGCTTTATTATGCTGTTTGTTTAAATGGGTTAAATAAGCTCTTACATTGGTGCCGCCGTCGTCGCTGCCGCCGCCGTCGCTGTCTACTTGCCCTGCCTGCTACTACCTTCGGGAATTCAGCAGCGTCACTTCCGCTTCCGCTGCTTATCAACAGGATAATTTGTCTTGTCGTGGCGCAATGCGTTCTGCCGCTTCTGCTACAACTTCTGCTGCATTGGCGCTTTCTTTGTACTTTGTCTCTCCGTCTGTCTATCTGTCTGTCTGTCTTCCGTTATTGTTTTCCAGTTTTTTATTTGGTTTTGGTTGGTTTTCTTTTTTGGCTTGTATTCCAAATAAATAAAAAATAAATATACACAGAATTTCTTCGTGGGTTTTCTTCTCGGTGCGGCTGGCTGCTCTGCGTTTTGCTTATTTTGTATAATGGCAAAAATTGTTATCGCTACTCCACTTAGAATTGCGATAAGCGCTATTATTTTCTTGTTTTCAGATGAGAGTTCTCTTCGAGTTCTAGAATCGGAATTGGCCTCTGCAGTCGGAATTGAAATTGTGTCAAGTTGAATGTTTTTCCTTTTCGTTTGAGTCTTAAAGTGAACAGTGAGGAAGACCATTTTAAATTATCTGTTATTATAATTGGGATATTAATTGAAGTTTGTATTTTGTTATTGATACAACAATATTTCGAAGAGATTTAAAAACTAAACTTCGTTTTTTCGTGTTTTTTTTAATTTGCATAAAATATCTTCTAAAATTAATATAAAAACTTGAATAACTTTACTTTACGTGGGTTTTCCGGTAAGTACTTATCCAACAAAAGAAACACGAAAATTTTTCAAAAGTGGTTATTTATTTCTAAACATAGTCTCCTTTTAGCTCGATACACTTGACGATGCGATGCTCCAACCTCTTTAATCCGAAAATAATATTTCCCCAGCTCTGCAAAGTGGGCCTCCATAGGGAGGTGAGGCTAAGTACTTATCGGACCACCCTCGTATATCTTCAAAATATTTTATTTAATTTTCCTAAATGTAAATAGGCATGCAAAGATTATTAGTTTTTGATTAAGATTACGATTGCAATTATCTCACGTTAATAATCGCCGGTTTTGATTATTTTCAACAATTTTGAAAAAATTTCCAGTTCAACACGATTTACCAGTTTTTAATTAAGACAGTATACACCACTTATAAGTTGCTGGGTAGCCATCTATATCCTAAAGGAGTCTGTATAAATCCAATTGTTGAAAATAGTCTTTCCGATGATTGTTTTCTCAAAATTTAAAAATATATTTTCTAAAATACAAACATGTAAAATACATTTCAGTTGTGTGAGTACATTAATATGATTAATACCTATTAGACTTGGAAGAGCAGATTCATCAGTAATACCAATTTATATGTTAAGAAAATAATCGTCAAACGATTGACACGTTAATCGGCAATTAATATTAATTGCCAGAGCTGGACAGAAACTACTTAAAAAGTTAAAAGTTATCCAAGGAAGTTAATTTTTTATGGTAATTTTAAGTTTTCCCGTTAATTTTGAATATAATTAAAAAGTTAATTAACTCGCTTTCTTCCTATACTTGAAGTTAGTTAAATATAAAACCAAAAAATTTAATAGAAAAAATTATGAATTGATTAAGGGCGAATCGAATGAGTTACTGACAGATACTGACTACTGGGATATAAATAAATCAAAATAAACTAGATTAAAACTAACTGAATCATAAATTTAACGACATTTAGAATTTCTATTTACTCTTGCTTAAATACATATGCATAATTTCATTAAATAAATAAAAATGAATAAGTTAGTGCACACTTTTCTATGCAAAGTTAATCAAAATTTGTTTTTTCTAGTTTTTGAAAAAAAATACCTTTTTGTTTTTGCAATAGAACTTTTAGCTTTCACGCTAAATTTTTAACGACGTTAACTTTTCAACGATATTAACGAAATTAACTCTACGAAGTTAAGTTTTCGGTTAACTTTTCTCGGATTACCGAAGTTAAATTCTTAACCCTTAAAAGACTGATTTCTGAACAACGTTTGTTCTGCGACTTTGCTCATAGGTGACACTTACATGAACCAGGTCCAATAATTTTTTACATGTAAAAATTGCATATGCAGAATTTATAAATTTTCCATTTTCCATATTTAAAATAAGATTCTTCATTAAATTTATTGTATTAAAGCATTACAATCTGTTTGTAATGTTTAATTATTTTGTACACAAATATTAAACTTTGTTCCACTGTGCTTGACGGCAATAATTTTTACAGAACGTCGCACGCATTTCAAACGTAAAATACACTTAAATAAAAGCACACATACTCACTCGCACACCGCCACACACATTCTTACTCACATAAACAACAAATAAACAAAAGGACATTTATTGTTTTTGTGTTCGTGTGTGTTTGTGTGTGTATTAGTAAGTATTTGCGTTTGTGTTTGTTGCTCGCTGCCAATTTCGCTGATTGTTTAATCGCTCCACGCTTGCAAAGTGATATCATCTTCCTTTTCTCGGCGCTCGTCTCTTCAAAGGCCACAACCTCCTCCTCACGCAGCTCCATTCGTGTAGATTTTAATGACTTTATATGCTTTGAATTTTAATAGCAACGCTACGCCAGTATCTGCGAAGATTTCGATCTGTACGCGCTCCAATAAAACAAACAAACAAGCAAACAAGCAAGCAAGCAAAGCAGTGCCTGCCAGAAAGGACAATGCAGCCGAGCCGGGATAATGGATCAAGCGAAGCATTCAGTGACACCACAAAATGGCAAAACAGCAAAACAATAACAATAACAAAAACAAGAACAAGAACTATACATCGGAGGCACCACAAGCTGAAGCTGGAGTACAGTATAAGAGCGTCGTCGTCTAAAGAATTTCTGCAGCCATGCCAGGATTTATGCCCTTCTTTGCCGTTTCTGTTGCTGTTATTGTTGTATCCTTTTCGCAGGCCGCACTAGTTCTGCACACACACACACGCATATACACACAACAAACAAAAAATGAACGCCAGTGTCCTTGCCACTAGCGAGATTTATGGGTTTATTTGTTCGTTTTTGATATTTTTTTATGAACGCAAAGAGGCGTAAGAACCTCGTCATGAAGCTGGCAAAACAAGCGTTAAACCAGAGCCGGACTCTGAACGAAAAAGATTTCTGCTTAAGGCCCAATAAACGGTTTATTCACATATAACAATTAAATTTACAAAATATATTTTAATTTGACTAAAATTCAAGTTCAGAAATTTTCTGTAAATGGATTTTATCTTTTCATTTATTTAATCCCAAAGATAACCCAATAGGAAGAAAGAATATGTTCTTCAATTAAATTTGGACAAATTTACTTCTAACTCAAAGATAGGCTAAAGCGGCCCTGACGCAAGTGCGTTGGCCATGTTCGTGTTGGCATTTATCCTTTCGACTGGCAGCGTTGGAAGCAAGCGCCGCGCATCCTGTTTATTGACTTGTCTCTCTATTAAGTTATCCTTCGATGTGACTCGTGCTCGACGGCGTTCGTTCATTCGTTCGTTCGGGCGTTATTTCGTTTCGTTCCACTCTTCTCAAGTCCAATCTCAATTAATTTGCCCATAAATTTGTTGCCAACCGTTTTTTGGATAATTTGTTTCTTTGTTTAATTTTTTGTGTTGTTTTGTTTCGCCTCGCCTTTTTTTTGTTTTCTTCTTTTTTTTCGCTGAGGTCCTTGTTAAGCTTAAGTTTGTCGTTCGTCCTTTTGGGTTTTTGTTAATTTTAATTTATGCGGTTTTTATGCGGGATTTATTTATGCTTTTTCTTTCTTTCTTTCTTTCTTTCTTTATTTTTCTTGCGTTTCTTTTGTTCATTTTTTGTTCTTTGTTAAATTTTTTTGTTTCGTTTTTTTTTTTGGTTTTGTTTTGGCTTATTTTCTTTAAAACAAAATGGCGTCTTTATGGTAGTTAATTAACTTGTGTTTATGTTCGCTCATTTTTATTTGCTCGTTTTCATTTCTTCTTTTGTTTCCTTTGTTTATCATTGACAGTTTGCTGTCTTGAATTGTTCGACAGGATTTTCGTTTCGTTTTGTTTCCTTTTTTGGTTTTTGTGTGGAAAATTTAATTGAAACTTCGGACTAGGTCACGCAGCTAAATTCATCATTCATCACTGTGACTACATCTTTCATTCTTTTGTTTATAATTTTTTTTTATTTTTAAAGATGCTTTTAAGATGATTTCTTGTCATGGCCGGACGTCATTATGACCTCATTTAGGCTTATCTCTGTTAAGTTGTTCTTCTGTCAAAATAAAAGATTAAAATTTAAAATAAGTTTTCAATTGTATCTGAAAAGTCCATCGATGTACAATTCTACTAAAACATTTGTAAAACGAATTTAAAATCTCTCGCCGAACTTTCTCTACAATCACGTAAAGCGCAAAATATGGACGAACCGTGGAGAACAGCACAAATCAAAAGTAAACTACTCATAACACTATTCACCCCCTACCCCCCACCTTACTCCAACTACAAAAAAAACGGAAGCAAACAAAAATGAATGTCCACTTACAGTTGCGACGCCATTTAAGTCCACACTTTAGTATCATCATTACAGCCACTTTTGGTCGCTTGTGCACTTCCCCAGCGTCATCTTTTACTACTTCGTTGTCTTCTTCTTCTTCATCGACTACTTCTTTCACGCCAGGCGTCGTTGTCGTCTCCATCATTGATGCCAACGTGTCGCATTACCGACGTACGTGACTTAAATACCCAAAAATGCTTATCTTTGCCACCCTCGGCTGCTGCTAAAGGAAAAAAAACAACAACAAAACACGAGTGGAAGAACGATCTCGAACCACTTTCCGATATGGAGCGCAAACAAAAAAAAAAGATGTCTAGCTGCAGTGTTGCCATTGAAATTCGATTTGTTCCAGCAGCAATCTTGGCCACACTTCAGAAGAGTGTTGGACGCCAACAAAAATAACAGCCAAGATGCAAACACTCAAAGAATTGAAATGTATTCAATGAGTGGCGATCGGTTCGGGTCAGGTATGGATTCCATATAGTTAGCAGATCAAACTTTGATTTAATGGATCCAAACTTCAATACAAAAGAAGCTTTACGATTTTTATTTTTTATATTAAACTCTTCAACTTTTAGATTAGAAGACTTGCCTTTTTTTACAAAAACAGATTTTTCCAACTGGAATCGCTTTCAAGAAGTTTTACTTGCTGCCCAGTTCCGGGAACTTTCTTCACTTTCAATTTATGTGAAATACAATTTTCTTTTAACCCAATTGATTTGAATCTTTTGAGTGTACTAAGTGGAAACAACTTGAATATTGCTTTCAGATTTCGACACGCTTTTTCTTCCTCGTCTTCTTCTTCTTCTTCTTCTTCGGTGGCCACTTCCAATTAGGGTTCCTGACCTTATTGCGAATATTTTTATGATGCTTTTATTTTTGCAGCAAATTTTATGATTTTTTCGTGTTGTTTTCTACACTCGTGTTGTTTTTTTCTCCTCTTCTTCGTCTTGTTGCACGAAATTTGCTGCTGCTGCATTAATAGATTAACTCCTCGAGGCGATACGAATATGTCGACTGCCAGCCATTTCCGCTTCCGGTTGCGTCCATTTCAACAGCATGGAATATTATTTCGGTTTGCTAAATGCCGCACAGCAGCAGCAGCAGGCGGACAGTCGAGCAGCCGGTCGAGTGGCAAATTTCACGTACGTTATCTGCTGCACGTACGCGATTTGATCTATTGAGGTTTTTAAAGTGATGAATTCGGATGGATAAAATCAATCTTGCACCAGTTGACCTCGATGGAGTTTTATTTTTTTTGTTTTGTGCTGGAAAATGGACATTTTGTCGCATGCTCCGGAGTAGTGGAATTATTTTGTTGTTTTATGCGCGCGTGGAAAGAATTTATCTTACGGATTCATAAAGCTGCGGGTTAATTGAAATTTAAACAAAAAATACTGAACACATTCATTCAAAAATATGGAAAATTCATTTTTACTACACCCACACGAGCGTTTACTATTATTCCTCACAGTCTGCTGACTTTTAAACAAATACACACACACACACACACATACTCGTACATAGACACAAAATACCGAATTTCAACAAATTCCAGAATATAATTTTACCACTTTGGCAATTTACGAGAAATACAATCGCAGCAATAATTTATAAATTTTCAAGGACAATAAAAATTGAATTACAAATAAATCAAAGTATTACCAACAAAAACCACAACAACAATATCAAAATCACCGACCCGCCGACGACCACTGTTGCCAACATCATGTCCGTCTGTATGTCTGTCCGTATGCCACAGCGAAATTTGAAACACAACAAAAAAAAATACAAAAAAAAAAAGGAAAAACAACAAATAAAACTTAACCGCACCGCACCGGTTTTCAACTTCAAACCGCAACAGTGCCGCATGTTTGCCGGCAAAGATACAAAAACCGCAACCAACTTCACACACCACCAACTTCAAGCACCCGCCGTTGTTTTGGCGTTGTTTTTGCAAAAATATTTACCGCGCGACATGGCGATAGTGTGTGCTTGCCGCCACAGGACTGGCTTTTTTTCTCGTTGTTTTTGTTGTTTTTGTTGTTTGAGTCCTGAGCCTGTTGTTAGCCTGTTTGCCTGCTTTTTTTTGGCAAATTTTTGGTGTGCGGGCGGCTAGACGCATAAATATTCTGATTTGCCAAAAATTATGCCTTGCGGCTTAAAGGGCTTGTCGCACGTCGCGTTGCGCGTTGCAATTACTGTTCCGCCGTTGGAGCGCGTGTGCAAGTGAAACGCTTTCAGTGGACACAACTTAACCCTTTTGTGTTGAGCCCACATTTGAGTTGTGCGCTAGATTTTGAAATAACACAAACTTTGAGTTTTAAAGTGCACCGGCATTAGGAAAACAATTTCATTGGCAGTATTGGAAGTGCAGGCCACTAAAAAATGTTCTACTTAAATAAAGTGGAAGAATAGATTGTAAAGGTTGCAAGAACCTTAATTTTTTTAAATATTCAGTTATTTAAAGAAAATTTCAAAACATTTTACCGAAATATAACAAGCAATCTATTGAAATCAATAAAATATAGCATTCATTTTTTTTTTAAATTGGATTTAATGGATTTGAAAGTTGTTCATTACGACTTTCTAAATTTTATATATTATAAAACTGTTTTGGAAAAACATAATTTGACATTGAATTAAAAAATCAAGGACAATATCAAGCTTTACCAATTCTCTACCCGAGTAGGGTAGAATCAATTAAACTTTTATAATACATTTTAATCATTGCTCCAAAGTCCGTTTGAAACATTCAAATAGGACGAATAAATCTCCAAATAAAATAAAAATAGGTAGAAAAATTATAGTCGGTCTAAGGGACTTTTATAAATGCACCATATGATTTAATACCAAAATCTAACCAATGAGATTCGTGTTGTAATAAAGTTAATATCATCATATATTTTAAATAATATTTTATTAAACAATAATTGTTAGTAAACATGTTAAAATTACGTACCACTTTTATTTGATAAATCATGAACCGCCTTAACTTGATAAATGATGAACCACCCCGATTAGATTGCGATATTTTTTTAAGATCAATTGTGCACCAAGTTATAAGAAAATATTAAATATGAAACACCCTAATCATTTAATCAGCTTTTCTTCAGCATAACAGAATGTTTTTTTACAAAGCTTCAACTCAATATCTCTAATGTTCCTCAAAAGATCGTGCTAACAAAAATTAATGACAGACAGACAGACAGACAGACAGACAGACAGACAGACAGACAGACAGACAGACAAACAGGCAGACATGGAAATTTAAAAAAAAATATGTCAGAGTTCTCAGAAAATTTTAAACGAGTAACAAGCAACATTTTGTCTTGAAATCGTAAATATTGTATGAAAAGAGATTAAAGTTGTTTGTTAACCTTTTTTCATGTTTAGTAGATATCTAATGGATACGAATTCAACTGGATTAAGTAAAAAAATGCTCCCATAATTCCTTATATTTTATATATGAATTAAATAAAAAAAAATTTCCCATAAGTCCTTATAGTAAATACCGCAAGTGGCATTAGTATTTTTTGACGCAACCAAGGCAACTTGTCCACTCTCATGATAAGTGCATTTCGACTATTTTCTCTCAAAGATCAAACCACACTTTGCGGTATCATTGCCGCCAAAATAATTCCATATCAAAATTATACGATATGATAAATTTTTTTTAATTTTTATTAAACGTTCACAACTTTTTCTGAACGTTTGTGCACCACGTAAGAGTTGCATAATTCATGACTACCAACAACAAAAAAAACCACAGCCAACAAAAAGAACAGCATGACAGAACGCGAAAGTGCAGCAGCGGATGGTGCAGCACAGGTCTAAGCGTCTAGCCCGTTGGCAATATTGGCTGCGCAGCATAAAGGTACATACATACGACTGCATGCGACACCAACAATAACAACTTTTGCTGTGTTAGTGTTGGCGGAAATGATGTCGAAATACTTTTCGGTGGTGGATTGCAGCGATTTTTCACAATTTTGGTTTGTCCTTGTGGAACGCTTAAAAATAATAAAAGCATAAATTTCAAAGTTGTTTGCCGTGCATCAAGGATATGCGATGTTATTAATCACTTAGAGTTTTTCAAGGATAACGCGGACAGCTTTTGTATCTTCTTCTTTTTTATTTTATTTTTTATTTTTTTTTTTTGAAGAAGTTTACGACAGTTTTTGAGCTACTTGAGGTAAAACTATTGAATTGTGGTTTCACGAAAACGTAATCTTTTTTACAATTTTTGAAATTTTTTGATTAAAGAACATTTTATCTGAAGTTGGAAGAGGTTTGCGATTTAAATCGATTCAAATTACGATAAATCGATTAAGAATATTTTAAAATTATTAACAAATGAGTTTTGAAACTATTTAAAATAATGACAGTGGTTGTTTTTTTTTTCACTTCCGGCCTGAATTCTTTCTTCTTCATCAAATATTTGCATTAAATTAAAATACAATGCATTCTAAAGCGTTTAACCAAAACGCTGTTTATTCCGCACCGCTGCCAAAATAGTCGCATTGTTAAACAATTGACAATTGCGGAAGTTGTTCACGTAACGAGACGTGGTGCGGTGCGATAACGTGACGAGATGACAAGATGCAAAGAAATCTAAAGACAACAGATATAAATTTCAATTGTATAGGTACATATACATACATGCAGCTCTGTGTATGCGTGTATGTGTGTTTGTATCAAAATGTATTGGTTTGAGGTTTGGCATGCGCCCGAAATGCTGCTGCAGCAGATAATTGCAACAATTTCATTAAACGACATGACTTGAGATTAGAATACTATTATTATTATTATTATCGGCGGCGAATATTATAATCTATTGCATTGCGGCATTAATGCATTTGATGACTGACTGCCTGCCTAACCGGCTGCCTTAGCCCGCCTTTGTGGGGCGAGCATTTTGCAATAGTTGTTGCAGCAGGCAATGGCGGCGCACTCTTGGGGAAAATTAGTATTTAATGCGATCAAAGTTATTAAGGCATATCGTAAGCGGATTGTGATTCCTTCGCATTGTTTCGGAGCGGGTATTAAAGTTTTAATTAATTTAGCTTGAGGTAGTCACACACACATAAGATGCTTTGTGGGACTAGCAGTATTTATTTAATTTCAAGAAACATATACAAATATGTATCTGAAAGATAGCATCTTAACTTTTTAATTGATAGCTTCTTATCTTATATGCTCAATTTGTTATTATAATTTTATTCTAATTTAAATTAAATTTAAATTCGAAAATGCAACCTGCCGGATTAATCCTTAAAATATCAAGTGACCAAATGAATTTGTTGTATAATGTCTATGTATATATTTATGTATAGCTAAAAAATGTATACACAGCGTTGCCTCATTTGCGGCATTTGCATATGTTTATTTTGCGGCACGAGTCTCATCCTCCTTACGCCCGCCGCAGACAATACTTTAATTAAAATCATATTAACTAATATATTAGTCTATAATGGGTTGGCAACACTCTCAGTGCTGCTAAATAACCAACAATCATAAACACATGCGCCCAGTCGGAAATGACGATGTACCACGGAATTTTTATACCAAAAATTATAGCAAAAAAAATTAGTATAAGATAAGGAAAAATAAATCTTGGAATCATTTCTGTAATTTTTAATTTTAACTGACCCTTTAACCTGACAAATTGAGACTCTTCTTCTGGAATATGGACTTTACTAAATGATTCCTTACATACTAAAAAAACCGAAAGTTTTTTAAAAACAACAATAAATAATATTAACAATAAAGAAAACATTTTCAATGACGAACTATTTTCCAACTGGGAACACATGTTGTGTACACGTAAAACCTCCTCAATGTTAGCAACAACAATGGCGTCAGTCAACCCGGCGTTGATTGACTGGTCGGTCGGTCGGGTCAGTGGTCGCACTGGACAAACAATTTTAAAATTGAAAATTTGTTATTGTTCAGATAGACCGACAGACGAGAGGACAATATACTCGTCCGCCACAGAAGGGTAACAACAGGTGTTGCCACTGTTGTCGCTGTGTGCAGTCAATATTGCTGTATGCTGCTAGTTACTGTTGTTGTTGTTGTTGTTGCTGCTCTTGATGTTGCTGTTATCACCACCGTTTGATGGTTTGCCATAAATTATGCAAATCAAGGCGTTTAATATTCAAAGTGCTTAATTTGAATTTAAAAGAGGTTAAATGTGAACAACTTGCGAGGTTGTCACAATTGTTTATTCATGCTTTTATTAACCGGGAATTTATAAAAAAACATTTTATCGTTTAAAAAAAAGAACAAGACAGAAATAAGTAGAAGAAATTATTAAAAAAAAGTTTATAAAGTTTTCATGTTTAGGTGGATAAAAAACTTCAAAATTCTGGTGATCTAAATTTAGGCTTACTTATATACTTAAATGTATGGAAAACCTCTAAATGTCAATAACTTCTCTCGGGAGTCTCTTAGAAGAAAAGTTCTCCTCATTTTAGATCACCAGTATTTCGAAAGCCTCATTAATAATTCACCAGAAATTTTAATCATGGTTAATGAGAAAATCTGAACTTTTAGTTATGGGCATTTAAATGATTTTAATACATTTTAGTGATGCTCTCCTAAACCAGTGTAGCTTTCTGTTGATTTCGGGTCGTCAAAAATATTCAAATCTAGAATCATGCTCACTTTTGCTTTAACTCACTCCTCCATTTAAAAGTTTTCCATACTTTTTAGTGATTTTCTCCTAATCCAATATTTTTAAACGTTTTTTATAAAGAATAACATTTTTCCATTGGAGACGATGTCGCTGATAAAATACGAGTATTTATAAATAAAGTAAAGCCTAGAGCAGACGCTGGCGTTATTGTTTGCAATTTTTGTCTGCCAGACTAGACTAGACTGTCTTCCCAAACAGTCTCTTATCAAATGTAATCAACTATTTTCCAACTTTTAGAAGGATAAAAGAAAAATCAACTACTTCCTCTTAATAGTAACGTTTATGCATGGAAAACTCAGAGGCAATGTGTTTCTCTTCAACCTAGCCAAGCCGAGCCTCACATGAGCACAATCTGCAGTCAGTATAAAATCATTTCATTTATTGGCGCTGGGTAAATGCTCTCGCAGATCTACACTGGAAGGATTATTTTAAAGTAGTAAAAAAAAACACAATAACAAAATTTGTAAACCCCTAGATCGATTTTTTTCAAAATCGTGAACGAACGTTGTCGAAAAGTGGCTAGAAACTTTTTGAGGTTTGTGAATCGTTCTATTAATCATAAAGATATTCCCTTAAACACTATAACTGGAAAACTAGAAAAAACTTGAAAAGTTTCGAGCCTCTTAAAAATTTGACTTTTTCTTCAGCTTTTTAATTTGACTCGAAAATTCTCGATGCTCATTGAAACTATGTCGCATACAATTTTCGAGAGTCAAAGAATTTCAAGGTTTCCCAGGCTTTTTCACGTTTAAGGGACTCCCCTTAATGAACAAAAGGTTTTTAAAAAATTTTACCCATTTTAATTTTGTTCATACATCATTTTGATATCCGGACTAATAAAACGATTCCATATAAAATAATAAATTTTTCCACGTGTAAAGTAGTAGAACATTAAATTTCTTCAAGTGTATGAAAGCCTAACCAAGACCAGCTCATCTTCCGCCGATGAGGCGCATAACTTTTGATTTTTTTTCCCCATCTTCTTCGCTCGTTGGCAACCTTAGCAATAGATAGAATCCTTTAGCATAATTCCAACTGTTGAAGAAGCAAAAATTACCTTAACATATTCCGGGGCATATTTTTTTCTATTTTTTTTTGCCATATGCCAGACTGGAGGACGTACCAACGGACGCGCGCATTGAGTGGAGGTGTGCGTGTGAATGTGTGTGGGTGTGTGTGTTGTCCCGATGGAACTGCAAAACGTTGCATTCTTATTTTGAATGTCTGTTGCTTGCTATAACTATCTATATATATATATATATATATATGTATATGTATATATGACGGTCTGTCAGGCATAACTGTAAATGTGTGCATATATGTGTGTGTGTATGCGTGTCGTCTGTTGCATGCTAAAGTTTAATATTGTATTCTGCACAAGGAAATTGCTTTCCTGCATTCAAGTTCCGCAGAAATAAAAAAAAGCATATACAACAAATACATAAAACGCCGACTGAACAGGAAAATTATTTGATTTTTATGCATTCACTTAGGCAAAAATGGCTGGAGACATATTTTCTTGTGCTTTTCTGCGCCTGCAGTAAATGTGGAAACTGCTGAGAAAAAGAAAAATGAAAATACAACAAAAAAAATAATAATAATATTTCAAGTGGCAGATAACGTGATTTGCCATATCTGCTCCTGCATTTTACCCAACATTAAGAAAACTTAAATAAGTATGTATATGTAAATAAAAAGAAAAAAGTAAAAATGAAATAAAAATAAAAATACCATTAGTGCTGTATTAAATGTCTGCTTCGCATTTAAATTGCGGCATAAAGAACGCTTTCAACATGTGCCGGAGCCTCTGTAGCTGAGTTAGCTACCTACCTACGAGAGTACATGCAAATGCCCACACACGGCATACGGAACTCCTCCTGCGCCCGGTGCCTGCCTACACCTAATATTTATTTGCACATGTATTGCTTCCTACTAACTCACATATACACCCACCAACACAAACACACACAGACACATGCATGGCAAAAAGCTCAACTGTAAATCGCTTTAATAGTTGACATTCTTCATGCTTAAATTCTGGAATCTAGAAACTTAATTATGCATGGTTAACACGAAAACTCAATAAATTTTAAAATAAGTGAGTGTAGGGATATAAATTGTATTTACAAAGGCTGTGTGTGTGTGTGTGCGGTACATTTGTGTGTCGATGTTTGTGACTGTGAGGTGCCTTGGATTTATTTCGTAATAGGAAGAACGGCATGTCTACACACACACACAAGCGACTTTAGGCGCGCAAGGCGTACAAGTAAACACATGCAACATACACGTTATCCCTAAAGCATTATCTTTGAAGCATTACTCTTGCAAAATAATAAAAAAATATATATACTATATGTTATGTTTGAAAAGTGAGAAGTGTTTGGAAGGTGGGAAATGTTTAGAAAATAGAAAATACTAGGAAATCTTTCTGGAAATATCAGTTACACTTAAAGGAATTTCACTTGAAATACAAATGATTTTTGCAAATGTTTGAGAAGTGAAATGATACCAAAAATTGTTCATCTTTTAATGCTCACTATACGACTTATTCGTTTCTTTGCCTTATGAGAATTTCTTAAGCCAGGCAAAGGAAATTAAAATCACTAAGAAACAAGTTTGGAGTAGCAACAATGACGTGGAATTAAATGAGAAGGGTTTGGAACAATGTACAGAAATTTACTATGGGAGACTTTAAAAACTTTAATATTTATTATAGAAAAAAGGTCTCCAGCATCAGGGCTGTATTTCGAAATTTTGGCGCACGGGATATAATGAATATAATGAATTTAAAATCATTTTATAAAACAGTTTTTATTTAATTCTTTTAAAAACATTTTGTTCATTAAGAAATTTTCGAATTTCCGATCGCTTCTAGTTTTACATCAGCATCGAATGTAAAATCTTTAGTTTATTGATAAAAATAAACGGGGAAGCAAAAAAAAAATCAAAGGTCCTCAGTTTGATCATTTATTCATCATTACATCATTCACAACGCAATGGAAATACTATGGTCTGAACCCGTTACTATTCTACCATTGCTCCGGGTCATTTTCTTTCGCTCCCCCTAGATATGGCCCTGTCCAGCATTAAGTTAAATGAGGTTTGCGTAGATTTAGATGTTATTGTTTTAGAGTCATTCTTAAAATTGTACAAGTTTTCTCTTCTTTAAAATGTTTTTTTTTATATACAAACTATTTGTACTGTTTTCTTGATTATATATTATATATAAATGAAGTTATATATAATTATTTATCATTATTTGGAATATATTTCCAATCAAATCAATATTTAAATACCAAAAAACATAAAAAGTTTTCTTCAAATCCCGAAATGTTTCTAGGGTAACATAGCCCAGCGATCACATGAAATGTTGCCGATGCAATGAAAATCCTTCATTCACCTTTTGTCAAAAGCTCAACATGTTGGAAGCTTTCGCTAACGAAAATTTATGGAGTTCTAATATCGAGAATGATAAGACCCGGCCATGGCAAACACTCTAAAACCGAATGCAAATAGAGAATAAATTACGTAAGCCCAACATAACACAACACAACCGAGCAGAGCAGCAACAATAACAAAAACATAACAATAACAACAACAATAACAACAATAACAGCAACAACAACGAAGCCAACACGTGTGCAATCCAAGTAGGAATAACAGAGCACACAAGAAGAATTTGCTTGCCACAAAAACAGCGAAAGTGCAAATACCGAACAAACAAGAGACACGACGTACTGCAGCAGGAGCAACACTACTCTTGGGCGTAATTAGTCTCTAACGAAGAGGGCGGCTTTGGGTGTAAAAATCCCGTGTTAGTGTAAAATTGATAAGCAAAAGTTTGTGAGATTTTTTGATATTGACAATTGCAGGATTCAAGTCTAGAATCTCTTTGATAAAAAATCGATTTAAACCAAGTTTTATGTGAGACTGACAACCCCCTCGTCAAGGATCAAATACTCCACTGGACATCATGCTCTCAAGTGTCTCATTGTATTGGCCAAATAGTAAACTCGTACTATACAGCAGAGCGGTAGACGAAGCAAATAAATAAACATTGTTCATGGAGCACATCAGACATCAGCATCGAGCACAGAGTCAGAGGAAAAAAGCATTTCGAAATGGGGACAAAAAAGATATTGGGTGCAAATACAAAAAAACAACAACAAACTGAAATACAATGCGACATGGTGTTGCACCCGGACATGCTGGCTGGCTAACAGGATACGTGCAGGATACAGGAAGTGAGCAACAGCATTCCAGGACATTTGCTGCTTAGCTTGCAGTTCTATATGCGACACGTTGTTGTTGTTGTTGTTGTTGTTGTTGTTGTTGTTGTTGTTGTTGTTGTTGTTGTTTTTGTTGGCGTCGCCGCCAATAGGGACAAACTCGCATGCAGCACACGACGTAGCCGTACTCATGAATGCAGTGGAAACCGCATCAGCGCGAGTTACGATAAAAGCCAAATCACGCAAGCGGGTTCGTTCAGCTAGCTCACAACAATCAGCGTTTGCCTCGAAGTTGAATAAACGTTTTCGCATCGAGGACACCACAAAGGACAGCGGAATCAATCAGCAAATGCTGGGCATGGTTGCCTCGACGAAGCGACGACTACGACGACGGCGACGCATTTCACTCACATGACTTTGGCAACGTGAGGTTGGTTTCTCGGGGGCACACACACGCGATATCGGTCTGATTTAGTGGCTTTCTTCGTATTTACAATCGCGTTTTCGAAATTGCGAAATTGTTTGGACTAGCTAACGAATTTTACCGGAAAAGTGGGTTTTGCTGTAAAGCAATTTGAGTTAAGTTCGTTTGCAAATAGGTTGGTAGGTATGTGCTAATGCGTTATTTATTTTAAACACCAAACACCGCCAGGTGATGAATTGTTCGAAACAACATTTTTAAATTGCTTATAGAACACAACAAAAACGTTGCTCAGGAGTTGATATTTGATTCAGCGCTGAAATTGTAATTCAAGCGTTGTATAGGTGAAGCATTAAAGCTTAAAAAATGTGTTGATATCAAGGCCTAAAACAGTAAATCTAAGAAATTCAATTAAGTATCTGAATACGAAAAGAAGATCAACTTCCGGAGCTGATTAATACAATTTCAAATTTATCCAAACACTTCGAATTTTTGCATTTGTTAAAACAATTCATGCCCACAACTTAGAGACAAGTACAGTGCTATTATTTTCTTTAATCAAAGAACACAAACAAACAATTTGTAAGTATGTACTAGGTACATCTCCTAATCTATACCAGCCTTCATCTCAGAGATAGTTGATTTAATAACTTTATTTGGGTGCCACATTTGAGCAGCCTCCGGGAGAAGAAGAAATTCTGGCAACTGACAGCGATTAATAGAAGCATATATCAAAATGTATGCCAAATTATGTATTAAAGGAAAACAACAACAACAGCAGCAACAACTATCGGCAGCGTTGTTGAAGGTTGTTGAAGGTATCGCAATTTTCGTTAGCAAACTAACGAACACAACAACTGCCGCCGTGGAGTGGAGTGGAGCAGATTGAAGTGGATTGCTTTAATGTATTAAGTGTCATAATTATTAATGAAGGTGGAGACGGATGCGAGTAGTTGTTGGTAGTTGAGTATATCGAGGATTATTGATTACTTTGCGAAATTAGATTAATGTGCACGATAAAGTGGAGCGTATACGACCGAACGAACTACTTTCCAACTAACGTCGACAGCTCGGTATGTAGGGCGAACGTTGGCGAACGTTGAAGGTATACGAGTACTACTCACATGCACACACACACACACTCGTGTATTTTTGCTATGTACTTTGAAATGCCACTCAAACCTAATCAGAAAGTCATCATGGCGCGGCGGTAAATGAGCGTATCTGAAGTTAGTCAAGTAAAAATCAATAATTCTGTAGCAACAAGTTGCTAATGCGGAAGTAACCTGAGTGCCCAATCGTTCGCTCATGCGTCAGTGTTCGACCGCGACCGTCACAACACACACACGCACGCAAAAACATATGTACATATGCACACCTTTACATGCGCATATTGGCACTATTCCATAACAGCCATTCTAAAGTGCTAAGGTTTAAAAATTTGAAAATACAAAAGTTTAAAATAATATCGAAGAAATAAAATAATAAATTAAATATACATCATATCAACATAAAAGCGTCCTGTTTTTTAACAAAAAAATATTCTTATAAAATTTAAGTAGAAAAATACATCACATATACCATACACCGTATGTAATAGTCGAAGATACTGTACCTAACTTTAATATTTAGTTTTAGAATGGCTGATACATGCAAAAGTCTATCGCTACAAGGCTTAGGCGGACGCGACGCACTGTAATCGAATTACCAATTAACAGTTACAGCTGCGCACAAACACACACACACACACCTACGCGTCTACATACACATACACACTCTCGCATTAACGTCTAATGGCTTCTGCAACTAAATTAGCAATACACGCCCCCGATGCCTTTTCGAATAGGCGCATTGACATTGTTTTCGGATTTCGGGGCATACGAGCATATAGCCAGACGACGCTCAACCCGAAAACGGAAGTTTCCTGTTACGGCATACCGCCTTAGGCACTTCGCTATTAGCGACAAAATTGGATAACACAATTTCCGGGTCACAAATTAGAGTTGAGCAAATTGTGGCGCTTTTGCATTCGAAATTAGGCGACGATATTCATTCATTTGTTTGTTCATTTGTTTGTTCATTTGTTTGGTAGCGGGCTATTGTGTCGCCGATTATGCTGAACGTTGGTGATGTCGATGCTGGTGATGATGATGATGACGACGATGATGTAGATGATGTCGATTATATGACGCTGAAATGACCTCGTCATAATTAATGCAGATGTAATTGTATTTGGACACAATATAATCCAGATTAACGACCACAAACAGGTACTTTAGGCAATAATGGTAAATAGACATTTGCGTTGAATTATGTTGTTTGAAGTTACGACGATGATGGAAGTATAATTCGAAGCAAATTTATAAAAGGCTCTCTCTGATATATGTTCGCCTAAAACTAAACAAATTATTCTGGCGGATTTTCCGAGAAATATATCAGTACTGTTCTCTGTCGGATTTAAGATCGGATGAAATTTTTAATTTTTCATATAGGCTTGGACTTTATTATTGTCCTATTATTTTATTATTAATAGTAATTATAAATTTGGCGATATTAGTTGAGTAGATTTTCTATGGAATCATTGGCATAACAAATTTAATATTATTACAGTCGACGCTCACATATTAGAACCGCCAGTAATTACAATTTCCAGAAATTGTAAGGTGTACAAATAAGTTTCCGCCGTTTTGAGAAAGATGGCGTGGCACGAGGTTTACGTTTACGTTCGCAGATGGTAACCTACTTGAAAATTAGTTTGTTTATTCCAGAACAACATAACCTTATCATGTTATTAAGTTCGCATTAGCATCATGTATTTTTCTTCATCTAAAAATGTCTGAATTTGAGCCAACTAAGTGTCATTTGCGGGAACTTTTAATTTATTTTTTTAATTTAAAAAAATCTGCTGCTGAGTCGCATCGATTGCTCGTAGAAGCATATAATGAGGATGCTTTGAGTGAGAGAACATGTCGTGAGTGGTTGCAAAAATTTAAAAAAGGTGATTTTGACATAAAATACAAAGATCGCAGTGGAAGGCCAAAAATTTACGAGGATGCAGATTTGGAGAAATTATTGGGTGACGATTCGTCTCAAACACAAAAGGAACTTGCACTTAGTTTAGAAGTCACTCAGCAAGCAGTCTCACATCGTTTAAAATCGTTTAAATATTATTTTATTAACAAAAAACGGCGGAAACTTATTTGTACACCTAATAGAATCACAATTTGCAAAAAAATTCGAACTTCTGAGCGTATTTTGTTTGTTTGTTGCTATCGAATATATGATATGTATTATACTGGATTGTAACCTTTTTTCTTGTTTTTATTAATAGATTTAAATAAAAAAGAATTTCATGATAGATTTTTGAATTAAATTTACTTAATATTGTTGGTTATATACGAATAAAAAAACTTCCAGAAGTTTGAATTTTTCAGAAAATAGAATCAACTTAAAAACAAAGTGGTTCTAATATGTGAGCGTCGACTGTATTACGAATTTATGGTTAAATAGGCCGAATGGGTTTACAAAACATGTTCTTTTGGAAGTGATATATTTGTGTTGAAACTATTTTTTCTTATTCTTAAAAAGCATTAACCAGAACTCCAGTTTGTTAAACTACAAAACGATAAGATAAATTCAGTTTATTTTTTAGATATCGATTATAAATATCTCTAAAATTATTAAATTATTAAAAAAAGACATCTTCTTTTTAGAATTCAAGATTTCTAAGTAA
The DNA here is from genome assembly GCA_949127995.1 of Suillia variegata. Classification (NCBI taxonomy): domain Eukaryota; kingdom Metazoa; phylum Arthropoda; class Insecta; order Diptera; family Heleomyzidae; genus Suillia; species Suillia variegata. The sequence continues at coordinate 28,490,897 of OX421846.1, read as the reverse complement.
TTTAAAACAGTTTTTTAAGTTTATAACAATCGAAATGTTAAGAAGATAAAGATTCTTTTAACTGAGGATATTTTATAATTTTTATTTTGATTTCAATTCCTCCGATCAAATTGATTAACTTAATTTAAAATTTTCTAAATGCAGTCAAATTAATTAACTTAGTTAAAATGCAACTCAATTATGTAACCAACATATGACATTAGTTAAAATCTTATATTACAAACTAATATATACAATGCAACCACTCGAAATACATATATACATATGTCATATTTCAGAACGATCAATTAGTTAATTAGTTAGATAAAAGGTTTCACTCGCGACTCCTCTCGAACAAAGCGTAAATATTCAGTTTCAAAATGTCAGAGCAACTCTCAACACACAACAACTGCGCAAAACGTCAACAATTCCGCTCCTCTGTTAAAAACTTTCTTTCAACACTTTTGCTCGGCATCACCTTAACGGCATTATTCGAATATTGGCTTAGACCGCCGCTACTGCACAATGTATTTCCAGCCGCTTCATCGCTGAGTGGACTCAACCTACGCAACGAAACAGCCCAACAGACTTTGGAACGTGAGGTGCGTGTACTGTGCTGGGTGATGACAACGCCAAAAAATCACAAGACAAAGGCTATCCATGTCCAAAGGACGTGGGGCAAACGCTGCAATCGTCTACTGTTCGTGACATCGCAACCGGACGAGGAACTGGAGACGATAGTAGTGCCAATCGAGGATACTTACCAGAACATATGGGGCAAGACTCGCGAAGCCTTCCGATATGTCTATCAGCATCACAAAGACGACGCAGATTGGTTCATGAAGGCAGACGATGATACGTTAGTAATATAGTTTGGCATAATTGTGGGGTATACTCGTACGTTCTAACTTTTGAAATCAGTTTCGTTTTCGTAGAGAATTTGCGTTACTTACTCTATCCATATTCGCCGGATATGCCGATTTACTTTGGCTATCCATTTAAGTTATTAAGTAATCCAAAAGAGGTATGCAAGGAAACTTCAAAATTAAATTTTCAAATTTAACATCTTTCCTCCCGGAGGTTTACATGTCCGGCGGCAGTGGGTATGTGCTCAGCAGGGAAGCTCTACGACGTTTTGTCGAAGTCGCCATGAATGACTCGAGTAAATGTTGCATTGAATATAAAAACAAAATGGAGGACGTCGAAATGGGCGCATGTCTCAACGCTGTCGGCGTTGTTGCTGGTGATTCACGTGACCCAAAGCTGAGGTTGCGTTTCTATCCATTCGAACCGTATTCCATGCTTAAGTCGAATAATTGGAGAGAGAAATTTTGGTTTCACAATTACTCATACTATCGCTTTCGTAATGTAAGTGTATAGTAAATAAGATAAATTGTTTGGTTATATTTGTTTTTCCTATATCAGCATCTCGATGCGCTTTCACCATATGCAGTTGCTTTTCATTATGTTGTTCCCGAGGAAATGTATGTGTACGACTTCATGATGTATGAATTTAATGTATTTGGCTTGGAGAAGGCATTAATAGAGAGTTTACCAGTGAAATTGAAGCCAGAAGAGGTTGTGATTCCGGCTTCTGATAACGAAAACCTTTGATTTGACTTTATGTAAAAAGTTCGATTTTTTTTGGAAATTAAGAGTGAATATTTTAAAAAAAAATTAAGGTACAATATATTGTATTATAAAAAAAAAACAAATACAATATAAAATATAAAATAAGATTTATTTCTTCATATTTCTTTAAAAAAAAACGTTGGTTAATTGCTTGAAGCGATGGCATTACATACGATCTCTTAACGTATTATAGCAAGCCACCTCGTTCGCTTATTGTTGCTTCATATAGTAAGTATATCAATTTTACTTACCTCAAACTAACTGATTTTTATAACTGCATTTTCACATATGAAGATATAAACTAATTCAACAGGAACCTCATACGAAAGTTTCCATAATCAGATCATAAGTGACATATTTATTAAAATAATGTTGATGGGGACTCTTAACCAAAATTGATACCAATCGATTTTGGTTAAGCAGAAGAAAATCCCCAATAGCAAAGTAAAGTCTTAAAAAGGGATTTCAACTTAAAAAGCCAATTTTCACCCGAAATCCCCAAACGAAATAAAATGCAAAAGGTCTCATATACTAACAAGGAAATTCATGTCGCAACTACGTGTCCAATTGTTGCTAACTCCCAAAAAGGGTAAAACAAAAAACAACAAAAACCAACTAAAAATAATAAAACAGAGCAAAATACAATGTGGCAACAACATGGGGTAACATCAGCGCAAGCAGAGATACACCAAAAAAAACAACAACAACGCGTTTATTCATTTTAAATGAAGCAGCACATATGAGCAACACTGGCAGCGAGCGAGCGGAAATGCAATGCAGCAAGGATAAACCGGGCTAAAGCTGTTGCAACAAAGAAAAATTCTTGCGACAAATATTGCAAAAGAACAACAAAAACAACAAAACCTGAACTGAAATATCGAATTTTTTGCTGTTGTTGTTGTTTGTTTTTATACCCAGTGGATTCATAAACTCATAAGGAGGAGTCGTCACGGCACACAGACACACACACACATACACACACACACATACAAAGACCGGTGGTGATATCCTTTGGAGACAATTTATTTATGCTGCATGCAGCATTATTGAAGCTTTCGTTGTTCGTTGTTACTCTGATGCAACATATGCGACATATGGAGCTGCTGCTGCGGCATTAACAATGCCGAGTCGAATTTTTCGTGACTTTTTGTCTGTTGGCTTTTTTTTGTTTGCTTTTTTTTTGTTTTTGTTCATGTCCGCGCGTCGATATTAAAAAATTTAACACATTTTCAAATTTGTTTCAATTGAGCTGCTTTGTGCTAAAAGACGATAAGTCGATGAGGGCTGTATAAATCTGAATTTGTATACATATTTATAATGCCGAAAAGAGGCGTGACCTGTTCACATTATTTTGTATATCAGATGTTGGTCATGCCCAAATAAGATATATCATAAGGGCTAAAAAATGTAAAAGACTTACGTCGATACGTCGTAAATTATAACTAGTAAGAAAAATATCTTCGACAATGCCGAAGCTCATATACCCCTTAGTGACACCAAAAAATGTGCTTCTTTTAGCATATAAGCGCTGCATATCTCTGTTATAAATGGGCGTTCGTCTTATCAAATCACGCCCGTTTTGTTTAGCAGTTTAATGTTACTACAAAAGTGTTAAAAGATAAATTTGAAGTGAATATTTACACTGTAACTATTTTTGTACTCAAAAAAAAGTAGGCGTGGTTCTTATCCGATCACGCCCTTTTTGTCAGTTATTTTGTGTTACCAGTTAAAAGTTAAATATTGACTTTGAATAGATTATCTGCAAGAGAACTTTTTTGGGATGGTTTGTATGGGAGATGGGCGTGATTCTAATATTTAGAGAACAGAAGCTCACACAACTCTTAAACTACGGCTAGGACAGGCAGATGGACAGACGGACGGACATCGTTAAATCGACTCAGAAGCCAAGTTGGATTTAGTTGGTCACAAATTTTTATTTTTTTTTTCAGTTTTAAAGCTCTCCTCTTGAACTTCATTTGCCTCCACTAGAAACCTTTTAAAATTTTTAACTTTAATTAAGGTAATTGTGAACCGCCCACAAAAGACGTTTTACTTGGAAGGTTAATTTGTTATTTAAAACTTGTCTTGATAAATTAAAAATACGAAATGAATTTCAGTTTTATTCCCGAATTCTCGAAATACAATTTTAACTATTGAGGCAGCACCTCCTTCCGGAGTGAAATGTGCGTTAGCCTGTTGTGACGCGCTTCCGTTGGCAACTCCTCGACGCGTAAACTCTCAACCTTTGCTGTATCCGCGACTGCCGCGCGTGTCACTTGGGTGGTATCGCGTCGCACCAGAACGGGTCGTCCGAAGTTTCCTCTGTCGCTGGGCACATGATACGGCAGCTGTTGTATGGCCGGACGCCTGTCCGCATGATATGGCAGCGTTTGATAGTTTGATCTGTCCGAATTCGGATAATACGGCAGAGTCTGATAGCGTTGCGCCGCAGCAAGTGTGACAAATGACGCAATAAGCGCAGCGAAGGCGATTAACAATTTGCGCGCAAGCATTTCAATTTAATTTAATTAAATAAAAATTTATATTTATATTAAGCTGTGTCTAGTTTCACTTTAGTACTGAGCTAGATTCTTAAATTAATCACAATTTATAGAAGCTTTTGTGCGACATCAATTCGCAGTCGCTGTGCTGCTGATAAGCTCAAAGCTCATCTCACAGAAGGTGAAATTGTTATCTCTGCAAGGGCGGCGGGAAAGGGGGCAGAACATTTCAAATCGAAAACAAAACAATTCCTTTGAATTTTGTAATATTTCAAAACAAAACAAAATAGAATAAAAACGCGATAAGGTGATTTGTTTACTTATGCAAAAGTATCATTGGGGAATTACCGCTTGTGATTTTGCATAAATAATACAATACAAACAAACTGAAGTCTATATAAAAAAACGTTTTGGCTTAAAAAAATCAAATTTATAATTTTTGCACAATCACAAAATCGTCTACCTTTGAATTAAACGTTTTATGCTGCAATAATTTCACTTTGCTCGCATACATTTCATATCTTAGCATAACCGAATGTCCTTATTACGTTCGATCACCAGCTTCAGCGAATCACAATGAACTCAAATTAAAAGCAATAAATGTTTGCACTTGCCACAGAACAATTCCCGATGTTAGAATTTTTTATGAGTCACCGCCGCAGATGCATTTCCATGCATCCAGTTCAATTAATCAATGCGACATGTGGTTTCTAGCACCTACTAAACATCCACCACCCCCGCCCCCTTAAACCCAACAGCCAACACCTTATGGCGACAGAGTTGCCAGCGCGGTGCAATAAACAATAGCAAAACACACACACACACACACACATACAAATAGTCGCTGCAAAATGAACAAATATTAGAAAAATCACATTTGGCGCGCATGGAACATGCAAATATGAACAATATAAATTGACATCAATAAAAAGTTTTGGAATTGCGAGCAGGGAGCAGCGCGCAGCGATCAACTTCGTGCATAAAACTATTTTCATATGCGACAGTGGCAGCAGCACCACCCAAAACAAAAACAACAAAAACAACAAATCCACCAAACAACTCTACTAAAACGAGAGAATAGCAGAAAATAAAACAATAACAAAAACTATTGGGAAAATCCAAAAAGAATATTTTTTTAAATTAGTTTTCGTGCGCAAACAGTCAATGCAAATATTTTCACATAAAAAAATCGTTTCCTTTTTTTTTTTTTTTGCATACATATTTTTTTTATGCAATAATGTCAGCATTTGATTTTTGAACCTTTGGCCGCGCAAAGGAATATATGTATATAGTACATATAGACTCCATATGCATTCATCGCAATTTCATATTTTTGTAATCAAAGTAAACAATCCATAAAATCCACAAAACCAGTGAAGCTGTGATTTCCAGCGTCAATTGCTATGCTATACGAAGCGCGCGCTGCAGTTGCTCGACGACAGCCACCGCAGACAACTAACCAAAGCAGCTACCGCAAGCAGGCTGCCCAGCGTTTGTGTAACTAAATGTGGGTGGTGGAGGCCAATGACTCCGCAAACGTCTAACGTCATCATCATCCACGTCATTATATGTAGCCTTCATCACCTCTTTTGGCGGGCATATGCATTCAGCTGATTCTTAGTTTTTTGTCAAATGAATTATTTTTAGCAAGCAAATACTTGATTGAATTAATTAACTTTTTCATTGTATTAATCATAAATTTGAGCTTAAAAATTCGTTTTAAGACCAAATAATAATCATTTGTTGGTACAACAAAAGGTTACAACAACAAGGTTTTGATTGTTAACAAATTGGTTTTATATAACAATTTGTTATTGATTAATTTATTTATCAATATAATAAAATACTTAATTAAAAAAAAATTCAATTACAAGTTCATTAATATAATGAAAGGAAAAGACGAAAAATTATATAAAGTTTAAAGAAATATTATTTTTATAAACTGGCTTTTCGAACTTAATCAAATTTGAATTCATTTGAGTCTCCTAAAACGAATTTAATTACAAAAACAAAAATGTAACCACCCTAATGTGGAGCAACCGCCACACTATAAGATCAAAGCCGCAGCTCAAACGTTTTTCGGTAAACAAAATTTGAATTTAAAATGAAATCGCTCTTGGCAGCGCAGCTCCTCCGCGTTTTGCCAAGCAAGCGCTCCGAGCAAGCAACTTTCCTCGAAAGCGTCATCGTCCTTCTCCTCCATGCTGCTCTGCATGTTCTCATGAGTGTTTGTGTTTATGACCGTCTTTTTTTTAAATTTTTTGTTTGGATGTTCTTATATGACAACACTCGAAGCGCACACTTCGCTTTACTAGTACATATACATACATATACCAGAATGTATGTTTGTCGGAATAGTTTTGCATTTTTAGTGGTGCTTGACGTCGACCAAACTGGCAGACAGACAGACATACAGACAGACAGACAGACAAACAGACAGATGAGCAGATTGATAAATGCAAGTGGACACCTGTTTCTGCTGAGATTTTGCATGTTCGAAAATTTAATTTTTCCTGCTTGATGTGGTTTTTACTCTGAAGCAATGGCAACACTCTTTGAAGCATCATTTCCATTTACTTTGATTTTTTTTCAATTCATATTTTTTTCATAAATTGGTTATAACATTTTCAATAATATTAAACTAATTGGATTTAAATAAAGCTTAATATTTGTTTTATGTAATTTAGCTTTTGCATGTCTCTCCGAGTATTTGAGACTACTCACTAAGCTTAAAATAGTTTTTCAAAATTGTTGAATATATTTTTTAGTTCAGCTTTACGAATTTGTTATTTTGTTAGAATTAATCACAATGATGAAGTTTATTTCCATGACATGTTTTTGCCTCCAATTAAAAGTTGAAATCCATTTCATTTTAAGGTTTACTAGCCACAACTCTTTCAGTGAAAGCTTAACATTTGCTTTGGCTGTATTATTTTACTTAAAACGGCGGATTATAATTCCACCAACACTTTTTTCTACAAGTGGTCATAATAATTAAGAGAAATCCAGAGAGAAGGTTTTAGAAATTTTAAGTCACAACACTTCCAACCTAATTACCACCAATTCACCTGAAACGCTTATCACAATTTCATTACTATATCTAGAGATTCATGCACAGCTGCACACAAACTAGTTAAACAGTTTTAAGTTAATTAACTAAGTTAAATTGTTTGCATATTTTTAACTTTTCCGTTAATTTCGAAAACCATTGAAAAGTTAATTAACTAGCGATAAATTTCTTTCGTTAATTTAAGTTAGTAAAATATAAAAACAAGAAAGTAATAAGTAAATTTATTAACAAAAAGGTAAAATAAAGATTTGATTTAAAGCAAATCGAATTATATAGGGGAGAGGCACCCAAGGTGGACATCCCCCTAAGGTGACACACTTGCATTTTTTGTTGGCAAAAGGTGGCAGCGTTGTGCGCTCCATGTCAGTATTACAGTTTGATAAGACGCAGTTTTTGGTTATGTTATGAAGTGTCAACTCGTGGCGCGTTGTCCGCTGCAATACCTCGGACACGAAAGTGACCCGTAAAGTTTTGACGGCGCTCGTGAAAAGTGCGATCAAATGATCGAAAAAGAGTTCGCGAGAAGGTAAATACCCTTTTAGCTTAGCTAACGTACCAAACAAACATATCGTAAACAGATTAGCTTAGTGTTGTTGTCTGATAATTTTCTATGCTTTTTCCAAATAACTTGCATTTTCACCCTAAGCTGGACACTTTTTGAACCCCAAGGTGGATACTTACGTTTTTCACTAAAATTTGTGCACAAATGGTACCTATTTGTTTTTATAAATGTAAAAAATCAAATACAGTCACAGGCGTGTGACTCATACATTGTTAACAGTCACACACACTGCGAGTCCAGTGCCGTAGCGACAGTCAGCGGGACCCCGGGGCTGAAAATCTATCTTATTCTTTCGAAACAGAGGAATATATGTTTGAAAACAATATTTTTTGCAAAGTTTTTTATTTTTTCAGAATGACATCGTACAAACGGAAAACTGAATTTGCAAATTTTGACTTTGCCAAATTGGCAGACGCTGTACTAGCTGTAAAGAAAGAAAATTACGCTCTTTCTACAGCAGCGAAAAGTTTCGAGATACCCCGGAATAGTCTGAGAAGATATCTCGCAAAATTGGGCACAGAAGAAAACATTGATTTTTTGGAAATTGAAAAACAAGAATTGATTGTTTTGTTACAACCTCCGACGATTCGGTTTTGTCTACTTCACGCTTGGTCGGCATTCATTTTGCACCAATTTTTTTTTTCGTAACAATTTGATGTAATTTGCAATAAAAAACATTGAACATTAAATAAACTTGTCGAAACATGGATTTTCTATTTTTATTCCGACTTTTGGAGTGAATTTATCAGGTGTGTCCACCTTGGGGGACCTTTTTTCAAAGTCGTCATTTTCGACTATTTTTTAAATCAGTCATAACTTTGGTTCTAATGATGATATCAAAATTCTTTTTCAGGGATAGTAAGCTAATGAGTTAAGCTTTCAGGAAATACATAACACTTCAAGATATCTTGTGTTGTTAAGATTCTACATTTGTTCAAAAGATAGGTGTCCACCTTGGGGGCCTCTCCCCTACTGATTGCCTGCCAGGATGAACAAGTTAATAAAATATTTCAAATACAAAAACTTCCTCCAGTCCTGCAGTAGGACGATTGAATCACTACACAATATCAAGTGCAAAACTTTCTACATATATATGTATATACATAGTTATAGTAGTTCTTCTTTTTATGATCTTTCTGGTTACAATTTTAAATGACTTTTTTTTAATAGAAATTTTTACTTATACGTTAAATTTTTAACGACGTTAACTTTTCAACATATTAACGAAGTTGACTTAACGAAGTTAAGTTTTCGAGTAACTCATCTCGGATTAACGAAGTTAAATTCTTATTGAACGTTGCCAACCTATGAATTCAAGTCAGCATTTCTACTATTTTCAATTTCTAAACTGATGTCAATTTGTTGTGTATTTTCTATTTAATAAATTTACAACAAATCTCGGCTGTTGACTTTCCATGTATAGTATGTATGTAAGACCAAATTCAACAGACTGTAATTTAATTTAAATAAATTAAAACAACTTTATACACAAACTGATACTTTAAACCAACTAAACTTGAACCCAAAATGCCAAACAATTTGATCGGATCAATGTGAAATGATTTTATTGTACGTATTACGATAACAAAGTTCAATATGGTCATTCTCACCAACAACAAAGAAATAACACCAACAAAAACAACAACAATAGGATACTCACATATTATATGTATGTATGTAGGTGTCTTATAAATAATAGAAGGTTAAAGTGAAGTTACTATCCCTAAAATCGATAATGTTTGCATAGGAAACTTACACAAATGTTCGATTTTATATTCATAATTTCATGCAGCCATGCCCGATACACTAACACGGAGTGCAGGTGGTTAGGTTAAGGTGCGCCTGCTGCCTGCTTGCTGCAAATTATGAGGGCCAACGATGATTGTCAGATATGAGCAAAGTTGAAGTCAACAAACCGTCAAAAGTTGGCAAGCACCAAAGGAGCGAAGAACCTTCGACAGGACGGGCAGACGAACAAAAAAAAAATCGTCACAGACCATCAGACCAAGTCAAGTTAAGCCATCAAAAGACGTAGGAAGTCGAAGTCGCAGGAAGTAATGGAAGAATAGCTGGATAAACAGCTCAACGGGTGCAATATGACTGGCGCTTCCTTTTTTTTTGTTTTTTTTTTGCACCACTTCCATCAAATGAATGGACACACACATTCGATTTTCTTTGGAGGATTTGCACAGACGGACAAAATGATTTTTGATGTTCTTCGTTGCGAAAGTTGTTGGCCAAAATATTCGTATGATTACTTTGAGAAAATTAAGAAAAATTTAATATTGGTAGGAGGTAAAAAGAGTCAATTTATATTACGATAAATGAATTTATAACATGTGAAAAATGTTGCCACTTTTGTTGCCAACAACAAAATTGTTTGGCCTAAACTCGTGGCTTAAGTTTCTCTTTTTTCGGTGGTACAATCTTTTATTTCTCTGAGTGCAGATACTTGAAAGGATAGAGATTTAGTAAAGGATACTTTCGTCAATGTTTTCGTTTCGGATTTTTTTAGGTGGCGGCAAACAAGCAAGCCAAGCCAAGCACTGAACTGAACTGAACTGAATAGCAGCTTAAGAGAAGCATCAAGTTTTTGATTAGAAAATAACACACAAAATACCACACAGAACCAAATAGTTGTCGAAAATTGCAGTTAAACCACAAAATAAGTTCGTTTCGGAGAAATCTACAAAGCAATCCGCTTAGTAGTACTCAGTACTAGACACACACACACACATATGCCGCTTGAGTTTCTAATGAACTATTGTTGCTATTTATAAATACAAATTTAATATTTTTTTTTAATATTTTGACGCAAAGCCAAGCTGAAATTTTTTTTTGCAAAAAAAAGGAATACCGACTTATGTACAAGTCAGCAGTGTTGTGCCCAATGACCTTTTATGGAAAATTATAAAATCTTTCGAAAAACAATCTGCCAGATATAAATTGTACTAAAAAAAATGTGATTTTTAAGTTTGTTATGAGTTCCCATTGTTCAATTTAATTTTCAAATCTTCAAAGTATTTTTTTATTGGCTTAAGATTCCCGATCGATGGTCTACCTGAAGGTTAGGTTATGTTGTAATGGCTGTCTCTTGAAGAGAGGATCACTGAAGCAAGGAGCCCTTTGTGTTACCATGCGGTATATATACTGTTAACATATATCTACTAGGCCTACGAAGTAATGCTTCCCCAGATGATCTCGTATATATCGTTTATTAGCCAAAGCGTGGCATGTACATAAAATATGTGTTATAGTTTCTTACTCCTCCTCAGTCTTTTGAGAATAAACCTAGCTTTCTTGCATGAGTACGATTGATACTATGATTGAGCGTTTTAAATTCAGTTGTAGCCATATCGTACGCGAAATGTTGTATGTTGTACTCTACTTCCATATGGTCTACCTGAAACAATTAACAATTTTATAATTTTATTCTCAAAGTCCCTTGAGATCAAAATAAACTTCCATATGTATATATAAATGATAAATTAATTGTTCCATATTTAACAGAAAATATTATTAAAATGGAATCTATACAATATATTTAACAACATTTTTTGTCGCCTTGTACCTAAATACTGCCCTACACTGGCATGCCTAGCATATCCATAGGCACATCTCGTGTATGAACTTACTATACTTTCTTTATTTCCAGTGCCCGCTATCAGTTGAGCTCTACCCCAATAATCTGCTGTCGGCATAATGGCCGCATTAAAATGTCACGCACTTGTGGCTTAATCACGTCAAGCTTAAAGAGGATCCATAAATATGTATGTGTGCGTTCTCGCACCAAGTAACAAAATAAAGAGGCACCAGGCGAACTCAACTCAACTCAACTCCCCTGCAAGCGTGCATGCGCTGCTTGTACGCTTGTGTTTGTATTTGTGTTATTATCCTCGTGTCAAGCGGGATAAACTTGTGTCCTTCAAAATGTAGTGTAATTGCATTTCTATATACACAAACATTCACACATACGTATGTATGTGTATTTTTCATATTAATATTTTTCACAAAGTAGACATGTGGCTTTCCGTAGTCTTCCTGTCAACTGCGACAAGCTTCCTTTAGGCACTTTTGACAGCCTCTAATACAATTTTTATTTTTTTTTACAAAGGGTTTTTTGACATCAAGATTTATATAAATAAAATGCTGAGATTCGCAACCCACTCAGCGTTGGTCATGTGCACCCGTCGACCTAAATGGATTTGGATATTAAATGGTCCAAATGTGAATTTCCGAAGAAGGCCGCAAATAAATGTTAACTCGCATATTTCGGTTAATTCCGATCTAATGCAAAGTCACTTGGCAGACGTTGGAGCAAAGAAAAAAACAGACAAGCCTCAAGTCAAGTGCTGCCTAAAATGTTCGAAACGCGCTACCTAAGCAGTTCCCAGTGCGATGACAATCAATTCTGAGGTTGGCAACCCTGATGACTTTCATGCGGTTCTGGTTTTGCCATAAGTCATTCGAAATAAAATGTTGATGCAGTCGAGGAGGTGTTGGCTTGAAAGATGAATGCGTAGTTAGGAACTCTTTGGTAGAGTGCAACAAATTCGAAATACTTTATTAAGTTAATAGGAACTTGTGGGAAAATAAAAGATGATCGAGTAATTTATAGTTAAATTGTTATTGTGAGTTGTTTATTTTTTATTTTTTTAAGAATCAGTTCAGAGACTAGTACCTATACAACATTATACAAAGACAGACAGTCATACAACGTTGAACTGATTCCCGCAAGTGGTGAATAGGATAGTGGGGGAAGGATGGGGGACTCAGGGCAAATCATTTGATGAAAAGTCGATTTAGAGAGAAGAAAGTGAAAGAAGTGTTATGCCTTTCAACTCAGCAAGCCCCATCTCTAATATCTATCTATTTATCTATATATCTATGTATCTATCTATCTATCTATCTATCTATCTATCTATCTATCTATCTATCTATCTATCTATCTATCTATCTATCTATCTATCTATCTATCTATCTATCTATTTATCTATATATCTATGTATCTATCTATCTATCTATCTATCTATCTATCTATCTATCTATCATATATCTAGCTATCATATATATATCTATCAATCTATCAATCTTTCTATATATCTACCTATCTACATATTGTTATACTTATACATATTTCTATTAAAATAACTCTATATGATATTCAAACTCTCTTAAATTGATGTTGACGTCATCATTTACTCATGTGCAACTTTCCTACTGAGCGTTTATTTGCCGTCTTTGCGGTTTAAGGCGTTGCATCGGAATCACGTTTCTGTGGTTCTTTCAAAGAGTAGCCGCAAATATTCTCAAGTAATTGTAAATTGCCGCATTTGCGAGAGCGCCTTCAACCCATTTTGGCAATTTTTGATTTCCCATTTTTACCAAAATTTGAAACTTCGTTACTAACTGACTGACTGACTGCGTCCGGCCAATCCAACTCGAACGTTACTTTGTCATTACTTTTTGGTTTGTCGCACAGCATATCTGCATGTGCTGCATGTGTTGGCGGCGGCGTCACTTTTTGCGGCTTCGAATGGAATTAGAAGCCGCCTTTCTTAATTCGTGGTGCACAGAGTTATTGCTTTTGTTGGTCAGAGGCGTCCGTCCCTTTTTGCCATTGACTGACTGCCAACATATGATTTCGTTGGCAACTTTTCCGGGTTTCCTTCTCCTTTCCCTTTTACTTTTTTCATTGGACCTGTCTGTGGCATTCGTTCGCTTATGTTTTGGCAAAAAGTTATTGGATTTTGTCGTCGTTTCTGTTATCATCGTTTTAGATATTTTCTTCAAAGTGGTAACTGTCTGCCCGTATGTCTGTCTGTCTGTCTGTCGTTCATCTTTGCTGACGCCTTGCATAATTTGTTTGCAAAAGTACTTTTCTCGGTTTCATTTGGCAATTTTCGTTTTGGTTTTTTAGTGCGTCCTGCCATCGGATTGACGGCTAATTGGAAAAAAGGATGTGGCAACTCCTTTTTTAAATTAGCTCCTCTCATGTCATCTTTTGAAATGCGGAGTATGGTCGGTATACAGCAACTTCATTTCTGTCATTTGTGGATTTTGGTTTTTATGGGTGCCAAAAATGGAATTTGCGGTTTCGAATTACATAGCTCAGCAAATATGCTTCTTAGTCGGCGTTTTCGAAATACACAAACTGGTTGTGGATTGAAATTGGCTGCAAAACAATTTCGATTCAGTTATTACAAATGTTAATAAACTTGAAAAATTGTTTGATGCAATAAAAGCATTTAATTATATATTTTAGTAATTTGTCCATATAAAAAGTAACGTAACAAAAGATTACAAAATTGTATACTATATAAAATTAAATATAAAAGAAATCGTTTAAAAAAAACATTTTAACAATTTAAGCACTTATAAATTGAACTTCTGTAATCAGAGTACATACATATTTTGTTCTATACAAAAATTATATGTTTAAAATCTGAATTTTAGAAAAAATATCATATAAAAGTATTGAACAAAAGCCATTGTAGAATTAAATGATAGTACAGTCGTGTCCTGGATATAGGGAACGAATTATTGCAAGGACTGTTCACTATATCCGGGTTGTTCACTCTTTCAAGGTGGACATTTGTTGTTCTTGCGTTCAGAAATTGTCTTTTGAGCCGCTCTTTCACTTAGACTTCGCAGTGTTTTTTGTGTGTTTTTATTGCTATTTGCTTGAAGTTGCTTTCAAAATTTTATTCACTAACCTCCAAATAGTGAAACAAATTTTGAAAAGTATTTCGATTGTTCACTATTTAGAGAACTCCATGTAAAAATTTGGGTGTTCACTATACCCAGACACGACTGTAAATTAATTTTATATAGATTCGTTATATGTAAAAAAAAAACGAGTTCAGGTTTTTAAATTTATAAAATATTAAATATTATATTATAGATATACAATCAGAAATATTTTTCAAACTTAAAGTTAATTTTCCTGATATAAATTTTAAATTCAAAAAATTAACGTTCATCCAACAAAATCGACCTGCGCCATCTATGAGCATCTTTGTTATACTATTTATTATATACACAAACCAGTAAAATATACCAACACATGACAAACTGTGACGAAAGTGCTGCCACCTTGTCAACATTCAAAATAGATTTGATTTGTTTTACATTTAGCTTTAACCCTTATCATGTATTTTGAGCAAATTTAACCCAAGCGCATGCGTTCTATAAAACTAATTTTTCTCGTTTTTATACTACTTTAAACTGTTGCATACTTATGGGCTTAAATTTATTACGATATTATAATTTAAAAATGCAATTAGAGTCACAAATAATAAATAAATCACAATAATATAACAAATAGTAAAAATTTTCAATTTGGCGAGAGACGGACATCCCATGGATGCATGACATTGTCACAATTTGCAACATGGAACTTACCTGCATATTTCGGTACATTTTCGTTAAATACTGTTAAGTAAATCTCAATAAAAGGAATGTACATATCAAACAAAACAAGTAAGAAATTATTGTCGATCATACCGCATATTGCATATGCACCACATTGTTAAATATCACAATCAAATTAGGTTGGTTCATAATGATATATACAAAAAATATTGAAAATTTGAATCTTGAACTACTTTAATTTTATAAATCATGAACCAACCTAATTGGTTTACTCTACTTAAGCATTTAAGATGTTTGTGTACCAAAATATCCAATTAAAGTTTTAAGGGCTTTATTTAAGCATGTCATAAACAAATATTAAACATGGACCACCCTAATGGTTTCCAAAATTGAATTAGTTGTTCCCTACCTGACAAAGCTTCAACTCAATATCTCCAGATATCGTGAGTGGTGCATAAAAATCTATATACCACAAAGTACACTGGAGGAGAGCCTTCAGTGTAGCAACAATTTTGAAAAACAACCGATTTTTAAAACCAACGAAAAATTGACAAACAACCTTCGAGTATTCAAACAAGATACAAATTAAAATTTGTTTAATGTTATAAGTACAACTTTTAATTGTCATTATTAAATTAATTATTAAAATTCTATTTACAGATTACAGATTACAAAAAGCACAAACTAAAATCTAAGTTATCACATAAAAAATATTTATATGTATGTTATGTATACTTTAAATTAGATTTTAACAAAATACGACTGAAACAAAATACGTACATACATACATGCATGCATACTCGTACAAATTTAACGTATAGTAATTTTAGATTTAAATGTATGACACTTAAACTATAAAATACATACAAACAAAACAACAAAAGCGATTGGAATATATCTTTGAGTTGCTCAAGTTGATGGAACGAGTTAGTTAATGTCTTTTTTGGTAAGTATTTTCGCAGTTGCAAATAATATTT